>JANJGN010000067.1:0-315000 GCA_026770705.1 Isurus oxyrinchus
CACTGCGCGCACGCACGCACTCTCACTCGCGCGCACTCTCACTCGCGCGCACTCTCACTCGCGCGCAACTCTCACTCGCGCGCACTCTCTCTCGCGCGCACTCTCTCTCGCGCGCACTCTCTCGCGCGCACTCTCTCGCGCGCGCACTCTCTCTCGCGCGCACTCTCACTCGCGCGCACTCTCACTCGCGCGCACTCTCACTCGCACGCACTCTCACTCACTTGTGCATGCTCTCACTCGCGTACGCTCTCGGTCATGCACTCTCTCACTTGCGGACTCTGTGACTTGTGCACTCTCTCACTCGCACACACTCTTACTCGAGCACGCTCTCACTCGCGCACTCTCTCTCTCGCACACACTCTTGCGCACTCTCACTCGCGAACACTCTTCTTTGCACACTCCCTCACTCGTGCACAGCTCTTACTCGTGCACGCTCTTACTCGAGCACGCTCTTACTCGCGCACTCTCTCATTCTTGCACACTCTCTCGTGCACACTCTCACTCGCACACTCTCTCACTTGCGCATGCTCTGACTCGCGTACGCTTTCGCTCATGCACTCTCTCACTCACGCACTCTCACTCGCGCGCACTCTTACTCGCGCACTCTCACTCGCGTACGCTCTCGCTCGCACGCTCTCTCACTTGCGCGCTCTCTCACTCACGCGCACTCTTACTCGCGCAATCTTACTTGTGCACTCTCACTCGCGTACGCTCTCGCTCGCACACTCTCTCTGTTGCGCGCTCTCTCACTCACTCGCGCACTCTTACTCGCGCAATCTTACTCGTGCACTCTCACTCGCGTACGCTCTCGCTCGCAAACTCTCTCAGTCGCGCACTTTCTCAGTCGCGCACTCTCTCTTGTGCACTCTCTCTCGCGCGCACTCTCTCTCGCGCGCACTCTCTCTCGCGCGCACTCTCTCTCGCGCGCACTCTCTCGCGCGCGCACTCTCTCGCGCGCGCACTCTCTCGCGCGCGCGCACTCTCTCTCGCGCGCACTCTCTCTCGCGCGCACGTTCTCATTCGTTGCACTTTCTCGCTCGCGCACTTTCTCACTCGCGCACGTTCTCATTCGTGCACTTTCTCGCTCGCAGCACTTTCCTCACTCGCGCACGTTCTCACTCGTGCACGTTCTCGCTCGCGCACTTTCTCGCTCGCGCGCTTTCTCGCTAGCGCACTTTCTCGCTCGCGCCCTTTCTCCCTCGTGCTCTTTCTCCCTCGTGCTCTTTCTCCCTCGCGCACTTTCTCACTCGTGCATGCTCTCACTCGCGCATGCTCTCACTCGCGCACTCTCTAACTTGCGCACTCTCTCACTCCTGCGCGCTCTCACTCGCGCGCACTCTCGCGCACTTTATCACTCGCGCGCGCTCTCACTCGCGCGCGCTCTCACTCGCGCGCGCTCTCACTCGCGCGTGCTCTCACTCGCGCGCGCTCACTCGCGCGCGCTCTCACTCGCGCGCGCTCTCACTCGCGCACGCTCTCACTCGCGTCTGCTCTCATTCGCGCACACTCTTGCGCATTGTCACTCGCGAACGCTCTTCATTGCGCACACCCTCACTTGCGCACTCTCTCTCGCGCTCTCTCTCTCTCGCGCACTCTCTCGTGCACACTCTCTCTCGTGCACACTCTCTCTTGCGCACTCACTCCCTTGCGCACTTTCTCAGTCGCGCACTCTCTCTCTCGCGCACTCGCTCACTCGCGCACTTTCTCAGTCGTTGCACTCTCCTACTTGCGCACGTTCTCATTCGTGCACTGTCTCATTCGTGCACTTTCTCACTCGCGCACTTTCTCACTCGCGCACTTTCTCACTCGCGCACTTTCTCACTCGCGCACTTTTTCACTCGTGCTTTCTCCCTCGCGCACTTTCTCACTCACGCACGCTGTCACTCGCGCACCGCTGTCACTCGCGCACTCTCTCACTCGCGCACTCTCTCACTCGCGCGCTCTCTCACTCGCGCGCTCCTCTCACTCGCGCGCACTCTCACTCGCGCGCACTCTCACTCGCGCGCACTCTCACTCGCGCGCTCTCTCACTCGCGCGCTCTCTCACTCGCGCGCTCTCTCACTCGCGCGCTCTCTCACTCGCGCGCTCTCTCACCTCGCGCGCTCTCTCACTCGCGCGCTCTCTAACTCGCGCGCTCTCTCACTCGCGCGCACTCTCACTCAATTGTGCATGCTCTCACTCGTGTACGCTCTCGGTCATGCACTCTCTCACTTGCGCACTCTGTGACTCGTGCACTCTCTCACTCGCATACACTCTTACTCGAGCACACTCTCACTCGTGCACTCTCTCTCTGGCAAACACTCTTGCGCACTCTCACTCGTGAACACTCTTCTTTGCACACTCCCTCACTCGCGCACGCTCTTACTCGAGCGTGCTCTTACTCGCGCACTGTCTCATTCATGCACTCTCTCGTGCACACTCTCACTCGCACACTCTCTCACTTGCGCATGCTCTCACTCGCGTACGCTCTCGCTCATGCACTCTCTCACTCGCGCACGTTCTCACTCAGCGCACCTTCTCACTCGCGCACGTTCTCACTCGCGCACGTTCTCACTCGCGCACGTTCTCACTCGCGCACGTTCTCACTCGCGCACGTTCTCACTCGCGCACGCTCTTACTCGCGCATTCTAACTCGCGTACGCTCTCGCTCACACGCTCTCTCACTCACGCTTGCTCTCATTCGCGCACACTCTTGCGCATTGTCACTCGCGAACGCTCTTCATTGCGCACACCCTCACTCGCGCACTCTCTCTCGCGCGCTCTCTCTCTCGCGCACTCTCTCTCGCACACTCTCTCTCGCGCACTTTCTTACTCACGCACTCACTCACTCGCGCACGCTCTCACTCGCCCCTGCTCTCATTCGCGCACACTCTTGCGCATTGTCACTCGCAAACACTCTTCATTGCGCACACCCTCACTCGCGCGCACTCTCTCGCGCGCGCTCTCTCTCTCGCGCACACCCCTCACTCGCGCACTCTCTCTCGCGCACTCTCTCTCGTGCACACTCTCTCTCGCGCACACTCTCTCTTGCGCACTCTCTCCCTTGCGCACTTTCTCACTCGCGCACTTTCTCAGTTGTGCACTCTCTCACTCGCGCACGTTCTCACTCGCGCACGTTCTCACTCGCGCACGTTCTCACTCGCGCACGTTCTCATTCGTGCACTTTCTCATTCGTGCACTTTCTCACTCGCGCACTTTCTCACTCGTGTTCTTTCTCCCTCGCGCACTTTCTCACTCACGCACGCTGTCACTCGTGCACGCTGTCACTCGTGCACGCTGTCACTCGCACATGCTCTCACTCGTGCACTCGCTCACTCGCGCACTCTCTAACTCGCACGCTCTCTAACTCGCGCGCTCTCTCACTCGCGCACACTCTCACTCGCGCGCGCTCTCCCTCGCGCGCGCTCTCACCTGCGCACGCTCTCACTCACGCACGCTCTCTCTCGCGCACGCTCTCACTCACGCACGCTCTCTCTCGCGCATTCTCACTCGCGTACGCTCTCGCTCACACGCTCTCTCACTCACGCTTGCTCTCATTCGCGCACACTCTTGCGCATTGTCACTCGCGAACGCTCTTCATTGCGCACACCCTCACTCGCGCACTCTCTCCCGCGCGCTCTCTCTCTCGCGCACTCTCTCTCGCACACTCTCTCTCGCGCACTTTCTTACTCACGCACTCACTCACTCGCGCACGCTCTCACTCGCCCCTGCTCTCATTCGCGCACACTCTTGCGCATTGTCACTCGCAAACACTCTTCATTGCGCACACCCTCACTCGCGCACTCTCTCGCGCGCGCTCTCTCTCTCGCGCACACCCTCACTCGCGCACTCTCTCTCGCGCACTCTCTCTCGTGCACACTCTCTCTCGCGCACACTCTCTCTTGCGCACTCTCTACCTTGCGCACTTTCTCACTCGCGCACTTTCTCAGTTGTGCACTCTCTCACTCGCGCACGTTCTCACTCGCGCACGTTCTCACTCGCGCACGTTCTCATTCGTGCACTTTCTCATTCGTGCACTTTCTCACTCGCGCACTTTCTCACTCGTGTTCTTTCTCCCTCGCGCACTTTCTCACTCACGCACGCTGTCACTCGTGCACGCTGTCACTCGTGCACGCTGTCACTCGCACATGCTGTCACTCGCGCACACTCTCACTCGCGCGCAGCTCTCCCTCGCGCGCGCTCTCACCTGCGCACGCTCTCACTCACGCACGCTCTCTCTCACGCACGCTCTCACTCACGCACGCTCTCTCTCGCGCACACGCTGTCACTCGCGCACCGCTGTCACTCGCGCACGCTGTCACTCGCGCACGCTGTCACTCGAGCACGCTGTCACTCGCGCACGCTCTCACTCGCGCACGCTCTCACTTGCGCCTGCTCTCATTCGCGCACACTCTTGCGCATTGTCACTTGCGAACGCTCTTCATTGCGCACACCCTCACTCGCGCACTCTCTCCCTCGCGCACTCTCTACCTCGCGCACTCTCTCCCTCGCGCACTCTCTCCCTCGCGCACTCTCTCCCTCGCGCACTCTCTCCCTCGCGCACTCTCTCCCTCGCGCACCTCTCTCCCTCGCGCACTCTCTCCCTCGCGCACTCTCTCCCTCTTGCACTCTCTCCCTCGCGCACTCTCTCCCTCGCGCACTTCCTCACTCGCGCACTTCCTCACTCGCGCACTCTCTCACTGACGCACTCTCACTCGCGCACTCATGCACTTTCTCACTCACTCACGCTCTCACTCGTGCACTCTCTCACTCGCGCACGTTCTCACTCGCGCACGTTCTCATTCGTGCACTTTCTCACTCGCGCACTTTCTCACTCGCGCACTTTCTCACTCACGCATGCTCTCACTCGCGCATGCTCTCACTCGCACGTTCACTCACTCACGCACTCTCTCACTCGCGCACTCTCTCACTCACGCGCACTCTGACTCGCGCAATCTTACTCGCTCACTCTCACTCGCGTACGCTCTCGCTCGCGCGCTCTCTCACTCGCGCGCTCTCTAACTCGCGCGCTCTCTCACTCGCGCGCTCTCTCACTCGCGCGCTCTCTCACTCGCGCGCTCTCTCACTCGCGCGCTCTCTCACTCGCGCGCTCTCTCACTCGCGCGCTCTCTCACTCGCGCGCTCTCACTCGCGCGCTCTCTCACTCGCGCGCTCTCTCACTCGCGCGCTCTCTCACTCATGCGCACTCTTACTCGCGCAATCTTACTCACGCACTCTCATTTGCGTACGCTCTTGCTCGCGCACTCTCTCACTCGCACGCTCTATTACTCGCGCAGTCTTACTCGCGCAATCTCTCACTCGTGCACGCTGTTACTCAGGCGCTTTCTCGCTCGCGCACTTTCTCGCTCGCCGCACTTTCTCGCTCGCGCACTTTCTCGCTCGCGCACGCTCTCACTCGCGCACCGCTCTCACTCGCGCACGCTCTCACTCGCGCACTCTCTCACTCGCACACACTCTTGCACACTCTCACTCGCGAACGCTCTTCTTTGCACACTCCCTCACTCGCGCATGCTCTTACTCGAGCACTCTCTCATTTGTGCACTCTCACTCGCGCGCACTCTCAACTCGCGCGCACTCTCACTCGCGCGCACTCTCACTCGCGCGCACTCTCACTCGCGCGCACTCTCACTCGCGCGCACTCTCACTCGCGCGCACTCACTCGCGCGCACTCTCACTCGCGCGCACTCTCACTCGCGCGCACTCTCACTCGCGCGCACTCTCACTCGCGCGCACTCTCACTCGCGCGCACTCTCACTCGCGCGCACTCTCACTCGCGCGCACTCTCACTCGCGCGCACTCTTCTTTGCACACTCCCTCACTCGTGCACGCTCTTACTCGTGCACGCTCTTACTCGTGCACGCTCTTACTCGTGCACGCTCTTACTCGAGCACGCTCTTACTCGCGCACTCTCTCATTCTTGCACACTCTCTCGTGCACACTCTCACTCGCACACTCTCTCACTTGCGCATGCTCTGACTCGCGTACGCTCTCGCTCATGCACTCTCTCACTCACGCACTCTCACACGCGCGCACTCTTACTCGCGCGCACTCTCACTCGCGTACGCTCTCGCTCGCACGCTCTCTCACTCGCGCGCTCTCTCACTCACGCGCACTCTTACTCGCGCAATCTTACTTGTGCACTCTCACTCGCGTACGCTCTCGCTCGCACACTCTCTCTGTTGCGCGCTCTCTCACTCACGCGCACTCTTACTCGCGCAATCTTACTCGTGCACTCTCACTCGCGTACGCTCTCGCTCGCAAACTCTCTCAGTCGCGCACTTTCTCAGTCGCGCACTCTCTCTTGTGCACTCTCTCTCGCGCGCACTCTCTCTCGCGCGCACTCTCTCTCGCGCGCACTCTCGCGCGCGCACTCTCTCTCGCGCGCACTCTCTCGCGCGCGCAGTCTCTCTCGCGCGCACTCTCGCGCACTCACTCACTCGCGCACGTTCTCATTCCTTCACTTTCTCGCTCGCGCACTTTCTCACTCGCGCACGTTCTCATTCGTGCACTTTCTCGCTCGCGCACTTTCTCACTCGCGCACGTTCTCACTCGTGCACGTTCTCACTCGTGCACGTTCTCGCTCGCGCACTTTCTCGCTCGCGCGCTTTCTCGCTCGCGCACTTTCTCGCTCGCGCACTTTCTCCCTCGTGCTCTTTCTCCCTCGTGCTCTTTCTCCCTCGTGCTCTTTCTCCCTCGCGCACTTTCTCACTCGTGCATGCTCTCACTCGCGCATGCTCTCACTCGCGCACTCTCTAACTCGCGCACTCTCTCACTCCTGCGCGCTCTCCCTCGCGCGCACTCTCTCGCGCACTTTATCACTCGCGCACTTTATCACTCGCGCGCGCTCTCACTCGCGCGCACTCTCACTCGCGCGCGCTCTCACTCGCGCGCGCTCTCACTCGCGCGCGCTCTCACTCACGCGCTCTCTCACTCGCGCGCTCTCTCACTCGCGCGCGCTCTCACTCGCGCGCGCTCTCACTCGCGCGCGCTCTCACTCGCGCACGCTCTCACTCGCGCCTGCTCTCATTCGCGCACACTCTTGCGCATTGTCACTCGCGAACGCTCTTCATTGCGCACACCCTCACTTGCGCACTCTCTCTCGCGCTCTCTCTCTCTCGCGCACTCTCTCGTGCACACTCTCTCTCGTGCACACTCTCTCTCGTGCACACTCTCTCTCGTGCACACTCTCTCTTGCGCACTCACTCCCTTGCGCACTTTCTCACTCGCGCACTTTCTCAGTCGCGCACTCTCTCTCTCGCGCACTCTCTCGCGCACTTTCTCACTAGCGCGCGCACTCTCTCTCTCTCGCGCACTCTCTCACTCGCGCACTTTCTCAGTTGTGCACTCTCCTACTTGCGCACGTTCTCATTCGTGCACTGTCTCATTCGTGCACTTTCTCACTCGCGCACTTTCTCACTCGCGCACTTTTTCACTCGCGCACTTTCTCACTCACGCACGCTGTCACTCGCGCACGCTCTCACTCGCGCACTCTCTCACTCGCGCACTCTCTCACTCGCGCGCTCTCTCACTCGCGCGCTCTCTCACTCGCGCGCTCTCTCACTCGCGCGCTCTCTCACTCGCGCGCTCTCTCACTCGCGCGCTCTCTCACTCGCGCGCTCTCTCACTCGCGCGCTCTCTCACTCGCGCGCTCTCTCACTCGCGCGCTCTCTCACTCGCGCGCTCTCTCACTCGCGCGCTCTCTCACTCGCGCGCACTCTCACTCAATTGTGCATGCTCTCACTCGCGTACGCTCTCGGTCATGCACTCTCTCACTTGCGCACTCTGTGACTCGTGCACTCTCTCACTCGCATACACTCTTACTCGAGCACACTCTCACTCGTGCACTCTCTGGCAAACACTCTTGCGCACTCTCACTCGTGAACACTCTTCTTTGCACACTCCCTCACTCGCGCACGCTCTTACTCGAGCGTGCTCTTACTCGCGCACTCTCTCATTCATGCACTCTCTCGTGCACACTCTCACTCGCACACTCTCTCACTTGCGCATGCTCTCACTCGCATACGCTCTCGCTCATGCACTCTCTCACTCGCGCACGTTCTCACTCGCGCACCTTCTCACTCGCGCACGTTCTCACTCGCGCACGTTCTCACTCGCGCACGTTCTCACTCGCGCACGCTCTTACTCGCGCATTCTCACTCGCGTACGCTCTCGCTCGCACGCTCTCTCACTCGCGCACGTTCTCACTCGCGCACGCTCTCGCTCACGCTTGCTCTCATTCGCGCACACTCTTGCGCATTGTCACTCGCGAACGCTCTTCATTGCGCACACCCTCACTCGCGCACTCTCTCTCGCGCGCTCTCTCTCTCGCGCACTCTCTCTCTCGCGCACTCTCTCTCGCACACTCTCTCTCGCGCACTTTCTTACTCACGCACTCACTCACTCGCGCACGCTCTCACTCGCCCCTGCTCTCATTCGCGCACACTCTTGCGCATTGTCACTCGCAAACACTCTTCATTGCGCACACCCTCACTCGCGCACTCTCTCGCGCGCGCTCTCTCTCTCGCGCACACCCCCCTCACTCGCGCACTCTCTCTCGCGCACTCTCTCTCGTGCACACTCTCTCTCGCGCACACTCTCTCTTGCGCACTCTCTCCCTTGCGCACTTTCTCACTCGCGCACTTTCTCAGTCGTGCACTCTCTCACTCGCGCACGTTCTCACTCGCGCACGTTCTCATTCGTGCACTTTCTCATTCGTGCACTTTCTCACTCGCGCACTTTCTCACTCGTGTTCTTTCTCCCTCGCGCACTTTCTCACTCACGCATGCTGTCACTCGTGCACGCTGTCACTCGTGCACGCTGTCACTCGCACATGCTCTCACTCGTGCACTCGCTCACTCGCGCACTCTCTAACTCGCACGCTCTCTAACTCGCGCGCACTCTCACTCGCGCGCGCTCTCACTCGCGCGCGCTCTCCCTCGCGCGCGCTCTCACCTGCGCACGCTCTCACTCACGCACGCTCTCTCTCGCGCACGCTCTCACTCACGCACGCTCTCTCTCGCGCACGCTCTCTCTCGCGCACGCTGTCACTCGCGCACGCTGTCACTCGCGCACCGCTGTCACTCGCGCACGCTCTCACTCGCGCACCGCTCTCACTCGCGCACGCTCTCACTCGCGCACCGCTCTCACTCGCGCACGCTCTCACTTGCGCCTGCTCTCATTCGCGCACACTCTTGCGCATTGTCACTTGCGAACGCTCTTCATTGCGCACACCCTCACTCGCGCACTCTCTCCCTCGCGCACTCTCTCCCTCGCGCACTCTCTCCCTCGCGCACTCTCTCCCTCGCGCACTCTCTCCCTCGCGCACTCTCTCCCTCGCGCACTCTCTCCCTCGCGCACTCTCTCCCTCGCGCACTCTCTCCCTCGCGCACTCTCTCCCTCGCGCACTCTCTCCCTCGCGCACTCTCTCCCTCGCGCACTCTCTCCCTCGCGCGCTCTCTCCCTCGCGCGCTCTCTCCCTCGCGCGCTCTCTCCCTCGCGCGCTCTCTCCCTCGCGCGCTCTCTCGCTCGCGCGCTCTCTCGCTCGCGCACTTTCTCACTCGTGCACTTTCTCCCTCGTGCTCTTTCTCCCTCGCGCTCTTTCTCCCTCGCGCTCTTTCTCCCTCGCGCACTTTCTCCCTCGCGCACTTTCTCACTCGTGCATGCTCTCACTCGCGCATGCTCTCACTCGCGCACTCTCTAACTCGCGCACTCTCTAACTCGCGCACTCTCTCACTCCTGCGCGCTCTCACTCGCGCGCGCTCTCACTCGCGCGCGCTCTCACTCGCGCGCGCTCTCACTCACGCGCTCTCTCACTCGCGCGCTCTCCTCCCTCGCGCACTCTCTCCCTCGCGCACTCTCTCCCTCGCGCACTCTCTCCCTCGCGCACTCTCTCCCTCGCGCACTCTCTCCCTCGCGCACTCTCTCCCTCGCGCACTCTCTCCCTCGCGCACTCTCTCCCTCGCGCACTCTCTCCCTCGCGCACTCTCTCCCTCGCGCACTCTCTCCCTCGCGCACTCTCTCCCTCGCGCACTCTCTCCCTCGCGCACTCTCTCCCTCGCGCACTCTCTCCCTCGCGCACTCTCTCCCTCGCGCACTCTCTCCCTCGCGCACTCTCTCCCTCGCGCACTCTCTCCCTTGCGCACTTCCTCACTCGCGCACTCTCTCACTGATGCACTCTCACTCGCGCACTCATGCACTTTCTCACTCACTCACACTCTCACTCGTGCACTCTCTCACTCGCGCACGTTCTCACTCGCGCACGTTCTCATTCGCGCACTTTCTCACTCGCGCACTTTCTCACTCGCGCACTTTCTCACTCGCGCACTTTCTCACTCGCGCACTTTCTCACTCGCGCACTTTCTCACTCACGCATGCTCTCACTCGCGCATGCTCTCACTCGCACGTTCACTCACTCACGCACTCTCTCACTCGCGCACTCTCTCACTCACGCGCACTCTGACTCGCGCAATCTTACTCGCTCACTCTCACTCGCGTACGCTCTCGCTCGCGCGCTCTCTCACTCGCGCGCTCTCTCACTCGCGCGCTCTCTCACTCGCGCGCTCTCTCACTCGCGCGCTCTCTCACTCGCGCGCTCTCTCACTCGCGCGCTCTCTCACTCGCGCGCTCTCTCACTCGCGCGCTCTCTCACTCGCGCAATCTTACTCACGCACTCTCATTTGCGTACGCTCTTGCTCGCGCACTCTCTCACTCGCACGCTCTATTACTCGCGCAGTCTTACTCACGCAATCTCTCACTCGTGCACGCTGTTACTCAGGCGCTTTCTCGCTCGCGCACTTTCTCGCTCGCGCACTTTCTCGCTCGCGCACTTTCTCGCTCGCGCACTTTCTCGCTCGCGCACGCTCTCACTCGCGCACCGCTCTCACTCGCGCACGCTCTCACTCGCGCACGCTCTCACTCGCGCACGCTCTCACTCGCGCACAGCTCTCACTCGCACACACTCTTGCACACTCTCACTCGCGAACGCTCTTCTTTGCACACTCCCTCACTCGCGCATGCTCTTACTCGAGCACTCTCTCATTTGTGCACTCTCACTCGCGCGCACTCTCAACTCGCGCGCGCTCTCACTCGCGCGCGCTCTCACTCGCGCGCGCTCTCACTCGCGCCGCACTCACTCGCGCGCGCTCTCACTCGCGCGCGCTCTCACTCGCGCGCGCTCTCACTCGCGCGCGCTCTCACTCGCGCGCCCGCTCTCACTCGCGCGCACTCTCACTCGCGCGCACTCTCACTCGCGCGCACTCTCACTCGCGCGCACTCTCACTCGCGCGCACTCTCACTCGCGCGCACTCTCACTCGCGTACGCTCTCGGTCATGCACTCTCTCACTTGCGGACTCTGTGACTTGTGCACTCTCTCACTCGCACACACTCTTACTCGAGCACGCTCTCACTCGCGCACTCTCTCTCTCGCACACACTCTTGCGCACTCTCACTCGCGAACACTCTTCTTTGCACACTCCCTCACTCGTGCACGCTCTTACTCGAGCACGCTCTTACTCGCGCACTCTCTCATTCTTGCACACTCTCTCGTGCACACTCTCACTCGCACACTCTCTCACTTGCGCATGCTCTGACTCGCGTACGCTCTCGCTCATGCACTCTCTCACTCACGCACTCTCACTCGCGCGCAATCTTACTCGCGCACTCTCACTCGCGTACGCTCTCGCTCGCACGCTCTCTCACTCGCGCGCTCTCTCACTCACGCGCACTCTTACTCGCGCAATCTTACTTGTGCACTCTCACTCGCGTACGCTCTCGCTCGCACACTCTGTCTGTTGCGCGCTCTCTCACTCACGCGCACTCTTACTCGCGCAATCTTACTCGTGCACTCTCACTCGCGTACGCTCTCGCTCGCAAACTCTGTCAGTCGCGTACTTTCTCAGTCGCGCACTCTCTCTTGTGCACTCTCTGTCGCGCGCACTCTCTGTCGCGCGCACTCTCTGTCGCGCGCACTCTCTGTCGCGCGCACTCTCTGTCGCGCGCTCTCTGTCGCGCGCACTCTCTCTCGCGCGCACTCTCTCGCGCGCGCACTCTCTCGCGCGCGCACTCTCTCGCGCGCGCACTCTCGCGCACTCACTCACTCGCGCACGTTCTCATTCGTGCACTTTCTCGCTCGCGCACTTTCTCACTCGCGCACGTTCTCACTCGCGCACGTTCTCACTCGTGCACGTTCTCGCTCGCGCACGTTCTCGCTCGCGCGCTTTCTCGCTCGCGCACTTCCTCGCTCGCGCACTTTCTCACTCGCGCACTTTCTCCCTCGTGCTCTTTCTCCCTCGTGCTCTTTCTCCCTCGCGCACTTTCTCACTCGTGCATGCTCTCACTCGCGCATGCTCTCACTCGCGCACTCTCTAACTCGCGCACTCTCTCACTCCTGCGCGCTCTCACTCGCGCGCACTCTCTCGCGCACTTTATCACTCGCGCACTTTATCACTCGCGCGCGCTCTCACTCGCGCGCGCTCTCACTCGCGCGCGCTCTCACTCGCGCGCGCTCTCACTCGCGCGCGCTCTCACTCGCGCACGCTCTCACTCGCGCACGCTCTCACTCGCGCCTGCTCTCATTCGCGCACACTCTTGCGCATTGTCACTCGCGAACGCTCTTCATTGCGCACACCCCTCACTTGCGCACTCTCTCTCCGCGCTCTCTCTCTCTCGCGCACTCTCTCGTGCACACTCTCTCTCGTGCACACTCTCTCTTGCGCACTCACTCCCTTGCGCACTTTCTCACTCGCGCACTTTCTCAGTCGCGCACTCTCTCTCTCGCGCACTCTCTCGCGCACTTTCTCACTAGCGCGCGCACTCTCTCTCTCTCGCGCACTCTCTCACTCGCGCACTTTCTCAGTCGTGCACTCTCCTACTTGCGCACGTTCTCATTCGTGCACTGTCTCATTCGTGCACTTTCTCACTCGCGCACTTTCTCACTCGCGCACTTTCTCACTCGCGCACTTTTTCACTCGTGCTCTTTCTCCCTCGCGCACTTTCTCACTCACGCACGCTGTCACTCGCGCACGCTCTCACTCGCGCACTCTCTCACTCGCGCACTCTCTCACTCGCGCGCACTCTCACTCGCGCGCTCTCTCACTCGCGCGCTCTCTCACTCGCGCGCTCTCTCACTCGCGCGCTCTCTCACTCGCGCGCTCTCTCACTCGCGCGCTCTCTCACTCGCGCGCTCTCTCACTCGCGCGCTCTCTCACTCGCGCGCTCTCTCACTCGCGCGCTCTCTCACTCGCGCGCTCTCTAACTCGCGCGCTCTCTCACTCAATTGTGCATGCTCTCACTCGCGTACGCTCTCGGTCATGCACTCTCACTTGCGCACTCTGTGACTCGTGCACTCTCTTACTCGCATACACTCTTACTCGAGCACACTCTCACTCGTGCACTCTCTCTCTGGCAAACACTCTTGCGCACTCTCACTCGTGAACACTCTTCTTTGCACACTCCCTCACTCGCGCACGCTCTTACTCGAGCGTGCTCTTACTCGCGCACTCTCTCATTCATGCACTCTCTCGTGCACACTCTCACTCGCACACTCTCTCACTTGCGCATGCTCTCACTCGCGTACGCTCTCGCTCATGCACTCTCTCACTCGCGCACGTTCTCACTCGCGCACCTTCTCACTCGCGCACGTTCTCACTCGCGCACGTTCTCACTCGCGCACGTTCTCACTTGCGCACGTTCTCACTCGCGCACGCTCTTACTCGCGCATTCTCACTCGCGTACGCTCTCGCTCGCACGCTCTCTCACTCGCGCACGTTCTCACTCGCGCACGCTCTCACTCACGCTTGCTCTCATTCGCGCACACTCTTGCGCATTGTCACTCGCGAACGCTCTTCATTGCGCACCACCCTCACTCGCGCACTCTCTCTCGCGCACTCTCTCTCGCACACTCTCTCTCGCGCACTTTCTTACTCACGCACTCACTCACTCGCGCACGCTCTCACTCGCCCCTGCTCTCATTCGCGCACACTCTTGCGCATTGTCACTCGCAAACACTCTTCATTGCGCACACCCTCACTCGCGCACTCTCTCGCGCGCGCTCTCCTCTCTCGCGCACACCCTCACTCGCGCACTCTCTCTCGCGCACTCTCTCTCGTGCACACTCTCTCTCGCGCACTCTCTCTCTTGCGCACTCTCTCCCTTGCGCACTTTCTCACTCGCGCACTTTCTCAGTCGTGCACTCTCTCACTCGCGCACGTTCTCACTCGCGCACGTTCTCATTCGTGCACTTTCTCATTCGTGCACTTTCTCACTCGCGCACTTTCTCACTCGTGTTCTTTCTCCCTCGCGCACTTTCTCACTCACGCACGCTGTCACTCGTGCACGCTGTCACTCGTGCACGCTGTCACTCGTGCACGCTGTCACTCGCACATGCTCTCACTCGTGCACATCGCTCACTCGCGCACTCTCTAACTCGCACGCTCTCTAACTCGCGCGCTCTCTCACTCGCGCGCGCTCTCACTCGCGCGCGCTCTCACCTGCGCACGCTCTCACTCACGCACGCTCTCTCTCGCGCACGCTCTCTCTCCGCGCACGCTGTCACTCGCGCACGCTCTCACTCGCGCACGCTCTCACTCGCGCACGCTCTCACTCGCGCACGCTCTCACTCGCGCTCGCTCTCACTCGCGCACGCTCTCACTTGCGCCTGCTCTCATTCGCGCACACTCTTGCGCATTGTCACTTGCGAACGCTCTTCATTGCGCACACCCTCACTCGCGCACTCTCTCTCACGCGCTCTCTCTCTCGCGCACTCTCTCTCACACACCCTCACTCGCGCACTCTCTCTCACGCACTCTCTCTCTCGTGCACTCTCTCGCGTACTCTCTCACTTGCGCACTTTCTCAGTCGCGCACGTTCTCACTCGCGCACTTTCTCACTCGCGCACTTTCTCACTCGCGCACTTTCTCAGTCGCGCACGTTCTCACTCGCGCACTTTCTCACTCGCGCACTTTCTCACTCGCGCACTTTCTCACTCACGCACTTTCTCAGTCGCGCACGTTCTCACTCGCGCACTTTCTCACTAGCGCACTTTCTCACTCGTGCTCTTTCTCCCTCGCACACTTTCTCCCTCGCGCACGCTCTCACTCGCGCACTCTCTCACTCGCGCACTCTCTCTCGCGCACTCTCACTCGCGCGCACTCTCACTCGCGCACGTTCTCACTCGGGCACGTTCTCACTCGCGCACGTTCTCTCTCGCGCACGTTCTCACTCGCGCATTTTCTCACTCGCGCACGTTCTCACTCGCGCACGTTCTTACTCGTGCTCTTTCTCCCCCGCGCACTTTCTCACACACACGCTGTCACTCGGGCACGCTGTCACTCGTGCATGCTCTCATTCGCACGTTCACTCACTCGCGCACTCTCTCACTCGCACACTCTCTCACTTGCACACTCTCACTCGCGCACTCTCTCACTCGCGCACTCTCTCACTCGCGCACCTCTCTCACTCGCACAACCTCTCACTCGCGCCACTTTCTCACTCGCGCACTCACGCGCACACGCTCGTACTCATGCACTCTCTCACTCGCACACTCTCACTCGCACACTCTCACTCGCCCGCACACTCGCTCACTCGCCGCACTCTCTCACTCGCGCACTCTCTCACTCGCGCACTTCTCTCACTCGCGCACTCTCTCACTCGCGCACTCTCTCACTCGCGCACGCTCTCACTCGAGCACACTCTCACACTCGCGCACCGCTCTTACTCGTGCACTTTCCCACTCATGCGATTTCTCACTCACACGCGCTCTCAATCGTGCGCACTCTCACTCGTGCACTCTCTCACTCGCGTGCGCTCTCAATCGCGCGCACTCTCACTCGTGCACTCTCTCACTCGCGTGCGCTCTCAATCGTGCGCACTCTCACTCGTGCACTCTCTCACTCGCGTGCGCTCTCAATCGCGCGCTCTCAATCGCGCACTCTCACTCGCGCGCTCTCTCGCTCACACACACTCTTACTCGCGCACTCTTACTCGCGCACTCTTACCCCGCACACTTTCTCAGTCGCGCGCACTCACTCGTGCACGCTCCCATTCGCGCATTCTCTCACTCGCGCACTCTCTCACCTCGCGCACTCTCTCACTCGCGCATGTTCTCACTCGCGCACGTTCTCATTCGTGCACTTTCTCACTCGCGCACTCTCACTCGCGCACTTTCTCACTCACGCATGCTCTCACTCGCGCATGCTCTCACTCGCACGTTCACTCACTCACGCACTCTCTCACTCGCGCACTCTCTCACTCACGCGCACTCTGACTCGCGCAATCTTACTCGCTCACTCTCACTCGCGTACGCTCTCGCTCGCCGCGCTCTCCTCACTCGCGCGCTCTCTCACTCGCGCGCTCTCTCACTCGCGCGCTCTCTCACTCGCGCGCTCTCTCACTCGCGCGCTCTCTCACTCGCGCGCTCTCTCACTCGCGCGCTCTCTCACTCGCGCGCTCTCACCTCGCGCGCCTCTCTCACTCGCGCGCTCTCTCACTCGCGCGCTCTCTCACTCGCGCGCTCTCTCACTCGCGCGCTCTCTCACTCGCGCGCTCTCTCACTCGCGCGCTCTCTCACTCGCGCGCTCTCTCACTCGCGCGCTCTCTCACTCGCGCGCTCTCTCACTCGCGCGCTCTCTCACTCATGCGCACTCTTACTCGCGCAATCTTACTCACGCACTCTCATTTGCGTACGCTCTTGCTCGCGCACTCTCTCACTCGCACGCTCTATTACTCGCGCAGTCTTACTCGCACAATCTCTCACTCGTGCACGCTGTTACTCAGCACTTTCTCGCTCGCCGCACTTTCTCGCTCGCGCACCTTTCTCGCTCGCCGCACTTTCTCGCCTCGCGCACGCTCTCACTCGCGCACGCTCTCACTCGCGCACGCTCTCACTCGCGCACGCTCTCACTCGCGCACCGCTCTCACTCGCGCACACTCTTGCACACTCTCACTCGCGAACGCTCTTCTTTGCACACTCCCTCACTCGTGCACGCTCTTACTCGCGCGCACTCTCACTCGCGCGCACTCTCACTCGCGCGCACTCTCACTCGCGCGCACTCTCACTCGCGTACGCTCTCGGTCATGCACTCTCTCACTTGCGGACTCTGTGACTTGTGCACTCTCTCACTCGCACACACTCTTACTCGAGCACGCTCTCACTCGCGCACTCTCTCTCTCGCACACACTCTTGCGCACTCTCACTCGCGAACACTCTTCTTTGCACACTCCCTCACTCGTGCACGCTCTTACTCGAGCACGCTCTTACTCGCCGCACTCTCTCATTCTTGCACACTCTCTCGTGCACACTCTCACTCGCACACCCTCTCACTTGCGCATGCTCTGACTCGCGTACGCTCTCGCTCATGCACTCTCTCACTCACGCACTCTCACTCGCGCGCACTCTTACTCGCGCACTCTCACTCGCGTACGCTCTCGCTCGCACGCTCTCTCACTCGCGCGCTCTCTCACTCACGCGCACTCTTACTCGCGCAATCTTACTTGTGCACTCTCACTCGCGTACGCTCTCGCTCGCACACTCTCTCTGTTGCGCGCGCTCTCACTCACGCGCACTCTTACTCGCGCAATCTTACTCGTGCACTCTCACTCGCGTACGCTCTCGCTCGCAAACTCTCTCAGTCGCGCACTTTCTCAGTCGCGCACTCTCTCTTGTGCACTCTCTCTCGCGCAGTCGCGCACTCTCTCTTGTGCACTCTCTCTCGCGCGCACTCTCTCTCGCGCGCACTCTCTCTCGCGCGCACTCTCTCTCGCGCGCACTCTCTCTCGCGCGCACTCTCTCTTGCGCGCACTCTCTCTCTCGCGCACTCTCTCTCGCGCGCACTCTCTCTCGCGCGCACTCTCTCTCGCGCGCACTCTCTCGCGCGCGCACTCTCTCGCGCGCGCACTCTCTCGCGCGCGCACTCTCTCGCGCGCGCACTCTCTCGCGCGCGCACTCTCTCGCGCGCGCACTCTCTCGCGCGCGCACTCTCTCTCTCGCGCGCACTCTCGCGCACTCACTCACTCGCGCACGTTCTCATTCGTGCACTTTCTCGCTTGCGCACTTTCTCACTCGCGCACGTTCTCACTCGTGCACGTTCTCGCTCGCGCACTTTCTCGCTCGCGCGCTTTCTCGCTCGCGCACTTTCTCGCTCGTGCACTTTCTCACTCGTGCACTTTCTCCCTCGTGCACTTTCTCCCTCGTGCTCGTTCTCCCTCGTGCTCTTTCTCCCTCGCGCACTTTCTCACTCGTGCATGCTCTCACTCGCGCATGCTCTCACTCGCGCACTCTCTAACTCGCGCACTCTCTCACTCCTGCGCGCTCTCACTCGCGCGCACTCTCTCACGCACTTTATCACTCGCGCACTTTATCACTCGCGCGCGCTCTCACTCGCGCGCGCTCTCACTCGCGCGCGCTCTCACTCGCGCGCGCTCTCACTCGCGCGAGCTCTCACTCGCGCGCGCTCTCACTCGCGCGCGCTCTCACTCGCGCGCGCTCTCACTCGCGCACGCTCTCACTCGCGCCTGCTCTCATTCGCGCACACTCTTGCGCATTGTCACTCGCGAACGCTCTTCATTGCGCACACCCTCACTTGCGCACTCTCTCTCGCGCTCTCTCTCTCTCGCGCACTCTCTCATGCACACTCTCTCTCGTGCACACTCCCTCTTGCGCACTCACTCCCTTGCGCACTTTCTCACTCGCGCACTTTCTCAGTCGCGCACTCTCTCTCTCGCGCACTCTCTCGCGCACTTTCTCACTAGCGCGCGCACTCTCTCTCGCGCACTCTCTCACTCGCGCACTTTCTCAGTCGTGCACTCTCCTACTTGCGCACGTTCTCATTCGTGCACTGTCTCATTCGTGCACTTTCTCACTCGCGCACTTTCTCACTCGCGCACTTTCTCACTCGCGCACTTTTTCACTCGTGCTCTTTCTCCCTCGCGCACTTTCTCACTCACGCACGCTGTCACTCGCGCACGCTCTCACTCGCGCACTCTCTCACTCGCGCACTCTCTCACTCGCGCGCACTCTCACTCGCGCGCTCTCCTCACTCGCGCGCTCTCTCACTCGCGCGCTCTCTCACTCGCGCGCTCTCTCACTCGCGCGCTCTCTAACTCGCGCGCTCTCTCACTCGCGCGCACTCTCACTCAATTGTGCATGCTCTCACTCGCGTACGCTCTCGGTCATGCACTCTCTCACTTGCGCACTCTGTGACTCGTGCACTCTCTCACTCGCATACACTCTTACTCGAGCACACTCTCACTCGTGCACTCTCTCTCTGGCAAACACTCTTGCGCACTCTCACTCGTGAACACTCTTCTTTGCACACTCCCTCACTCGCGCACGCTCTTACTCGAGCGTGCTCTTACTCGCGCACTCTCTCATTCATGCACTCTCTCGTGCACACTCTCACTCGCACACTCTCTCACTTGCGCATGCTCTCACTCGCGTACGCTCTCGCTCATGCACTCTCTCGCTCGCGCACGTTCTCACTCGCGCACGTTCTCACTCGCGCACGTTCTCACTCGCGCACGTTCTCACTCGCGCATGCTCTTACTCGCGCATTCTCACTCGCGTACGCTCTCGCTCGCACGCTCTCTCACTCGCGCACGTTCTCACTCGCGCACGCTCTCACTCACGCTTGCTCTCATTCGCGCACACTCTTGCGCATTGTCACTCGCGAACGCTCTTCATTGCGCACACCCTCACTCGCGCACTCTCTCTCGCGCGCTCTCTCTCTCGCGCACTCTCTCTCGCACACTCTCTCTCGCGCACTTTCTTACTCACGCACTCACTCACTCGCGCACGCTCTCACTCGCCCCTGCTCTCATTCGCGCACACTCTTGCGCATTGTCACTCGCAAACACTCTTCATTGCGCACACCCTCACTCGCGCACTCTCTCGCGCGCGCTCTCTCTCTCGCGCACACCCTCACTCGCGCACTCTCTCTCGCGCACTCTCTCTCGTGCACACTCTCTCTCGCGCACACTCTCTCTTGCGCACTCTCTCCCTTGCGCACTTTCTCACTCGCGCACTTTCTCAGTCGTGCACTCTCTCACTCGCGCACGTTCTCACTCGCGCACGTTCTCATTCGTGCACTTTCTCATTCGTGCACTTTCTCACTCGCGCACTTTCTCACTCGTGTTCTTTCTCCCTCGCGCACTTTCTCCCTCGCGCACTTTCTCCCTCGCGCACTTTCTCCCTCGCGCACTTTCTCACTCACGCACGCTGTCACTCGTGCACGCTGTCACTCGTGCATGCTGTCACTCGTGCACGCTGTCACTCGCACATGCTCTCACTCGTGCACTCGCTCACTCGCGCACTCTCTAACTCGCACGCTCTCTAACTCGCGCGCTCTCTCACTCGCGCGCACTCTCACTCGCGCGCGCTCTCACTCGTGCGCGCTGTCACCTGCGCACGCTCTCACTCACGCACGCTCTCTCTCGCGCACGCTCTCACTCACGCACGCTCTCTCTCGCGCACGCTCTCTCTCGTGCACGCTGTCACTCGCGCACGCTGTCACTCGCGCACGCTCTCACTCGCGCACGCTCTCACTCGCGCACGCTCTCACTCGCGCACGCTCTCACTCGCGCACGCTCTCACTCGCGCACGCTCTCACTCGCGCACGCTCTCACTCGCGCACGCTCTCACTTGCGCCTGCTCTCATTCGCGCACACTCTTGCGCATTGTCACTTGCGAACGCTCTTCATTGCGCACACCCTCACTCGCGCACTCTCTCTCACGCGCGCTCTCTCTCGCGCACTCTCTCTCGCACACCCTCACTCGCGCACTCTCTCTCACGCGCGCTCTCTCTCGTGCACTCTCTCGCGTACTCTCTCACTTGCGCACTTTCTCACTCACGCACTTTCTCAGTCGCGCACTTTCTCAGTCGCGCACTTTCTCAGTCGCGCACGTTCTCACTCGCGCACGTTCTCACTCGCGCACTTTCTCACTCGCGCACTTTCTCACTCGCGCACTTTCTCAGTCGCGCACGTTCTCACTCGCGCACGTTCTCACTCGCGCACTTTCTCACTCGCGCACTTTCTCACTCACGCACTTTCTCAGTCGCGCACGTTCTCACTCGCGCACTTTCTCACTAGCGCACTTTCTCACTCGTGCTCTTTCTCCCTCGCACACTTTCTACCTCGCGCACGCTCTCACTCGCGCACTCTCTCACTCGCGCACTCTCTCTCGCGCACTCTCACTCGCGCGCACTCTCACTCGTGCACGTTCTCACTCGCGCACGTTCTCACTCGCGCACGTTCTCACTCGCGCATTTTCTCACTCACGCACGTTCTCACTCGCGCACGTTCTCACTCGCGCACGTTCTCACTCGTGCTCTTTCTCCCTCGCGCACTTTCTCACACACACGCTGTCACTCGGGCACGCTGTCACTCGCGCATGCTCTCATTCGCACGTTCACTCACTCGCGCACTCTCTCACTCGCGCACTCTCTCACTTGCACACTCTCACTCGTGCACTCTCTAACTCACGCGGTCTCTCAATCGTGCGCACTCTCACTCGCGCAGTCTCAGTCGCGTAGGCTCGCGCTCGCGCACTCTCTCACTCGTGCATGCTCCCACTCACGCACTTTCTCACACGCGCACTCTCTCACTCGCGCACTCATGCACTTTCTCACTCATGCACTTTCTCACTCGTGCATGCTCTCACTCGTGCACTCTCTCACTCGTGCACACTCTCACTCGCGCACGTTCTCACTCGTGCACTTTCTCACTCACGCATGCTGTCACTCGCGCACGCACTCACTCGCGCACGCTCTCACTCGCGCACGCTCTCACTCGCGCACTCTCTCACTCGCGCACTCTCTCACTCACGCACTCTTTCACTCGTGCACTATCTCACTCGTGCGCTCTCTCAATCGCACGCACTCTCACTCGCGTACGCTCTCGCTCGCACAATCTCTCGCTCGCGTGCTCTCTCACTCACGCGCACTCTTTCTCGCGCAGTCTTACTCGCGCCATCTCTCCCTCGTGCACGCTCTTACTCTCGCACTTTCTCACTCGCGCACTTTCTCACTCGCGCACTTTCTCACTCGTGCACTCTCACCTGCGCACGCTCTCACTTGCGCATGCTCTCACTTGCGCATGCTCTCACTTGCGCATGCTCTCACTTGCGCACGCTCTCACTTGCGCACGCTCTCACTTGCGCACGCTCTCACTTGCGCACGCTCTCACCTGCGCACGCTCTCACTTGCGCACGCTCTCACTTGCACACACTCTTGCACACTCTCACTCGCGAACGCTCTTCTTTGCGCACTCCCTCACTCGCGCATGCTCTTACTCGAGCACGCTCTTACTCGCGCACTCTCTCGTTCGTGCACTCTCTCACTTGCGCGCACTCTCACTCGCGCGCACTCTCACTCGCGCGCACTCTCACTCGCGCGCACTCTCACTCGCGCGCACTCTCACTCGCGCGCACTCTCACTCGTGCGCACTCTCACTCGTGCGCACTCTCACTCGCGCGCACTCTCACTCGCGCGCACTCTCACTCGCGCGCACTCTCACTCGCGCGCACTCTCACTCGCGCGCACTCTTCTTTGCACACTCCCTCACTCGTGCACGCTCTTACTCGCGCACTCTCTCACTCGCACGCTCTATTACTCGCGCAGTCTTACTCGCGCAATCTCTCACTCGTGCACGCTGTTACTCAGGCGCTTTCTCGCTCGCGCACTTTCTCGCTCGCGCACTTTCTCGCTCGCGCACTTTCTCGCTCGCGCGCACTCTCACTCGCGCGCACTCTCACTCGCGCGCACTCTCACTCGCGCGCACTCTCACTCGCGCGCACTCTCACTCGCGCGCACTCTCACTCGCGCGCACTCTCACTCGCGCGCACTCTCACTCGCGCGCACTCTCACTCGCGCGCACTCTCACTCGCGCGCACTCTCACTCGCGCGCACTCTCACTCGCGCGCACTCTCACTCGCGCGCACTCTCACTCGCGCGCACTCTCACTCGCGCGCACTCTCACTCGCGCGCACTCTCACTCGCGCGCACTCTCACTCGCGCGCACTCTCACTCGCGCGCACTCTCACTCGCGCGCACTCTCACTCGCGCGCACTCTCACTCGCGCGCACTCTCACTCGCGCGCACTCTCACTCGCGCGCACTCTCACTCGCGCGCACTCTCACTCGCGCGCACTCTCACTCGCGCGCACTCTCACTCGCGCGCACTCTCTCCCTCGCGCACTCTCTCACTTGTGCATGCTGTCACTCGCGTACGCTCTCGGTCATGCACTCTCTCACTTGCGCACTCTGTGACTCGTGCACTCTCTCACTCGTGCACTCTCTCACTCGCGCACGCTCTCACTCGCGCACTCTCTCACTCGCGCACTCTCTCACTCGCGCACTCTCTCACTCGCGCACTCTCTCACTCGCGCACTCTCTCACTCGCGCACTCTCTCACTCGCGCACTCTCTCACTCGCGCACTCTCTCACTCGCGCACTCTCTCACTCGCGCACTCTCTCACTCGCGCACTCTCTCACTCGCGCACTCTCTCACTCGCGCACTCTCTCACTCGCGCACTCTCTCACTCGCGCACTCTCTCACTCGCGCACTCTCTCACTCGCGCACTCTCTCACTCGCGCACTCTCTCACTCGCGCACACACACACTCGCGCACACACACACTCGCGCACGTTGTTACTCGCGCACTCTCTCACTCATGCACTCTTACTCGTGCACTTTCTCACTCGCGCACTTTCTCACTCACATGCTCTCAATCGCGCACTCTCACTCGCGCAATCTCCCTCGCGCACCCTCTCCCTCGCGCACCCTCTCCCTCGCGCACCCTCTCCCTCGCGCACCCTCTCCCTCGCGCACCCTCTCCCTCGCGCACCCTCTCCCTCGCGCACCCTCTCCCTCGCGCACCCTCTCCCTCGCGCACCCTCTCCCTCGCGCTCCCTCTCCCTCGCTCACCCTCTCCCTCGCGCACCCTCTCCCTCGCGCACCCTCTCCCTCGCGCACCCTCTCCCTCGCGCACCCTCTCCCTCGCGCACCCTCTCCCTCGCGCACCCTCTCCCTCGCGCACCCTCTCCCTCGCGCACCCTCTCCCTCGCGCACCCTCTCCCTCGCGCACCCTCTCCCTCGCGCACCCTCTCCCTCGCGCACCCTCTCCCTCGCGCACCCTCTCCCTCGCGCACCCTCTCCCTCGCGCACCCTCCCCTCGCGCACCCTCTCCCTCGCGCACCCTCTCCCTCGCGCACCCTCTCCCTCGCGCACCCTCTCCCTCGCGCACCCTCTCCCTCGCGCACCCTCTCCCTCGCGCACCCTCTCCCTCGCGCACCCTCTCCCTCGCGCACCCTCTCCCTCGCGCACCCTCTCCCTCGCGCACCCTCTCCCTCGCGCACCCTCTCCCTCACGCACCCTCTCCCTCGCGCACCCTCTCCCTCGCGCACTCTCTCACTCGCGCACACACACACTCGCGCACATTGTTACTCGCGCACTCTCACACGTGCATGCTCTTACTCGTGCACTTTCTCACTCGCGCACTTTCTCACTCAAATGCTCTCAATCGCGCACACTCACTCGCGCTTTCTCACTCGTGCACTTTCTCAGTTGCGCACTCTCACTCGCGCACACTCACTCGCGCGCACACTCACTCGCGCGCACTCTCACTCGCGCGCACTCTCACTCGCGCGCACTCTCACTCGCGCGCACTCTCACTCGCGCGCACTCTCCCTCGCGCACCCTCTCCCTCGCGCACCCTCTCCCTCGCGCACCCTCTCCCTCGCGCACCCTCTCCCTCGCGCACCCTCTCCCTCGCGCACCCTCTCCCTCGCGCACCCTCTAACTCGCGCACTTTCTAACTCGTGCACTTTCTAACTCGTGCACTTTCTAACTCGTGCACTTTCTAACTCATCTACTCTCTCACTCGTGCGCTCTCTCGCTCCCGCACTCAGTCACTTGCGAATGCTCTTACTCGCGCACTCACTCGCGCGCTCTCACATCGCGCGCTCTCACACGCGCAATTTCTCACTCGCGCTCTCTCAATCGTGAACTCTCTCACTCGCGCAGGCTCTCACTCACACAGGCTCTCACTCGCACTCTCTCTAACTCGCGCACTCTCTCACCCGCGTGCTCTCTCAATCGTGAACTCTCTCACTCGCGCAGGCTCTCACTCACACAGGCTCTCACTCGCGCTCTCTCTAACTCGTGCACTCTCTCACCTGCGTGCTCTCTCACTCGCGCACTCACTCACTTGCGAAATCTCTACTCGTGCACTGACTCGCGCGCTCTCACACTCACGCACCTTCTCACTCATGCGCTCTCTCAATCGTGCACTCTCTCACTCAAGCAGGTTCTCACTCGCACAGGCTCTCATCGCGCTCTCTCTAACTCGCGCACTCTCTCGCTCGTGCACTCTCTCACTCGTGCACTCTCTCAAACGTGCATTCTCTCAGTTGCGCACGTTCTCATTCGTGCACTCTCACTCGCGCACTCTCTCACTCGTGCACGCTCTCACTCGTGCACGCTCTCACTCGTGCACGCTCCCATTCGCGCAAGCTCTCACTCGCGCATGCTCTCACTCGCACGTTCACTCACTCGCGCACTCTCTCACTCGCGCGCTTTCTCACTCGCACACTCTCTCTCATGCACTCTCTCACTCGCGCGCTTTCTCACTCGCACACTCTCTCTCATGCACTCTCTCACTCGCGCACTTTCTCACTCGCGCACTTTCTCACTCGCACACTTTCTCACTCGCACACGCTCTCACTCGCACACGCTCTCACTCGAGCACTCTCTTACTCGTGCGCTTTCTCACTTGCACACTCTCTCATTCATGCACGCTCTTTCTCACGCACTTTCTAACTCGTGCACTTTCTAACTAGTGCACATTCTAACTCGTGCATTTCTCACTCGCGCACTTTCTCACTCGCGCACTTTCTCACTCGCGCACTTTCTCACTCGCGCACTTTCTCACTCGCGCACTTTCTCACTCGCGCACTTTCTCACTCGCGCACTTTCTCACTCGCGCACTTTCTCACTCGCGCACTTTCTCACTCGCGCACTTTCTCACTCGCGCACTTTCTCACTCGCGCACTCTCTCACTCGCGCACTCTCTCACTCGCGCACTCTCTCACTCGCGCACTCTCTCACTCGCGCACTTTCTCACTCGCGCACTCTCTCACTCATGCACATTCTCTCTCACGCTCTCTCACTCGCGCACTCTCTCACTCGTGCACTCTCTCACTCGTGCACTCTCTCACTCGCGCACATTTTCACTCGCACCCTTTCTCACTCGCGTACTTTCTCACTCGCGCACTTTCTCACTCGTGCACTTTCTCACTCGTGCACTTTCTCACTCGCGCTCTTTCTCCCTCGCGCTCTTTCTCCCTCGCGCTCTTTCTCCCTCGCGCTCTTTCTCCCTCGCGCTCTTTCTCCCTCGCGCACTTTCTCACTCATGCACGCTCTCACTCGCGCAGGCTCTCACTCGCACACACTCTCCCTCGCGCGCTTTCTCACTCGCACACTCTCTCTCATGCACTCTCTCACTCGCACACTTTCTCACTCGCACACGCTCTCACTCGAGCACTCTCTTACTCGTGCGCTTTCTCACTTGCACACTCTCATTCATGCACGCTCTTTCTCACGCACTTTCTAACTCGTGCACTTTCTAACTAGTGCACATTCTAACTCGTGCATTTCTCACTCGCGCACTTTCTCACTCGCGCACTCTCTCACTCGTGCACTCTCTCACTCGCGCACATTTTCACTCGCACCCTTTCTCACTCGCGCACTTTCTCACTCGTGCACTTTCTCCCTCGCGCTCTTTCTCCCTCGCGCACTTTCTCACTCACGCACGCTCTCAAACGCGCACTCTCTCACGCGCGCAGGCTCTCACTCGCGCACTCTCTCACGTGCGCAGGCTCTCACTCGCACACTCTCTCACTTGCGCACTCTCTCACTCGCACACACTCATGCGCACCCTCACTCGCGAACGCTCTTCTTTGCGCACTCCCTCACTCGCGCACGCTCTTACTCGTGCACGCTCTTACTCACGCAATCTCTCATTCGTGCACTCTCTCAATCGCACACGCTCGTACTTGCGCATTCTGTCACTCGCGCACTTTGTCACTCGCGCACTTTGTCAGTCGCGCACTTTATAACTCGCGCACTTTATAACTCGCGCACTTTATAACTCGCGCACTCTCTCACTCGCGCATTTCTCACTCGCGCACTCTCTCACTCGCGCACTCTCTCACTCGCGCACTCTCTCCCTCGCACACTCTCTAACTCGCGCACTTTCTAACTCGCGCACTTTCTTACTCGTGCACTTTCTAACTCGCGCACTCTCACTCGCGTACTCTCTCACTCACACGCTCTCTTACTCGTGCAGTCTTACTCGCGCACTCTCTCGTGCACGCTCTTACTCGCGCACTTTCTCACTCGCGCACTTTCTCACTCGCGCACTTTCTCACTCGCGCACTTTCTCAGTTGCGTACTCTCTCATTCGCACACACTCTCACTCGCGCACTCTCTCACTCGCGCACTCTCTCACTCGCGCACGCTCTCACTCGCGCACGCTCTCACTCGCGCACGCTCTCACTCGCGCGCTCTCTCAATCGCGCGCACTCTCACTCGCGCACTCTCACTCGCGTACGCTCTCGCTCGCGCACTCTCACTCGCGTGCTCTCTCACTCGCGCGCACTCTTACTCGCGCAATCTCACTCGCGCATTCTCTCACTCGCGTACGCTCTCACTCGCGCACTCTCTCACTCGCACGCACTCTTACTCGCACAGTCTTACTCGCGCACTCTCACTCGTGCACGCTCATACTCGCGCATTTTCTCACTCGTGCTCTTTCAAACTCGTGCTCTTTCTCACTCACGCACGCTCTCACTCACGCATGCTGTCCCTCATGCATGCTCTCACTCGCGCATGCTGCAACTCGCACGTTCACTCACTCGCACGCACTTTCTCACTCGTGCGCACTCTTACTCGCGCACTCTCACTCACGTGCTCTCACTCGCGCACTCTCACTCGCGCGCTCTCTCAATCGCGCGCACTCTCACTCGCGCACTCTCACTCGCGTACGTTCTCGCTCGCGCACTCTCTCTCGCGCGCACTCTTACTCGCGCACTCTCTCACTCGTGCACGCTCTCACTCGCGCACTTTCTCACTCGCGCACTCTCACTCGCACTCTCTCACTCGTGCACGCTCTCACTCGCGCACTTTCTCAGTTGCGTACTCTCACTCGCGCACTCTCTCACTCGCGTGCTCTCACTCGCGCGCTCTTGCTCGCGCGCACTCTCGCTCGCGCGCACTCTCGCTCGCGCGCACTCTCGCTCGCGCACTTTCTCACTCGCGCACTTTCTCACTCGCGCACTTTCTCACTCGCGCACTTTCTCACTCGCGCACTTTCTCACTCGCGCACTTTCTCACTCGCGCACTTTCTCACTCGCGCCCTCTCTCACTCGCGCCCTCTCTCACGAGCGCACGCTCTCGCGCACTCTCATTCACGCACTCTCTCACTCGCGCACTTACTCACTTGCACACTCTCTCATTCATGCATGCTCTTTCTCGTGCACTTTCTAACTCGCGAACTTTCTAACTCGCGAACTTTCTAACTCGCGCACGTTCTAACTCGCGCACGTTCTAACTCGCGCACGTTCTAACTCGCGCAAGTTCTAACTCGCGCACGTTCTAACTCGCGCACTCTCTCTCTCGCGCACTCTCTCTCTCGCGCGCTCTCTCACTCGCGCGCTCTCTCACTCGCGCGCTCTCTCACTCGCGCGCTCTCTCACTCGCGCGCTCTCTCACTCGCGCGCTCTCTCACTCGCGCGCTCTCTCACTCGCGCGCTCTCTCACTCGCGCGCTCTCTCACTCGCGCGCTCTCTCACTCGCGCGCTCTCTCACTCGCGCGCTCTCTCACTCGCGCGCTCTCTCACTCGCGCGCTCTGTCACTCACGCACCTACTCACTTGCGAATGCTCTTACTCGCGCACTCACTCACGCGCTCTCAAACTCGCGCAATTTCTCACTCACGCGCTCTCTCAATCGTGCACTCTCTCACTCGCGCAGGCTCTCACTCGCACAGGCACTCACTCGCACTCTCTCTAACTCGCGCACTCTCTCGCTCGTGCGCTCTCTCACTCGCGCTCTCTCTAACTCGCGCACTCACTCACTTGTGAATGCTCTTACTCGCGCACTCACTCGCGCGCTCACACACTCGCGCACCTTCTCACTCATGCGCTCTCTCAATCGTGCATTCTCTCACTCGCGCAGGCTCTCACTCGCGCAGGATCTCACTCGCACAGGCTCTCACTCGCGCTCTCTCTAACTCGCGCTCTCTCTAACTCGCGCTCTCTCTAACTCGCGCACGTTCTCACTCGCGCACGTTCTCACTCGCGCACGTTCTCCCTCGCGCACGTTCTCCCTCGCGCACTCTCTCCATCGCGCACTCTCTCCATCGCGCACTCTCTCCAGCGCGCACTCTCTCCAGCGCGCACTCTCTCCAGCGCGCACTCTCTCCAGCGCGCACTCTCTCCATCGCGCACTCTCTCCATCGCGCACTCTCTCCATCGCGCACTCTCTCCATCGCGCACTCTCTCCATCGCGCACTCTCTCCATCGCGCACTCTCTCCATCGCGCACTCTCTCCATCGCGCACTCTCTAACTCGCGCACTCTCTAACTCGCGCACTCTCTAACTCGCGCACACGCTCGTACTCATGCATTCTGTCACTCGCACACTCTGTCACTCACGCACTCTGTCACTCGCGCATACTCTCATTCGGGCACTCTCTCATTCGCGCGCTCACTCACTCGCACACGTTCACTCACGCACGCTCTTACTCGCGCACTCTTACTCGCACATGCTCTTACTCGCGCACTCTTACTCGCGCACTCTTACTCGCGCACTCTTACTCGCGCACTCTTACTCGCGCACTCTTACTCGCGCACTCTTACTCGCGCACTCTAACTCGCGCACCACTCTTACTCGTGCACACTCGCGCACTCTCACTCGAGCACGTTCTCATTCGCACACTCTCTCCCTCGCGCGCTCTCTCCCTCGCGCGCTCTCTCCCTCGCGCACTCTCTCCCTCGCGCACTCTCTCCCTCGCGCACTCTCTCCCTCGCGCACTCTCTCCCTCGCGCACTCTCTCCCTCGCGCACTCTCTCCCTCGCGCACTCTCTCCCTCGCGCACTCTCTCCCTCGCGCACTTCCTCACTCGCGCACTCTCTCACTGACGCACTCTCACTCGCGCACTCATGCACTTTCTCACTCACTCACGCTCTCACTCGTGCACTCTCTCACTCGCGCACGTTCTCACTCGCGCACGTTCTCATTCGTGCACTTTCTCACTCGCGCACTCTCACTCGCGCACTTTCTCACTCACGCATGCTCTCACTCGCGCATGCTCTCACTCGCACGTTCACTCACTCACGCACTCTCTCACTCGCGCACTCTCTCACTCACGCGCACTCTGACTCGCGCAATCTTACTCGCTCACTCTCACTCGCGTACGCTCTCGCTCGCGCGCTCTCTCACTCGCGCGCTCTCTCGCTCGCCGCGCTCTCTCGCTCGCGCGCTCTCTCGCTCGCGCGCACTCTTACTCGCGCAATCTTACTCACGCACTCTCATTTGCGTACGCTCTTGCTCGCGCACTCTCTCACTCGCACGCTCTATTACTCGCGCAGTCTTACTCGCGCAATCTCTCACTCGTGCACGCTGTTACTCAGGCACTTTCTCGCTCGCGCACTTTCTCGCTCGCGCACTTTCTCGCTCGCCGCACTTTCTCGCTCGCGCACGCTCTCACTCGCGCACGCTCTCACTCGCGCACGCTCTCACTCGCGCACGCTCTCACTCGCGCACGCTCTCACTCGCGCACGCTCTCACTCGCGCACTCTCTCACTCGCACACACTCTTGCACACTCTCACTCGCGAACGCTCTTCTTTGCACACTCCCTCACTCGCGCATGCTCTTACTCGAGCACTCTCTCATTTGTGCACTCTCACTCGCGCGCACTCTCAACTCGCGCGCACTCTCACTCGCGCGCACTCTCACTCGCGCGCACTCTCACTCGCGCGCACTCTCACTCGCGCGCACTCTCACTCGCGCGCACTCTCACTCGCGCGCACTCTCACTCGCGCGCACTCTCACTCGCGCGCACTCTCACTCGCGCGCACTCTCACTCGCGCGCACTCTCACTCGCGCGCACTCTCACTCGCGCGCACTCTCACTCGCGCGCACTCTCACTCGCGCGCACTCTCACTCGCGCGCACTCTCACTCGCGCGCACTCTCACTCGCGCGCACTCTCTCTCGCGCGCAGTCTCTCGCGCGCACTCTCACTCGCGCGCACTCACTCGCGCGCACTCTCACTCGCACGCACTCTCACTCGCACGCACTCTCACTCGCACGCACTCTCACTCACTTGTGCATGCTCTCACTCGCGTACGCTCTCGGTCATGCACTCTCTCACTTGCGGACTCTGTGACTTGTGCACTCTCTCACTCGCACACACTCTTACTCGAGCACGCTCTCACTCGCGCACTCTCTCTCTCGCGCGCACTCTCGCGCACTCACTCACTCGCGCACGTTCTCATTCGTGCACTTTCTCGCTCGCGCACTTTCTCACTCGCGCACGTTCTCATTCGTGCACGTTCTCGCTCGTGCACGTTCTCGCTCGCGCACTTTCTCGCTCGCGCGCTTTCTCGCTCGCGCACTTTCTCGCTCGTGCACTTTCTCACTCGTGCACTTTCTCCCTCGTGCTCTTTCTCCCTCGTGCTCTTTCTCCCTCGAGCACTTTCTCACTCGTGCATGCTCTCACTCGCGCATGCTCTCACTCGCGCACTCTCTAACTCGCGCACTCTCTCACTCCTGCGCGCTCTCACTCGCGCGCACTCTCTCGCGCACTTTATCACTCGCGCACTCTCTCACTCGCGCGCGCTCTCACTCGCGCGCGCTCTCACTCGCGCGCGCTCTCACTCGCGCGCGCTCTCACTCGCGCGCGCTCTCACTCGCGCACGCTCTCACTCGCGCCTGCTCTCATTCGCGCACACTCTTGCGCATTGTCACTCGCGAACGCTCTTCATTGCGCACACCCTCACTTGCGCACTCTCTCTCGCGCTCTCTCTCTCTCGCGCACTCTCTCGTGCACACTCTCTCTCGTGCACACTCTCTCTTGCGCACTCACTCCCTTGCTCACTTTCTCACTCGCGCACTTTCTCAGTCGCGCACTCTCTCTCTCGCGCACTCTCTCGCGCACTTTCTCACTAGCGCGCGCACTCTCTCTCTCTCACACACTCTCTCACTCGCGCACTCTCTCACTCGCGCGCACTCTCACTCGCGCGCACTCTCACTCGCGCGCTCTCTCACTCGCGCGCTCTCTCACTCGCGCGCTCTCTCACTCGCACGCTCTCTCACTCGCGCGCTCTCTCACTCGCGCGCTCTCTCACTCGCGCGCTCTCTCACTCGCGCGCTCTCTCACTCGCGCGCTCTCTCACTCGCGCGCTCTCTCACTCGCGCGCTCTCTCACTCGCGCGCTCTCTAACTCGCGCGCTCTCTCACTCGCGCGCACTCTCACTCAATTGTGCATGCTCTCACTCGCGTACGCTCTCGGTCATGCACTCTCTCACTTGCGCACTCTGTGACTCGTGCACTCTCTCACTCGCATACACTCTTACTCGAGCACACTCTCACTCGTGCACTCTCTCTCTGGCAAACACTCTTGCGCACACTCTTCTTTGCACACTCCCTCACTCGCGCACGCTCTTACTCGAGCGTGCTCTTACTCGCGCACTCTCTCATTCATGCACTCTCTCGTGCACACTCTCACTCGCACACTCTCTCACTTGCGCATGCTCTCACTCGCGTACGCTCTCGCTCATGCACTCTCTCACTCGCGCACCTTCTCACTCGCGCACGTTCTCACTCGCGCACCTTCTCACTCGCGCACGTTCTCACTCGCGCACGTTCTCACTCGCGCACGTTCTCACTCGCGCACGTTCTCACTCGCGCACGCTCTCACTCGCGCACGCTCTTACTCGCGCATTCTCACTCGCGTACGCTCTCGCTCGCACGCTCTCTCACTCGCGCACGTTCTCACTCGCGCACGCTCTCACTCACGCTTGCTCTCATTCGCGCACACTCTTGCGCATTGTCACTCGCGAACGCTCTTCATTGCGCACACCCTCACTCGCGCACTCTCTCTCGCGCGCTCTCTCTCTCGCGCACTCTCTCTCGCGCACTTTCTTACTCACGCACTCACTCACTCGCGCGCGCTCTCACTCGCCCCTGCTCTCATTCGCGCACACTCTTGCGCATTGTCACTCGCAAACACTCTTCATTGCGCACACCCTCACTCGCGCACTCTCTCGCGCGTGCTCTCTCTCTCGCGCACACCCTCACTCGCGCACTCTCTCTCGCGCACTCTCTCTCGTGCACACTCTCTCTCGCGCACACTCTCTCTTGCGCACTCTCTCCCTTGCGCACTTTCTCACTCGCGCACTTTCTCAGTCGTGCACTCTCTCACTCGCGCACGTTCTCATTCGTGCACTTTCTCATTCGTGCACTTTCTCACTCGCGCACTTTCTCACTCGTGTTCTTTCTCCCTCGCGCACTTTCTCACTCGTGCACGCTGTCACTCGTGCACGCTGTCACTCGTGCACGCTGTCACTCGCACATGCTCTCACTCGTGCACTCGCTCACTCGCGCACTCTCTAACTCGCACGCTCTCTAACTCGCGCGCTCTCTCACTCGCGCGCGCTCTCACTCGCGCGCGCTCTCACTCGCGCGCGCTCTCACCTGCGCACGCTCTCACTCACGCACGCTCTCTCTCGCGCACGCTCTCACTCACGCACGCTCTCTCTCGCGCACGCTGTCACTCGCGCACGCTCTCACTCGCGCACGCTGTCACTCGCGCACGCTGTCACTCGCGCACCGCTCTCACTCGCGCACGCTCTCACTTGCGCCTGCTCTCATTCGCGCACACTCTTGCGCATTGTCACTTGCGAACGCTCTTCATTGCGCACACCCTCACTCGCGCACTCTCTCTCACGTGCTCTCTCTCTCGCGCACTCTCTCTCGCACACCCTCACTCGCGCACTCTCTCTCACGTGCTCTCTCTCTCGTGCACTCTCTCGCGTACTCTCTCACTTGCGCACTTTCTCACTCACGCACATTCTCAGTCGCGCACTTTCTCACTCGCGCACTTTCTCACTCGCGCACTTTCTCACTCGCGCACTTTCTCACTCGCGCACTTTCTCACTCGCGCACTTTCTCAGTCGCGCACGTTCTCACTCGCGCACTTTCTCACTTGCGCACTTTCTCACTCACGCACTTTCTCAGTCGCGCACGTTCTCACTCGCGCACTTTCTCACTAGCGCACTTTCTCACTCGTGCTCTTTCTCCCTCGCGCACTTTCTCCCTCGCGCACGCTCTCACTCGCGCACTCTCTCACTCGCGCACTCTCTCGCGCACTCTCACTCGCGCGCACTCTCAATCGCGCACGTTCTCACTCGCGCACGTTCTCACTCGCGCACGTTCTCACTCGCGCACGTTCTCACTCGCGCACGTTCTCACTCGCGCACGTTCTCACTCGCGCACGTTCTCACTCGTGCTCTTTCTCCCTCGCGCACTTTCTCACACACACGCTGTCACTCGGGCACGCTGTCACTCGCGCATGCTCTCATTCGCACGTTCACTCACTCGCGCACTCTCTCACTTGCACACTCTCACTCGTGCACTCTCTAACTCACGCGGTCTCTCAATCGTGCGCACTCTCACTCGCGCAGTCTCAGTCGCGTAGGCTCGCGCTCGCGCACTCTCTCACTCGTGCATGCTCCCACTCACGCACTTTCTCACACGCGCACTCTCTCACTCGCGCACTCTCACTCGCGCACTCATGCACTTTCTCACTCGTGCATGCTCTCACTCGTGCATGCTCTCACTCGTGCACTCTCTCACTCGTGCACACTCTCACTCGCGCACGTTCTCACTCGTGCACTTTCTCACTCACGCATGCTGTCACTCGCGCACGCTCTCACTCGCGCACGCTCTCACTCGCGCACTCTCTCACTCGTGCACTCTCTCACTCGCGCACTCTCTCACTCGCGCACTCTCTCACTCACGCACTCTCTCACTCACGCACTCTTTCACTCGTGCACTATCTCACTCGTGCGCTCTCTCAATCGCACGCACTCTCACTCGCGTACGCTCTCGCTCGCACAATCTCTCGCTCGCGTGCTCTCTCACTCACGCGCACTCTTTCTCGCGCAGTCTTACTCGCGCCATCTCTCCCTCGTGCACGCTCTTACTCGCGCACTTTCTCACTCGCGCACTTTCTCACTCGCGCACTTTCTCACTCGTGCACTCTCACCTGCGCACGCTCTCACTTGCGCACGCTCTAACTTGCGCACGCTCTAACTTGCGCACGCTCTCACTTGCGCACGCTCTCACTTGCGCATGCTCTCACTTGCGCACGCTCTCACTTGCGCACGCTCTCACCTGCGCACGCTCTCACTTGCGCACGCTCTCACTTGCACACACTCTTGCACACTCTCACTCGCGAACGCTCTTCTTTGCGCACTCCCTCACTCGCGCATGCTCTTACTCGAGCACGCTCTTACTCGCGCACTCTCTCGTTCGTGCACTCTCTCACTCGCGCGCACTCTCACTCGCGCGCACTCTTACTCGCGCGCACTCTCACTCGCGCGCACTCTCACTCGCGCGCACTCTCACTCGCGCGCACTCTCACTCGCGCGCACTCTCACTCGCGCGCACTCTCACTCGCGCGCACTCTCACTCGCGCGCTCTCTCACTCGCGCGCACTCTCACTCGCGCGCACTCTCACTCGCGCGCACTCTCACTCGCGCGCACTCTCACTCGCGCGCACTCTCACTCGCGCGCACTCTCACTCGCGCGCACTCTCACTCGCGCGCACTCTCACTCGCGCGCACTCTCACTCGCGCGCACTCTCACTCGCGCGCACTCTCACTCGCGCACACTCTCACTCGCGCGCACTCTCACTCGCGCGCACTTTCACTCGCGCGCACTCTCACTCGCGCGCACTCTCACTCGCGCGCACTCTCACTCGCGCGCACTCTCACTCGCGCGCACTCTCACTCGCGCGCACTCTCACTCGCGCGCACTCTCACTCGCGCGCACTCTCTCCCTCGCGCACTCTCTCCCTCGCGCACTCTCTCACTTGTGCATGCTGTCACTCGCGTACGCTCTCGGTCATGCACTCTCTCACTTGCGCACTCTGTGACTCGTGCACTCTCTCACTCGTGCACTCTCTCACTCGCGCACGCTCTCACTCGCGCACTCTCACTCGCACACTCTCATTCGCACAATTTCTCACTCGCGCACTTTCTCACTCGCGCACTCTCTCACTCGCGCACTCTCTCGCTCGCGCGCTCTCTCGCTCGCGCGCTCTCTCGCTCGCAGCGCTCTCTCGCTCGCCCGCTCTCTCGCTCGCGCGCTCTCTCGCTCGCGCGCTCCCTCGCTCGCGCGCTCCCTCGCTCGCGCGCCTCCCTCGCTCGCGCGCTCCCTCGCTCGCGCGCTCCCTCGCTCGCGCGCTCCCCCTCGCTCGCGCACTCCCTCGCTCGCGCACTCTCTCGCTCGCGCACTCTCTCGCTCGCGCACTCTCACTCGCGCACACACACACACTCGCGCACGTTGTTACTCGCGCACTCTCTCACTCGTGCACTCTCACTCGTGCATGCTCTTACTCGTGCACTTTCTCACTCGCGCACTTTCTCACTCACATGCTCTCAATCGCGCACTCTCACTCGCGCAATCTCCCTCGCGCACCCTCTCCCTCGCGCACCCTCTCCCTCGCGCACCCTCTCCCTCGCGCACCCTCTCCCTCGCGCACCCTCTCCCTCGCGCACCCTCTCCCTCGCGCACCCTCTCCCTCGCGCACCCTCTCCCTCGCGCACCCTCTCCCTCGCGCACCCTCCCTCGCGCAACCTCTCCCTCGCGCACCCTCTCCCTCGCGCACCCTCTCCCTCGCGCACCCTCTCCCTCGCGCACCCTCTCCCTCGCGCCCCCTCTCCCTCGCTCACCCTCTCCCTCGCGCACCCTCTCCCTCGCGCACCCTCTCCCTCGCGCACCCTCTCCCTCGCGCACCCTCTCCCTCGCGCACCCTCTCCCTCACGCACCCTCTCCCTCGCGCACCCTCTCCCTCGCGCACCCTCTCCCTCGCGCACCCTCTCCCTCGCGCACCCTCTCCCTCGCGCACCCCTCTCCCTCGCGCACCCTCTCCCTCGCGCACCCTCTCCCTCGCGCACCCTCTCCCTCGCGCACCCTCTCCCTCGCGCACCCTCTCCCTCGCGCACCCTCTCCCTCGCGCACCCTCTCCCTCGCGCACCCTCTCCCTCGCGCACCCTCTCCCTCGCGCACCCTCTCCCTCGCGCACCCTCTCCCTCGCGCACACACACACTCGCGCACACACACACTCGCGCACACACACACTCGCGCACATTGTTACTCGCGCACTCTCACACGTGCATCCTCTTACTCGTGCACTTTCTCACTCGCGCACTTTCTCACTCACATGCTCTCAATCGCGCACACTCACTCGCGCTTTCTCACTCGTGCACTTTCTCAGTTGCGCACTCTCACTCGCGCACACTCACTCGCGCGCACACTCACTCGCGCGCACTCTCACTCACGCGCACTCTCACTCACGCGCACTCTCACTCGCGCGCACTCTCACTCGCGCGCACTCTCACTCGCGCGCACTCTCACTCGCGCGCACTCACACTCGCGCGCACTCTCCCTCGCGCACCCTCTCCCTCGCGCACCCTCTCCCTCGCGCACCCTCTCCCTCGCGCACCCTCTCCCTCGCGCACCCTCTAACTCGTGCCCTTTCTAACTCGCGCACTTTCTAACTCGTGCACTTTCTAACTCGTGCACTTTCTAACTCATGTACTCTCTCACTCGTGCGCTCTCTCGCTCCCGCACTCAGTCACTTGCGAATGCTCTTACTCGCGCACTCACTCGCGCGCTCTCACATCGCGCGCACTCACACTCGCGCAATTTCTCACTCGCGCTCTCTCAATCGTGAACTCTCTCACTCGCGCAGGCTCTCACTCACACAGGCTCTCACTCGCACTCTCTCTAACTCGCGCACTCTCTCACCCGCATGCTCTCTCAATCGTGAACTCTCACTCGCGCAGGCTCTCACTCACACAGGCTCTCACTCGCGCTCTCTCTAACTCGTGCACTCTCTCACCTGCGTGCTCTCTCACTCGCGCACTCACTCACTTGCGAAATCTCTTACTCGTGCACTGACTCGCGCGCTCTCACACTCACGCACCTTCTCACTCATGCGCTCTCTCAATCGTGCACTCTCTCACTCAAGCAGGTTCTCACTCGCACAGGCTCTCATCGCGCTCTCTCTAACTCGCGCACTCTCTCACTCGCGCACTCTCTCACTCGCGCACTCTCTCCCTCGCACACTTTCTAACTCGCGCACTTTCTAACTCGCGCACTTTCTTACTCGTGCACTTTCTAACTCGCGCACTCTCACTCGCGTACTCTCTCACTCGCACGCACTCTTACTCGCGCAGTCTTACTCGCGCACTCTCTCGTGCACGCTCTTACTCGCGCACTTTCTCACTCGCGCACTTTCTCAGTTGCGTACTCTCACTCGCGCACGCTCTCACTCGCGCACGCTCTCACTCGCGCACGCTCTCACTCGCGCACGCTCTCACTCGCGCGCTCTCTCAATCGCGCGCACTCTCACTCGCGCACTCTCACTCGCGTACGCTCTCGCTCGCGCACTCTCACTCGCGTGCTCTCTCACTCGCGCGCACTCTCACTCGCGCACTCTCTCACTCGCACGCACTCTTACTCGCACAGTCTTACTCGCGCACTCTCACTCGTGCACGCTCATACTCGCGGCATTTTCTCACTCGTGCTCTTTCACACTCGTGCTGTTTCTCACTCACGCACGCTCTCACTCGCGCATGCTATCCCTTGTGCATGCTCTCACTCGCGCATGCTGTAACTCGCACGTTCACTCACTCGCATGCACTTTCTCACTCGCGCGCACTCTCACTCGCGCACTCTCAGTCACGTGCTCTCACTCGCGCACTCTCACTCGCGCACTCTCACTCGCGCACTCTCACTCGCGCACTCTCACTCGCGCACTCTCACTCGCGCACTCTCACTCGCGTACGTTCTTGCTCGCGCACTCTCACTCGAGCGCACTCTTACTCGCGCACTCTCTCACTCGTGCACGCTCTCACTCGTGCACTTTCTCACTCGTGCACTCTCACTCGCACTCTCTCACTCGTGCACGCTCTCACTCGCGCACTTTCAAAGTTGCGTACTCTCACCCGTGCACGCTCTCACTCGCGCGCACTCTCACTCGCGCGCACTCTCACTCGCGCGCACTCTCACTCGCGCGCACTCTCACTCGCGCGCACTCTCGCTGGCGCGCACTCTCTCACTCGCATACGCTCTCGGTCATGCACTCTCTCACTTGCGCACTCTGTCAATTGCGCACTTGCGCAATCCCTCACGCGTGCACGCTCTAACTCGTGCACTTTCTCACTCGCGCTCTTTCTCACTCATGCACTCTCTCCCTCGCGCACACTCACACTCGCGCACGTTGTTACTCGCGCATTCTCTCACTTGTGCACTCTCTTACTTGTGCACGCTCTTACTTGTGCACGCTCTTACTCGTGCACACTTTTACTCGTGCACGCTCTTACTCGTGCACGTTCTCACTCGCACACGTTCTCACTCGCGCACACTCTCACTCGCGCACTTTCTCACTTGCGCACTCTCTCACTCATGCACATTCTCTCACGCACTCTCACTCGCGCACTCTCTCACTTGTGCACGCTCTTACTCGTGCACACTTTTACTCGTGCACGCTCTTACTGGTGCACGTTCTCACTCTCACACGTTCTCACTCGCGCGCACTCTCACTCGCACACTTTCTCACTCGCACACGCTCTCACTCGAGCACTCTCTTACTCGTGCACTTTCTCACTTGCACACTCTCTCATTCATGCACGCTCTTTCTCACGCACTTTCTAACTCGTGCACATTCTAACTCGTGCATTTCTCACTCGCGCACTTTCTCACTCGCGCACTTTCTCACTCGCGCACTTTCTCACTCGCGCACTTTCTCACTCGCGCACTTTCTCACTCGCGCACTTTATCACTCGCGCACTTTATCACTCGCGCACTTTCTCACTCGCGCACTTTCTCACTCGCGCACTCTCACTCGCGCACTCTCTCACTCGCGCACTTTCTCACTTGCGCACTCTCTCACTCATGCACGTTCTCTCTCACGCACTCTCACTCGCGCACTTTCTCACTCGTGCACTCTCTCACTCGCGCACATTTTCACTCACACCCTTTCTCACTCGCGCACTTTCTCACTCATGCACGCTCTCACTCGCGCACTCTCTCACGCGCGCAGGCTCTCACTCGCACACTCTCTCACTCGCGCGCTTTCTCACTCGCACACTCTCTCTCATGCACTCTCTCACTCGCGCGCTTTCTCACTCGCACACTCTCGCTCATGCACTCTCTCACTCACGCACTTTCTCACTCGCACACTTTCTCACTCGCACACGCTCTCACTCGAGCACTCTCTTACTCGTGCGCTTTCTCACTTGCACACTCTCTCATTCATGCACGCTCTTTCTCACGCACTTTCTAACTCGTGCACTTTCTAACTAGTGCACATTCTAACTCGCGCACTTTCTCACTCGCGCACTTTCTCACTCGCGCACTTTCTCACTCGCGCACTTTCTCACTCGCGCACTTTCTCACTCGCGCACTTTCGCACTCGCGCACTTTCTCACTCGCGCACTTTCTCACTCGCGCACTTTCTCACTCGCGCACTTTCTCACTCGCGCACTTTCTCACTCGCGCACTTTCTCACTCGCGCACTTTCTCACTCGCGCACTTTCTCACTCGCGTACTCTCTCCCTCGCGCACTTTCTCACATGCACACGCTCTTACTCACGCACGCTCTCACTCGCGCACTTTCTCACTCGCGCACTCTCTCACTCGCGCACTCTCTCACTCATGCACATTCTCTCTCGCACTCTCACTCGCGCACTCTCTCACTCGTGCACTCTCTCACTCGCGCACATTTTCACTCGCACCCTTTCTCACTCGCGCACTTTCTCACTCGTGCACTTTCTCCCTCGCGCTCTTTCTCCCTCGCGCACTTTCTCACTCACGCACGCTCTCACTCGCGCACTCTCTCACGTGCGCAGGCTCTCACTCGCACACTCTCTCACTTGCGCACTCTCTCACTCGCACACACTCATGCGCACTCTCACTCGCGAATGCTCTTCTTTGCGCACTCCCTCACTCGCGCACGCTCTTACTCGAGCACGCTCTTACTCACGCAATCTCTCATTCGTGCACTCTCTCAATCGCACACGCTCGTACTCGCCCACTTTATAACTCGCGCACTCTCTCACTCGCGCATTTCTCACTCGCGCACTCTCACTCGCGCACTCTCTCACTCGCGCACTCTCTCACTCGCGCACTCTCTCCCTCGCACACTTTGTAACTCGCGCACTTTCTAACTCGCGCACTTTCTTACTCGTGCACTTTCTAACTCGTGCACTCTCACTCGCGTACTCTCTCACTCACACGCACTCTTACTCGCGCAGTCTTACTCGCGCACTCTCTCGTGCACGCTCTTACTCGCGCACTTTGTCAATCGCGCACTTTCTCAGTTGCGTACTCTCACTCGCGCACGCTCTCACTCGCGCACGCTCTCACTCGCGCGCGCTCTCACTCGCGCGCTCTCTCAATCGCGCGCACTCTCACTCGCGCACTCTCACTCGCGTACGCTCTCGCTCGCGCACTCTCACTCGCGTACTCTCTCACTCACACGCACTCTTACTCGCGCAGTCTTACTCGCGCACTCTCTCGTGCACGCTCTTACTCGCGCACTTTGTCACTCGCGCACTTTCTCAGTTGCGTACTCTCACTCGCGCACTCTCTCACTCGCGCACGCTCTCACTCGCGCACGCTCTCACTCGCGCGCTCTCTCAATCGCGCGCACTCTCACTCGCGCACTCTCACTCGCGTACGCTCTCGCTCGCGCACTCTCACTCGCGTGCTCTCTCACTCGCGCGCACTCTTACTCGCGCAATCTCACTCGCGCATTCTCTCACTCGCGTACGCTCTCACTCGTGCACTCTCTCACTCGCACGCACTGTTACTCGCACAGTCTTACTCGCGCACTCTCACTCGTGCACGCTCATACTCGCGCATTTTCTCACTCGTGCTCTTTCACACTCGTGCTCTTTCTCACTCACGCACGCTCTCACACGCGCATGCTGTCCCTCGTGCATGCTCTCACTCGCGCATGCTGTAACCCGCACGTTCACTCACTCGCACGCACTTTCTCACTCGCGCGCACTCTCACTCGCGCACTCTCACTCACGTGCTCTCACTCGCGCACTCTCACACGCGCGCTCTCTCAATCGCGCGCACTCTAACTCGCGCGCTCTCACTCGCGTACGTTCTCGCTCGCGCACTCTCTCTTGCGCGCACTCTTACTCGCGCACTCTCTCACTCGTGCACGCTCTCACTCGCGCACTTTCTCACTCGCGCACTCTCACTCGCACTCTCTCACTCGTGCACGCTCTCGCTCGCGCACTTTCTCAGTTGCGTACTCTCACTCGCGCACTCTCTCACTCGCGCGCACTCTCACTCGCGCGCACTCTCACTCGCGCGCACTCTCACTCGCGCGCACTCTCTTTCGCGCGTACTCTCGCTCGCGCGCACTCTCGCTGGCGCGCACTCTCTCACTCGCATACGCTCTCGGTCATGCCCTCTCTCACTTGCGCACTCTGTCAATTGCGCACTTGCGCAATCTCTCACTCGTGCACGCTCTAACTCGTGCACTTTCTCACTCGCGCTCTTTCTCACTCATGCACTCTCTCCCTCGCGCACACTCACACTCGCGCACGTTGTTACTCGCGCACTCTCTCACTTGTGCACTCTCTTACTTGTGCACGCTCTTACTTGTGCACGCTCTTACTCGTGCACAATTTTACTCGTGCACGCTCTTACTGGTGCACGTTCTCACTCGCACACGTTCTCACTCGCGCACACTCTCACTCGCGCACACTCTCACTCGCGCACTCTCACTCGCGCACTCTCACTCGCGCACTCTCACTCGCGCACTCTCACTCGCGCACTCTCACTCGCGCACTCTCACTCGCGCACTCTCACTCGCGCACTCTCACTCGCGCACTCTCACTCGCGCACTCTCACTCGCGCACTCTCTCGCGCGCACGCTCACTCTCGCGCACGCTCTGACTCGTGCACACTCTCGCTCGCGCACTCTCGCTGCCTTCTCGCGCACTCTCGCTGACTTCTCGCGCACTCTTGTACGCACTTTCGCACTTGCGCACTTAATCACTCGCGCACTTTCTCACTCGTGCACTTTCTCACTCGCGCATTTTCTCACGTGTGCACTTTCTCACCCGTGCAGGCTCTCACTCGCGCGCACTCTCGCTCGCGCGCACTCTCGCTCGCGCGCACTCTCACTGGCGCGCACTCTCGCTGGCGCGCACTCTCGCTGGCGCGCACTCTTGCTGGCGCGCACTCTTGCTGGCGCGCACTCTCGCTGGCGCGCACTCTCGCTGGCGCGCACTCTCGCTGGCGCGCACTCTCTCACTCGCATACGCTCTCGGTCATGCATTCTCTCACTTGCGCACTCTGTCAATTGCGCACTTGCGCAATCTCTCACTCGTGCACGCTCTAACTCGTGCACTTTCTCACTCGCGCTCTTTCTCACTCTTGCACTCTCTCCCTCGCGCACACTCACACTCGCGCACGTTGTTACTCGCGCATTCTCTCACTTGTGCACTCTCTTACTTGTGCACGCTCTTACTTGTGCACGCTCTTACTCGTGCACACTTTTACTCGTGCACGCTCTTACTGGTGCACGTTCTCACTCTCACACGTTCTCACTCGCGCGCACTCTCGCACACTTTCTCACTCGCACACGCTCTCACTCGAGCACTCTCTTACTCGTGCACTTTCTCACTTGCACACTCTCTCATTCATGCACGCTCTTTCTCACGCACTTTCTAACTCGTGCACTTTCTAACTAGTGCACATTCTAACTCGTGCATTTCTCACTCGCGCACTTTCTCACTCGCGCACTTTCTCACTCGCGCACTTTCTCACTCGCGCACTTTCTCACTCGCGCACTTTCTCACTCGCGCACTTTCTCACTCACGCACTTTCTCACTCGCGCACTCTCTCACTCGCGCACTCTCTCACTCGCGCACTCTCTCACTCGCGCACTCTCTCACTCGCGCACTCTCTCACTCATGCACATTCTCTCTCACGCACTCTCACTCGCGCACTCTCTCACTCGCGCACATTTTCACTCGCACCCTTTCTCACTCGCGCACTTTCTCACTCGCGCACTTTCTCACTCGCGCACGCTCTCACTCGCGCACTCTCTCACGCGCGCAGGCTCTCACTCGCACACTCTCTCACTCGCGCGCTTTCTCACTCGCACACTCTCTCTCATGCACTCTCTCACTCGCACGCTTTCTCACTCGCACACTCTCGCTCATGCACTCTCTCACTCACGCACTTTCTCACTCGCACACTTTCTCACTCGCACACGCTCTCACTCGAGCACTCTCTTACTCGTGCGCTTTCTCACTTGCACACTCTCTCATTCATGCACGCTCTTTCTCACGCACTTTCTAACTCGTGCACTTTCTAACTAGTGCACATTCTAACTCGTGCATTTCTCACTCGCGCACTTTCTCACTCGCGCACTTTCTCACTCGCGCACTTTCTCACTCGCGCACTTTCTCACTCGCGCACTTTCTCACTCGCGCACTTTCTCACTCGCGCACTTTCTCACTCGCGCACTTTCTCACTCGCGCACTTTCTCACTCGCGCACTTTCTCACTCGCGCACTTTCTCACTCGCGCACTTTCTCACTCGCGCACTTTCTCACTCGCGCACTTTCTCACTCGCGCACTCTCTCACTCGCGCACTCTCTCACTCGCGCACTCTCTCACTCGCGCACTTTCTCACTCGCGCACTCTCTCACTCATGCACATTCTCTCTCACGCTCTCTCACTCGCGCACTCTCTCACTCGTGCACTCTCTCACTCGTGCACTCTCTCACTCGCGCACATTTTCACTCGCACCCTTTCTCACTCGCGTACTTTCTCACTCGCGCACTTTCTCACTCGTGCACTTTCTCACTCGTGCACTTTCTCCCTCGCGCTCTTTCTCCCTCGCGCTCTTTCTCCCTCGCGCTCTTTCTCCCTCGCGCACTTTCTCACTCGCGCACTCTCTCCCTCGCGCACTTTCTCACATGCACATGCTCTTACTCACGCACGCTCTCACTCGCGCACTTTCTCACTCGCGCACTCTCTCACTCATGCACATTCTCTCTCACGCACTCTCACTCGCGCACTCTCTCACTCGTGCACTCTCTCACTCGCGCACATTTTCACTCGCACCCTTTCTCACTCGTGCACTTTCTCACTCACGCACGCTCTCACTCGCGCACTCTCTCACGTGCGCAGGCTCTCACTCGCACACTCTCTCACTTGCGCACTCTCTCACTCGCACACACTCATGCGCACTCTCACTCGCGAATGCTCTTCTTTGCGCACTCCCTCACTCGCGCACGCTCTTACTCGAGCACGCTCTTACTCTCGCAATCTCTCATTCGTGCACTCTCTCAATCGCACACGCTCGTACTCGCGCACTTTATAACTCGCGCACTTTATAACTCGCGCACTCTCTCACTCGCGCATTTCTCACTCGCGCACTCTCTCACTCGCGCACTCTCTCCCTCGCACACTTTGTAACTCGCGCACTTTGTAACTCGCGCACTTTCTTACTCGTGCACTTTCTAACTCGCGCACTCTCACTTGCGCACGCTCTCACTCGCGCACGCTCTCACTCGCGCACGCTCTCACTCACGCACGCTCTCACTCGCGCACGCTCTCACTCGCGCACGCTCTCACTCGCGCGCTCTCTCAATCGCGCGCACTCTCACTCGCGCACTTTCTCACTCGCGCACTTTCTCACTCGCGCACTTTCTCACTCGCGCACTTTCTCACTCGCGCACTTTCTCACTCGCGCACTCTCTCACTCGCGCACTCTCTCACTCGCGCACTCTCTCACTCGCGCACTTTCTCACTCGCGCACTCTCTCACTCATGCACATTCTCTCTCACGCTCTCTCACTCGCGCACTCTCTCACTCGTGCACTCTCTCACTCGTGCACTCTCTCACTCGCGCACATTTTCACTCGCACCCTTTCTCACTCGCGTACTTTCTCACTCGCGCACTTTCTCACTCGTGCACTTTCTCACTCGTGCACTTTCTCACTCGCGCTCTTTCTCCCTCGCGCTCTTTCTCCCTCGCGCTCTTTCTCCCTCGCGCTCTTTCTCCCTCGCGCACTTTCTCACTCGCGCACTCTCTCCCTCGCGCACTTTCTCACATGCACATGCTCTTACTCACGCACGCTCTCACTCGCGCACTTTCTCACTCGCGCACTCTCTCACTCATGCACATTCTCTCTCACGCACTCTCACTCGCGCACTCTCTCACTCGTGCACTCTCTCACTCGCGCACATTTTCACTCGCACCCTTTCTCACTCGTGCACTTTCTCACTCACGCACGCTCTCACTCGCGCACTCTCTCACGTGCGCAGGCTCTCACTCGCACACTCTCTCACTTGCGCACTCTCTCACTCGCACACACTCATGCGCACTCTCACTCGCGAATGCTCTTCTTTGCGCACTCCCTCACTCGCGCACGCTCTTACTCGAGCACGCTCTTACTCTCGCAATCTCTCATTCGTGCACTCTCTCAATCGCACACGCTCGTACCCGCGCACTTTATAACTCGCGCACTTTATAACTCGCGCACTCTCTCACTCGCGCATTTCTCACTCGCGCACTCTCTCACTCGCGCACTCTCTCCCTCGCACACTTTGTAACTCGCGCACTTTGTAACTCGCGCACTTTCTTACTCGTGCACTTTCTAACTCGCGCACTCTCACTTGCGCACGCTCTCACTTGCGCACGCTCTCACTCGCGCACGCTCTCACTCGCGCACGCTCTCACTCACGCACGCTCTCACTCGCGCACGCTCTCACTCGCGCACGCTCTCACTCGCGCACGCTCTCACTCGCGCGCTCTCTCAATCGCGCGCACTCTCACTCGCGCACTCTCACTCGCGTACGCTCTCGCTCGCGCACTCTCACTCGCGTGCTCTCTCACTCGCGCGCACTCTTACTCGCGCAATCTCACTCGCGCATTCTCTCACTCGCGTACGCTCTCACTCGTGCACTCTCTCACTCGCACGCACTCTTACTCGCACAGTCTTACTCGCGCACTCTCACTCGTGCACGCTCATACTCGCGCATTTTCTCACTCGTGCTCTTTCACACTCGTGCTCTTTCTCACTCACGCACGCTCTCACTCGCGCATGCTGTCCCTCGTGCATGCTCTCACTCGCGCATGCTGTAACTCGCACGTTCACTCACTCGCACGCACTTTCTCACTCGCGCGCACTCTCACTCGCGCGCACTCTCACTCGCGCGCACTCTCACTCGCGCGCACTCTCACTCGCGCGCACTCTCACTCGCGCACTCTCTCACTCGCGCACTCTCTCCCTTCCGCACTCTCTCACTTGTGCATGCTGTCACTCGCGTACGCTCTCGGTCATGCACTCTCTCACTTGCGCACTCTGTGACTCGTGCACACTTTCACTCGTGCTTTCTCTCACTCGCGCACGCTCTCACTCGCGCACTCTCTCTCGCGCAGTCTCTCACTCGTGCACTCTCATTTGCACACTCTCACTTGCACACTTTCTCACTCGCGCACTCTCTCACTCGCGCACTCTCTCACTCGCGCACTCTCTCACTCGCGCACTCTCTCACTCGCGCACTTTGTAACTCGTGCACTTTCTAACTCGCGCACTTTCTTACTCGTGCACTTTCTAACTCACGCACTCTCACTCGCGCACTCTCTCACTCGCGCACTCTCTCACTCGTGCACTCTCTCACTCGCGCACATTTTCACTCGCACCCTTTCTCACTCGCGCACTTTCTCACTCGTGCACTTTCTCACTTGTGCACTTTCTCACTCGCGCTCTTTCTCCCTCGCGCACTTTCTCACTCACGCACGCTCTCACTCGCGCACTGTCTCACGCGCGCACTCTCTCACGCGCGCACTGTCTCACGCGCGCACTCTCTCACGCGCGCACTCTCTCACGCGCGCACTCTCTCACGCGTGCACTCTCTCACTCGCACACTCTCTCACTCGCACACTCTCTCCCTCGCACACTTTGTAACTCGTGCACTTTCTAACTCGCGCACTTTCTTACTCGTGCACTTTCTAACTCGCGCACTCTCACTCGTGTACTCTCTCACTCACACGCTCTCTTACTCGCGCAGTCTTACTCGCGCACTCTCTCGTGCACGCTCTTACTCGCGCACTTTGTCACTCGCGCACTTCCTCAGTTGCGTACTCTCACTCGCGCACTCTCTCACTCGCGCACTCTCTCACTCGCGCACTCTCTCACTCGCGCACGCTCTCACTCGTGCACGCTCTCACTCGCGCACTTTCTCACTCGCGCACTCTCACTCGCACTCTCACTCGTGCACGCTCTCACTCGCGCGCACTTTCTCGGTTGCGTACTCTCACTCGCGCACTCTCTCACTCGCGTGCTCTCACTCGCGTGCTCTCACTCGCGCGCTCTCACTCGCGCGCACTCTCACTCGCGCGCACTCTCACTCGCGCGCACTCTCACTCGCGCGCACTCTCACTCGCGCGCACTCTCGCGCGCACTCTCCACTCGCGCGCACTCTCGCTCGCGCGCACTCTCGCTCGCGCGCACTCTCGCTCGCGCGCACTCTCGCTCGCGCGCACTCTCGCTGGCGCGCACTCTCTCACTCGCATACGCTCTCGGTCATGCCCTCTCTCACTTGCGCACTCTGTCAATTGCGCACTTGCGCAATCTCTCACTCGTGCACGCTCTAACTCGTGCACTTTCTCACTCGCGCTCTTTCTCACTCATGCACTCTCTCCCTCGCGCACACTCACACTCGCGCACGTTGTTACTCGCGCATTCTCTCACTTGTGCACTCTCTTACTTGTGCACGCTCTTACTTGTGCACGCTCTTATTCGTGCACAATTTTACTCGTGCACGCTCTTACTGGTGCACGTTCTCACTCGCACACGTTCTCACTCGCGCACACTCTCACTCGCGCACTCTCACTCGCGCACTCTCACTCGCGCACTCTCACTCGCGCACTCTCACTCGCGCACTCTCACTCGCGCACTCTCACTCGCGCACTCTCACTCGCGCACTCTCACTCGCGCACTCACTCGCGCACTCTCTCTCGCGCACGCTCACTCTCGCGCACGCTCTGACTCGTGCACACTCTCTCTCGCGCACTTTCTCGCTGACTTTTCGCGCACTCTCGTACGCACTTTCGCACTTGCGCACTTTCTCACTCGCGCACTTTCTCACTCGTGCACTTTCTCACTCGCGCACTTTCTCACGTGTGCACTTTCTCACCCGTGCATGCTCTCACTCGCGCGCACTCTCACTCGCGCGCACTCTCGCTCGCGCGCACTCTCGCTCGCGCGCTCTCTCGCTCGCGCGATCTCTCGCTCGTGCGCACTCTCGCTCGCGCGCACTCTCGCTCGTGCGCACTCTCGCTCGCGCATACTCTCTCTCGCGCACTCTCTCGCTGACTTCTCGCGCACTCTCGTACGCACTTTCGCACTTGCGCACTTAATCACTCGCGCACTTTCTCACTCGTGCACTTTCTCACTCGCGCACTTTCTCACGTGTGCACTTTCTCACCCGTGCACGCTCTCATTCGCACAAGCTCCCCCTCGCGCATTCTGTCCCTCGCGCACTCTCTCCCTCGCGCACTCTCTCCCTCGCGCACTCTCTCCCTCGCGCACTCTCTCCCTCGCGCACTCTCTCCCTCGCGCACCCTCTCCCTCGCGCACCCTCTCCCTCGCGCACCCTCTCCCTCGCGCACCCTCTCCCTCGCGCACCCTCTCCCTCGCGCACCCTCTCCCTCGCGCACCCTCTCCCTCGCGCACCCTCTCCCTCGCGCACCCTCTCCCTCGCGCACCCTCTCCCTCGCGCACCCTCTCCCTCGCGCACCCTCTCCCTCGCGCACCCTCTAACTCGCGCACTTTCTAACTCGCGCACTTTCTAACTCGCGCACTTTCTAACTCGTGCACTTTCTAACTCGTGCACTTTCTAACTCGTGCACTTTCTAACTCGTGCACTTTCTAACTCGTGCACTTTCTAACTCATGTACTCTCTCACTCGTGCGCTCTCTCGCTCCCGCACTCAGTCACTTGCGAATGCTCTTACTCGCGCACTCACTCGCGCGCTCTCACATCGCGCGCTCTCACACTCGCGCAATTTCTCACTCGCGCTCTCTCAATCGTGAACTCTCTCACTCGCGCAGGCTCTTACTCACACAGTCTCTCACTTGCGCTCTCTCTAACTCGTGCACTCTCTCACCTGCGTGCTCTCTCACTCGCGCACTCACTCACTTGCGAATTCTCTTACTCGTGCACTGACTCGCGCGCTCTCACACTCACGCACCTTCTCACTCATGCGCTCTCTCAATCGTGCACTCTCTCACTCAAGCAGGTTCTCACTCGCACAGGCTCTCATCGCGCTCTCTCTAACTCGCGCACTCTCTCGCTCGTGCACTCTCTCACTCGTGCACTCTCTCAAACGTGCATTCTCTCAGTCGCGCACGTTCTCACTCGCGCACTCTCTCACTCGCGCACTCTCTCACTCGCGCACTCTCTCACTCGTGCACGCTCTCACTCGTGCACGCTCTCACTCGTGCACGCTCTCACTCGTGCATGCTCCCATTCGCGCAAGCTCTCACTCGCGCATGCTCTCACTCGCACGTTCACTCACTCACGCACTCTCTCACTCGCGCACTCTCTCACTCGCGCGCTTTCTCACTCGCAGACTCTCTCTCATGCACTCTCTCACTCGCGCGCTTTCTCACTCGCACACTGTCACTCATGCACTCTCTCACTCGCGCACTTTCTCACTCGCGCACTTTCTCACTCGCACACTTTCTCACTCGCACACGCTCTCACTCGAGCACTCTCTTACTCGTGCACTTTCTCACTTGCACACTCTCTCATTCATGCACGCTCTTTCTCACGCACTTTCTAACTCGTGCACTTTCTAACTAGTGCACATTCTAACTCGTGCATTTCTCACTCGCGCACTTTCTCACTCGCGCACTTTCTCACTCGCGCACTTTCTCACTCGCGCACTTTCTCACTCGCGCACTTTCTCACTCGCGCACTTTCTCACTCGCGCACTTTCTCACTCGCGCACTCTCTCACTCGCGCACTTTCTCACTCGCGCACTCTCTCACTCATGCACATTCTCTCTCACGCACTCTCACTCGCGCACTTTCTCACTCGTGCACTCTCTCACTCGCGCACCCTTTCTCACTCGCACCCTTTCTCACTCGCGCACTTTCTCACTCGTGCACACTCTCACTCGCGCACTCTCTCACGCGCGCAGGCTCTCACTCGCACACTCTCTCACTCGCGCGCTTTCTCACTCGCACACTCTCTCTCATGCACTCTCTCACTCGCGCGCTTTCTCACTCGCACACTCTCGCTCATGCACTCTCTCACTCACGCACTTTCTCACTCGCACACTTTCTCACTCGCACACGCTCTCACTCGAGCACTCTCTTACTCGTGCGCTTTCTCACTTGCACACTCTCTCATTCATGCACGCTCTTTCTCACGCACTTTCTAACTCGTGCACTTTCTAACTAGTGCACATTCTAACTCGTGCATTTCTCACTCGCGCACTTTCTCACTCGTGCACTTTCTCAGTTGCGCACTCTCACTCTCGCATGCTCTTACTTGCACACGCTCTCACTTGCACACGCTCTCACTTGCGCGCCCTCTCACTCGCGCACTGTCTCACGCGCGCACTCTCTCACGCGCGCACTCTCTCACGCGCGCACTCTCTCACGCGCGCACTCTCTCACGCGCGCACTCTCTCACTCGCACACTCTCTCACTCGCACACTCTCTCCCTCGCACACTTTGTAACTCGTGCACTTTCTAACTCGCGCACTTTCTTACTCGTGCACTTTCTAACTCGCGCACTCTCACTCGTGTACTCTCTCACTCACACGCTCTCTTACTCGCGCAGTCTTACTCGCGCACTCTCGTGCACGCTCTTACTCGCGCACTTTGTCACTCGCGCACTTCCTCAGTTGCGTACTCTCACTCGCGCACTCTCTCACTCGCGCACTCTCTCACTCGCGCACGCTCTCACTCGTGCACGCTCTCACTCGCGCACTTTCTCACTCGCGCACTCTCACTCGCACTCTCACTCGTGCACGCTCTCACTCGCGCACTTTCTCAGTTGCGTACTCTCACTCGCGCACTCTCTCACTCGCGTGCTCTCACTCGCGCGCTCTCACTCGCGCGCTCTCACTCGCGCGCACTCTCACTCGCGCGCACTCTCGCGCGCACTCTCCACTCGCGCGCACTCTCGCTCGCGCGCACTCTCGCTCGCGCGCACTCTCGCTCGCGCGCACTCTCGCTCGCGCGCACTCTCGCTCGCGCGCACTCTCGCTCGCGCGCACTCTCGCTGGCGCGCACTCTCTCACTCGCATACGCTCTCGGTCATGCCCTCTCTCACTTGCGCACTCTGTCAATTGCGCACTTGCGCAATCTCTCACTCGTGCACGCTCTAACTCGTGCACTTTCTCACTCGCGCTCTTTCTCACTCATGCACTCTCTCCCTCGCGCACACTCACACTCGCGCACGTTGTTACTCGCGCATTCTCTCACTTGTGCACTCTCTTACTTGTGCACGCTCTTACTTGTGCACGCTCTTACTCGTGCACAATTTTACTCGTGCACGCTCTTACTGGTGCACGTTCTCACTCGCACACGTTCTCACTCGCGCACACTCTCACTCGCGCACTCTCACTCGCGCACTCTCACTCGCGCACTCTCACTCGCGCACTCTCACTCGCGCACTCTCACTCGCACACTCACTCGCGCACTCTCTCTCGCGCACGCTCACTCTCGCGCACGCTCTGACTCGTGCACACTCTCTCTCGCGCACTTTCTCGCTGACTTCTCGCGCACTCTCGTACGCACTTTCGCACTTGCGCACTTTCTCACTCGCGCACTTTCTCACTCGTGCACTTTCTCACTCGCGCACTTTCTCACGTGTGCACTTTCTCACCCGTGCATGCTCTCACTCGCGCGCACTCTCACTCGCGCGCACTCTCGCTCGCGCGCACTCTCGCTCGCGCGCTCTCTCGCTCGCGCGCTCTCTCGCTCGTGCGCACTCTCGCTCGCGCGCACTCTCGCTCGTGCGCACTCTCGCTCGCGCATACTCTCTCTCGCGCACTCTCTCGGTGACTTCTCGCGCACTCTCGTACGCACTTTCGCACTTGCGCACTTAATCACTCGCGCACTTTCTCACTCGTGCACTTTCTCACTCGCGCACTTTCTCACGTGTGCACTTTCTCACCCGTGCACGCTCTCATTCGCACAAGCTCCCCCTCGCGCATTCTCTCCCTCGCGCACTCTCTCCCTCGCGCACGCTCTCACTCGTGCACGCTCTCACTCGCGCACTCTCACTCGCACTCTCACTCGTGCACGCTCTCACTCGCGCACTTTCTCAGTTGCGTACTCTCACTCGCGCACTCTCTCACTCGTGTGCTCTCACTCGCGTGCTCTCACTCGCGCGCACTCTCGCGCGCACTCTCCACTCGCGCGCACTCTCGCTCGCGCGCACTCTCGCTCGCGCGCACTCTCACTCGCGCGCACTCTCCCTCGCGCACCCTCTCCCTCGCGCACCCTCTCCCTCGCGCACCCTCTCCCTCGCGCACCCTCTCCCTCGCGCACCCTCTCCCTCGCGCACCCTCTCCCTCGCGCACCCTCTCCCTCACGCACCCTCTCCCTCGCGCACCCTCTACCTCGCGCACCCTCTCCCTCGCGCACCCTCTCCCTCGCGCACCCTCTCCCTCGCGCACCCTCTAACTCGCGCACTTTCTAACTCGCGCACTTTCTAACTCGCGCACTTTCTAACTCGCGCACTTTCTAACTCGTGCACTTTCTAACTCGTGCACTTTCTAACTCGTGCACTTTCTAACTTGTGCACTTTCTAACTCATGTACTCTCTCACTTGTGCGCTCTCTCGCTCCCGCACTCAGTCACTTGCGAATGCTCTTACTCGCGCACTCACTCGCGCGCTCTCACATCGCGCGCTCTCACACTCGCGCAATTTCTCACTCGCGCTCTCTCAATCGTGAACTCTCTCACTCGCGCAGGCTCTCACTCACACAGGCTCTCACTCGCACTCTCTCTAACTCGCGCACTCTCTCACCCGCGTGCTCTCTCAATCGTGAACTCTCTCACTCGCGCAGGCTCTTACTCACACAGTCTCTCACTCGCGCTCTCTCTAACTCGTGCACTCTCTCACCTGCGTGCTCTCTCACTCGCGCACTCACTCACTTGCGAATTCTCTTACTCGTGCACTGACTCGCGCGCTCTCACACTCACGCACCTTCTCACTCATGCGCTCTCTCAATCGTGCACTCTCTCACTCAAGCAGGTTCTCACTCGCACAGGCTCTCATCGCGCTCTCTCTAACTCGCGCACTCTCTCGCTCGTGCACTCTCTCACTCGTGCACTCTCTCAAACGTGCATTCTCTCAGTCGCGCACGTTCTCACTCGCGCACGTTCTCACTCGCGCACTCTCTCACTCGTGCACGCTCTCACTCGTGCACGCTCTCACTCGTGCACGCTCTCACTCGTGCACGCTCTCACTCGTGCACGCTCCCATTCGCGCAAGCTCTCACTCGCGCATGCTCTCACTCGCACGTTCACTCACTCACGCACTCTCTCACTCGCGCACTCTCTCACTCGCGCGCTTTCTCACTCGCAGACTCTCTCTCATGCACTCTCTCACTCGCGCGCTTTCTCACTCGCACACTGTCACTCATGCACTCTCTCACTCGCGCACTTTCTCACTCGCGCACTTTCTCACTCGCACACTTTCTCACTCGCACACGCTCTCACTCGAGCACTCTCTTACTCGTGCACTTTCTCACTTGCACACTCTCTCATTCATGCACGCTCTTTCTCACGCACTTTCTAACTCGTGCACTTTCTAACTAGTGCACATTCTAACTCGTGCATTTCTCACTCGCGCACTTTCTCACTCGCGCACTTTCTCACTCGCGCACTTTCTCACTCGCGCACTTTCTCACTCGCGCACTTTCTCACTCGCGCACTCTCTCACTCGCGCACTTTCTCACTTGCGCACTCTCTCACTCATGCACATTCTCTCTCACGCACTCTCACTCGCGCACTTTCTCACTCGTGCACTCTCTCACTCGCGCACCCTTTCTCACTCGCACCCTTTCTCACTCGCGCACTTTCTCACTCGTGCACACTCTCACTTGCGCACTCTCTCACGCGCGCAGGCTCTCACTCGCACACTCTCTCACTCGCGCGCTTTCTCACTCGCACACTCTCTCTCATGCACTCTCTCACTCGCGCGCTTTCTCACTCGCACACTCTCGCTCATGCAGTCTCTCACTCACGCACTTTCTCACTCGCACACTTTCTCACTCGCACACGCTCTCACTCGAGCACTCTCTTACTCGTGCGCTTTCTCACTTGCACACTCTCTCATTCATGCACGCTCTTTCTCACGCACTTTCTAACTCGTGCACTTTCTAACTAGTGCACATTCTAACTCGTGCATTTCTCACTCGCGCACTTTCTCACTCGTGCACTTTCTCAGTTGCGCACTCTCACTCTTGCATGCTCTTACTTGCACACGCTCTCACTTGCACACGCTCTCACTTGCGCGCGCTCTCACTCGCGCACTGTCTCACGCGCGCACTCTCTCACGCGCGCACTCTCTCACGCGCGCACTCTCTCACGCGCGCACTCTCTCACTCGCACACTCTCTCACTCGCACACTCTCTCCCTCGCACACTTTGTAACTCGTGCACTTACTAACTCGCGCACTTTCTTACTCGTGCACTTTCTAACTCGCGCACTCTCACTCGTGTACTCTCTCACTCACACGCTCTCTTACTCGCGCAGTCTTACTCGCGCACTCTCTCGTGCACGCTCTTACTCGCGCACTTTGTCACTCGCGCACTTCCTCAGTTGCGTACTCTCACTCGCGCACTCTCTCACTCGCGCACTCTCTCACTCGCGCACGCTCTCACTCGTGCACGCTCTCACTCGCGCACTTTCTCACTCGCGCACTCTCACTCGCACTCTCACTCGTGCACGCTCTCACTCGCGCACTTTCTCAGTTGCGTACTCTCACTCGCGCACTCTCTCACTCGCGTGCTCTCACTCGCGTGCTCTCACTCGCGTGCTCTCACTCGCGCGCTCTCACTCGCGCGCACTCTCACTCGCGCGCACTCTCGCGCGCACTCTCCACTCGCGCGCACTCTCGCTCGCGCGCACTCTCGCTCGCGCGCACTCTCGCTCGCGCGCACTCTCGCTCGCGCGCACTCTCGCTCGCGCGCACTCTCGCTCGCGCGCACTCTCGCTGGCGCGCACTCTCTCACTCGCATACGCTCTCGGTCATGCCCTCTCTCACTTGCGCACTCTGTCAATTGCGCACTTGCGCAATCTCTCACTCGTGCACGCTCTAACTCGTGCACTTTCTCACTCGCGCTCTTTCTCACTCATGCACTCTCTCCCTCGCGCACACTCACACTCGCGCAGGTTGTTACTCGCGCATTCTCTCACTTGTGCACTCTCTTACTTGTGCACGCTCTTACTTGTGCACGCTCTTACTCGTGCACAATTTTACTCGTGCACGCTCTTACTGGTGCACGTTCTCACTCGCACACGTTCTCACTCGCGCACACTCTCACTCGCGCACTCTCACTCGTGCACTCTCACTCGCGCACTCTCACTCGCGCACTCTCACTCGCACACTCACTCGCGCACTCTCTCTCGCGCACGCTCACTCTCGCGCACGCTCTGACTCGTGCACACTCTCTCTCGCGCACTTTCTCGCTGACTTCTCGCGCACTCTCGTACGCACTTTCGCACTTGCGCACTTTCTCACTCGCGCACTTTCTCACTCGTGCACTTTCTCACTCGCGCACTTTCTCACGTGTGCACTTTCTCACCCGTGCATGCTCTCACTCGCGCGCACTCTCACTCGCGCGCACTCTCGCTCGCGCGCACTCTCGCTCGCGTGCTCTCTCGCTCGCGCGCTCTCTCGCTCGCGCGCTCTCTCGCTCGTGCACTCTCTCGCTCGCGCGCACTCTCGCTCGCGCGCACTCTCGCTCGCGCGCACTCTCGCTCGTGCGCACTCTCGCTCGCGCATACTCTCTCTCGCGCACTCTCTCGCTGACTTCTCGCGCACTCTCGTACGCACTTTCGCACTTGCGCACTTAATCACTCGCGCACTTTCTCACTCGCGCACTTTCTCACTCGCGCACTTTCTCACTCGCGCACTTTCTCACTCGCGCACTTTCTCACTCGCGCACTTTCTCACTCGCGCACTTTCTCACGTGTGCATTTTCTCACCCGTGCACGCTCTCATTCGCACAAGCTCCCCCTCGCGCATTCTCTCCCTCGCGCACTCTCTCCCTCGCGCACTCTCTCCCTCGCGCACTCTCTCCCTTGCGCACTCTCTCCCTCGCGCACCCTCTCCCTCGCGCACCCTCTCCCTCGCGCACCCTCTCCCTCGCGCACCCTCTCCCTCGCGCACCCTCTCCCTCGCGCACCCTCTCCCTCGCGCACCCTCTCCCTCGCGCACCCTCTCCCTCGCGCACCCTCTCCCTCGCGCACCCTCTACCTCGCGCACCCTCTCCCTCGCGCACCCTCTCCCTCGCGCACCCTCTAACTCGCGCACTTTCTAACTCGTGCACTTTCTAACTCGTGCACTTTCTAACTCGTGCACTTTCTAACTCATGCACTTTCTAACTCGTGCACTTTCTAACTTGTGCACTTTCTAACTCATGTACTCTCTCACTCGTGCGCTCTCTCGCTCCCGCACTCAGTCACTTGCGAATGCTCTTACTCGCGCACTCACTCGCGCGCTCTCACATCGCGCGCTCTCACACTCGCGCAATTTCTCACTCGCGCTCTCTCAATCGTGAACTCTCTCACTCGCGCAGGCTCTCACTCACACAGGCTCTCACTCGCACTCTCTCTAACTCGCGCACTCTCTCACCCGCGTGCTCTCTCAATCGTGAACTCTCTCACTCGCGCAGGCTCTTACTCACACAGTCTCTCACTCGCGCTCTCTCTAACTCGTGCACTCTCTCACCTGCGTGCTCTCTCACTCGCGCACTCACTCACTTGCGAATTCTCTTACTCGTGCACTGACTCGCGCGCTCTCACACTCACGCACCTTCTCACTCATGCGCTCTCTCAATCGTGCACTCTCTCACTCAAGCAGGTTCTCACTCGCACAGGCTCTCATCGCGCTCTCTCTAACTCGCGCACTCTCTCGCTCGTGCACTCTCTCACTCGTGCACTCTCTCAAACGTGCATTCTCTCAGTCGCGCACGTTCTCACTCGCGCACTCTCTCACTCGCGCACTCTCTCACTCGCGCACTCTCTCACTCGTGCACGCTCTCACTCGTGCACGCTCTCACTCGTGCACGCTCTCACTCGTGCACGCTCCCATTCGCGCAAGCTCTCACTCGCGCATGCTCTCACTCGCACGTTCACTCACTCACGCGCTCTCTCACTCGCGCACTCTCTCACTCGCGCGCTTTCTCACTCGCAGACTCTCTCTCATGCACTCTCTCACTCGCGCGCTTTCTCACTCGCACACTGTCACTCATGCACTCTCTCACTCGTGCACTTTCTCACTCGCGCACTTTCTCACTCGCACACTTTCTCACTCGCACACGCTCTCACTCGAGCACTCTCTTACTCGTGCACTTTCTCACTTGCACACTCTCTCATTCATGCACGCTCTTTCTCACGCACTTTCTAACTCATGCACTTTCTAACTAGTGCACATTCTAACTCGTGCATTTCTCACTCGCGCACTTTCTCACTCGCGCACTTTCTCACTCGCGCACTTTCTCACTCGCGCACTTTCTCACTCGCGCACTTTCTCACTCGCGCACTTTCTCACTCGCACACTTTCTCACTCGCGCACTCTCTCACTCGCGCACTTTCTCACTTGCGCACTCTCTCACTCATGCACATTCTCTCTCACGCACTCTCACTCGCGCACTTTCTCACTCGTGCACTCTCTCACTCGCGCACCCTTTCTCACTCGCACCCTTTCTCACTCGCGCACTTTCTCACTCGTGCACACTCTCACTCGCGCACTCTCTCACGCGCGCAGGCTCTCACTCGCACACTCTCTCACTCGCGCGCTTTCTCACTCGCACACTCCCTCTCATGCACTCTCTCACTCGCGCGCTTTCTCACTCGCACACTCTCGCTCATGCACTCTCTCACTCACGCACTTTCTCACTCGCACACTTTCTCACTCGCACACGCTCTCACTCGAGCACTCTCTTACTCGTGCGCTTTCTCACTTGCACACTCTCTCATTCATGCACGCTCTTTCTCACGCACTTTCTAACTCGTGCACTTTCTAACTAGTGCACATTCTAACTCGTGCATTTCTCACTCGCGCACTTTCTCACTCGTGCACTTTCTCAGTTGCGCACTCTCACTCTCGCATGCTCTTACTTGCACACGCTCTCACTTGCGCGCGCTCTCACTTGCGCGCGCTCTCACTCGCGCGCGCTCTCACTCGCGCGCGCTCTTACTCGCGCGCGCTCTCACTCGCGCGCGCTCTCACTCGCGCGCGCTCTCACTCGCGCGCCCTCTCACTCGCGCGCCCTCTCACTCGCGCGCCCTCTCACTCGCGCGCCCTCTCACTCGCGTGCACTCTCACTCACGCGCACTCTCACTCACGCGCACTCTCTCACTCGCATACGCTCTCGGTCATGCACTCTCTCACTTGCGCACTCTGTCAATTGCGCACTTGCACAATCTCTCACTCGTGCACGCTCTAACTCGTGCACTTTCTCACTCGCGCTCTTTCTCACTCATGCACTCTCTCCCTCGCGCACACTCACACTCGCGCACGTTGTTACTCGCGCACTCTCTCACTTGTGCACTCTCTTACTTGTGCACGCTCTTACTTGTGCACGCTCTTACTCGGGCACACTTTTACTCGTGCACGCTCTTACTCGTGCACGTTCTCACTCGCACACGTTCTCACTCGCGCACACTCTCACTCGCGCAGGCTCACTTGCGCACTCTCACTCGCGCACTCTCACTGGCGCACTCTCGCGCACTCTCACTGGCGCACTCTCACTGGCGCACTCTCACTGGCGCACTCTCACTGGCGCACTCTCACTGGCGCACTCTCACTCGCGCACTCTCACTCGCATTCTCTCACTCGTGCTCTCTCACTCGCGCACTCTCACTCGCGCACGCTCTCACTCGCGCACGCTCTGACTCGTGCACACTCTCTCGCGCACTCTCTCGCTGACTTCTCGCGCACTTTCGTACGCACTTTCGCACTTGCGCACTTAATCACTCGCGCACTTTCTCACTCGTGCACTTTCTCACTCGCGCACTTTCTCACGCGTGCACTTTCTCACCCGTGCACGCTCTCATTCGCGCAAGCTCCCCCTCGCGCATTCTCTCCCTCGCGCATTCTCTCCCTCGCGCACTCTCTCCCTCGCGCACCCTCTCCCTCGCGCACCCTCTCCCTCGCGCACCCTCTCCCTCGCGCACCCTCTCCCTCGCGCACCCTCTCCCTCGCGCACCCTCTCCCTCGCGCACCCTCTCCCTCGCGCACCCTCTCCCTCGCGCACCCTCTCCCTCGCGCTCCCTGTCCCTCGCGCACCCTCTCCCTCGCGCACCCTCTAACTCGTGCACTTTCTAACTCGTGCACTTTCTAACTCATGTACTCTCTCACTCGTGCGCTCTCTCGCTCCCACACTCAGTCACTTGCGAATGCTCTTACTCGCGCACTCACTCGCGCGCTCTCACATCTCGCGCTCTCACACTCGCGCAATTTCTCACTCGCGCTCTCTCAATCGTGAACTCTCTCACTCGCGCAGGCTGTCACTCACACAGGCTCTCACTCGCACTCTCTCTAACTCGCGCACTCTCTCACCCGCGTGCTCTCTCAATCGTGAACTCTCTCACTCGCGCAGGCTCTTACTCACACAGTCTCTCACTCGCGCTCTCTCTAACTCGTGCACTCTCTCACCTGCGTGCTCTCTCACTCGCGCACTCACTCACTTGCGAATTCTCTTACTCGTGCACTGACTCGCGCGCTCTCACACTCACGCACCTTCTCACTCATGCGCTCTCTCAATCGTGCACTCTCTCACTCAAGCAGGTTCTCACTCGCACAGGCTCTCATCGCGCTCTCTCTCACTCGCGCACTCTCTCACTCGCGCACTCTCTCACTCGCGCACTCTCTCCCTCGCACACTTTCTAACTCGCGCACTTTCTAACTCGCGCACTTTCTTACTCGTGCACTTTCTAACTTGCGCACTCTCACTCGCGTACTCTCTCACTCGCACGCACTCTTACTCGCGCAGTCTTACTCGCGCACTCTCTCGTGCACGCTCTTACTCGCGCACTTTCTCACTCGCGCACTTTCTCAGTTGCGTACTCTCACTCGCGCACGCTCTCACTCGCGCACGCTCTCACTCGCGCACGCTCTCACTCGCGCACGCTCTCACTCGCGCACGCTCTCACTCGCGCACGCTCTCTCAATCGCGCACTCTCACTCGCGCACTCTCACTCGCGTACGCTCTCGCTCGCGCACTCTCACTCGCGTGCTCTCTCACTCGCGCGCACTCTCACTCGCGCACTCTCTCACTCGCACGCACTCTTACTCGCACAGTCTTACTCGCGCACTCTCACTCGTGCACGCTCATACTCGCGCATTTTCTCACTCGTGCTCTTTCACACTCGTGCTGTTTCTCACTCACGCACGCTCTCACTCGCGCATGCTATCCCTTGTGCATGCTCTCACTCGCGCATGCTGTAACTCGCACGTTCACTCACTCGCATGCACTTTCTCACTCGCGCGCACTCTCACTCGCGCACTCTCACTCACGTGCTCTCACTCGCGCGCTCTCACTCGCGCGCTCTCTCAATCGCGCGCACTCTCACTCGCGCACTCTCACTCGCGCACTCTCACTCGCGCACTCTCACTCGCGCACTCTCACTCGCGTACGTTCTCGCTCGCGCACTCTCACTCGAGCGCACTCTTACTCGCGCACTCTCTCACTCGTGCACGCTCTCACTCGCGCACTTTCTCACTCGTGCACTCTCACTCGCACTCTCTCACTCGTCCACTCTCTCACTCGCGCACTTTCAAAGTTGCGTACTCTCACCCGTGCACGCTCTCACTCGCGCGCACTCTCACTCACGCGCACTCTCACTCGCGCGCACTCTCGCTCGCGCGCACTCTCACTCGCGCGCACTCTCACTCGTGCACGCTCTCACTCGCGCACTTTCTCACTCGTGCACGCTCTCACTCGCGCACTTTCTCACTCGTGCACTCTCACTCGCACTCTCTCACTCGTGCACGCTCTCACTCGCGCACTTTCAAAGTTGCGTACTCTCACCCGTGCACGCTCTCACTCACGCGCACTCTCACTCACGCGCACTCTCACTCGCGCGCACTCTCACTCACGCGCACTCTCACTCACGCGCACTCTCACTCGCGCGCACTCTCACTCGCGCGCTCTCTCACTCGCGCGCACTCTCACTCGCGCACACTCTCACTCACGCGCACTCTCACTCACGCGCACTCTCACTCGCGCGCACTCTCACTCGCGGGCACTCTCACTCGCGCGCACTCTCACTCGCGCGCATTCTCACTCGCGCGCACTCTCGCTGGCGCGCACTCTCTCACTCGCATACGCTCTCGGTCATGCACTCTCTCACTTGCGCACTCTGTCAATTGCGCACTTGCGCAATCCCTCACTCGTGCACGCTCTAACTCGTGCACTTTCTCACTCGCGCTCTTTCTCACTCATGCACTCTCTCCCTCGCGCACACTCACACTCGCGCACGTTGTTACTCGCGCATTCTCTCACTTGTGCACTCTCTTACTTGTGCACGCTCTTACTTGTGCATGCTCTTACTCGTGCACACTTTTACTCGTGCACGCTCTTACTCGTGCACGTTCTCACTCGCACACGTTCTCACTCGCGCACACTCTCACTCGCGCACTTTCTCACTTGCGCACTCTCTCACTCATGCACATTCTCTCTCACGCACTCTCACTCGCGCACTCTCTCACTTGTGCACGCTCTTACTCGTGCACACTTTTACTCGTGCACGCTCTTACTGGTGCACGTTCTCACTCTCACACGTTCTCACTCGCGCGCACTCTCACTCGCACACTTTCTCACTCGCACACGCTCTCACTCGAGCACTCTCTTACTCGTGCACTTTCTCACTTGCACACTCTCTCATTCATGCACGCTCTTTCTCACGCACTTTCTAACTCGTGCACTTTCTAACTAGTGCACATTCTAACTCGTGCATTTCTCACTCGTGCACTTTCTCACTCGTGCACTTTCTCACTCGTGCACTTTCTCACTCGCGCACTTTCTCACTCGCGCACTTTCTCACTCGCGCACTCTCTCACTCGCGCACTTTCTCACTTGCGCACTCTCTCACTCATGCACATTCTCTCTCACGCAGTCTCACTCGCGCACTTTCTCACTCGTGCACTCTCTCACTCGCGCACATTTTCACTCGCACCCTTTCTCACTCGCGCACTTTCTCACTCGTGCACGCTCTCACTCGCGCACTCTCTCACGCGCGCAGGCTCTCACTCGCACAGTCTCTCACTCGCGCGCTTTCTCACTCGCACACTCTCTCTCATGCACTCTCTCACTCACGCGCTTTCTCACTCGCACACTCTCGCTCATGCACTCACTCACGCACTTTCTCACTCGCACACTTTCTCACTCGCACACGCTCTCACTCGAGCACTCTCTTACTCGTGCGCTTTCTCACTTGCACACTCTCTCATTCATGCACGCTCTTTCTTACGCACTTTCTAACTCGTGCACTTTCTAACTAGTGCACATTCTAACTCGTGCATTTCTCACTCGCGCACTTTCTCACTCGCGCACTTTCTCACTCGCGCACTTTCTCACTCGCGCACTCTCTCACTCATGCACATTCTCTCTCGCACTCTCACTCGCGCACTCTCTCACTCGTGCACTCTCTCACTCGCGCACATTTTCACTCGCACCCTTTCTCACTCACGCACTTTCTCACTCGTGCACTTTCTCACTCGCGCTCTTTCTCCCTCGCGCACTTTCTCACTCACGCACGCTCTCACTCGCACACACTCATGCGCACTCTCACTCGCGAATGCTCTTCTTTGCGCACTCCCTCACTCGCGCACGCTCTTACTCGAGCACGCTCTTACTCACGCAATCTCTCATTCGTGCACTCTCTCAATCGCACACGCTCGTACTCGCGCACTTTATAACTCGCGCACTCTCTCACTCGCGCATTTCTCACTCGCGCACTCTCTCACTCGCGCACTCTCTCACTCGCGCACTCTCTCACTCGCGCACTCTCTCACTCGCGCACTCTCTCACTCGCGCACTCTCTCCCTCGCACACTTTGTAACTCGCGCACTTTCTTACTCGTGCACTTTCTAACTCGTGCACTCTCACTCGCGTACTCTCTCACTCACACGCTCTCTTACTCGTGCAGTCTTACTCGCGCACTCTCTCGTGCACGCTCTTACTCGCGCACTTTGTCACTCGCGCACTTTCTCAGTTGCGTACTCTCACTCGCTCACTCTCTCACTCGCGCACGCTCTCACTCGCGCACGCTCTCACTCGCGCACGCTCTCACTCGCGCACGCTCTCAATCGCGCGCACTCTCACTCGCGCACTCTCACTCGCGTACGCTCTCGCTCGCGCACTCTCACTCGCGTGCTCTCTCACTCGCGCGCACTCTTACTCGCGCAATCTCACTCGCGCATTCTCTCACTCGCGTACGCTCTCACTCGTGCACTCTCTCACTCGCACGCACTCTTACTCGCACAGTCTTACTCGCGCACTCTCACTCGTGCACGCTCATACTCGCGCATTTTCTCACTCGTGCTCTTTCACACTCGTGCTCTTTCTCACTCACGCACGCTCTCACTCGCGCATGCTGTCCCTCGTGCATGCTCTCACTCGCGCATGCTGTAACTCGCACGTTCACTCACTCGCACGCACTTTCTCACTCGCGCGCACTCTCACTCGCGCGCTCTCACTCACGTGCTCTCACTCGCGCACTCTCACACGCGCGCTCTCTCAATCGCGCGCACTCTAACTCGCGCACTCTCACTCGTGTGCGTTCTCGCTCGCGCACTCTCTCTTGCGCGCACTCTTACTCGCGCACTCTCTCACTCGTGCACGCTCTCACTCGCGCACTTTCTCACTCGCGCACTCTCACTCGCACTCTCTCACTCGTGCACGCTCTCACTCGCGCACTTTCTCAGTTGCGTACTCTCACTCGCGCACTCTCTCACTCGCGCGCACTCTCACTCGCGCGCACTCTCACTCGCGCGCACTCTCACTCGCGCGCACTCTCGCTCGCGCGTACTCTCGCTCGCGCGCACTCTCGCTGGCGCGCACTCTCTCACTCGCATACGCTCTCGGTCATGCCCTCTCTCACTTGCGCACTCTGTCAATTGCGCACTTGCGCAATCTCTCACTCGTGCACGCTCTAACTCGTGCACTTTCTCACTCGCGCTCTTTCTCACTCATGCACTCTCTCCCTCGCGCACACTCACACTCGCGCACGTTGTTACTCGCGCATTCTCTCACTTGTGCACTCTCTTACTTGTGCACGCTCTTACTTGTGCACGCTCTTACTCGTGCACACTTTTACTCGTGCACGCTCTTACTGGTGCACGTTCTCACTCGCACACGTTCTCACTCGCGCACTCTCTCACTCGCGCACTCTCACTCGCGCACTCTCACTCGCGCACTCTCACTCGCGCACTCTCACTCGCGCACTCTCACTCGCGCACTCTCACTCGCGCACTCTCACTCGCGCACTCTCACTCGCGCACTCTCACTCGCGCACTCTCACTCGCGCACTCTCACTTGCGCACTCTCACTCGCGCACTCTCACTCGCGCACTCTCACTCGCGCACGCTCACTCTCGCGCACGCTCTGACTCGTGCACACTCTCGCGCACTCTTGCTGACTTCTCGCGCACTCTCATACGCACTTTCGCACTTGCGCACTTAATCACTCGCGCACTTTCTCACTCGTGCACTTTCTCACTCGTGCACTTTCTCACTCGCGCATTTTCTCACCCGTGCACGCTCTCACTCGCGCGCACTCTCGCTCGCGCGCACTCTCGCTCGCGTGCACTCTCGCTCGCGCGCACTCTCGCTGGCGCGCACTCTCTCACTCGCATACGCTCTCGGTCATGCACTCTCTCACTTGCGCACTCTGTCAATTGCGCACTTGCGCAATCTCTCACTCGTGCACGCTCTAACTCGTGCACTTTCTCACTCGCGCTCTTTCTTACTCATGCACTCTCTCCCTCGCGCACACTCACACTCGCGCACGTTGTTACTCGCGCATTCTCTCACTTGTGCACTCTCTTACTTGTGCACGCTCTTACTTGTGCACGCTCTTACTCGTGCACACTTTTACTCGTGCACGCTCTTACTCGTGCACGTTCTCACTCGCACACGTTCTCACTCGCGCACACTCTCACTTGCGCACTCTCACTCGCGCACTCTCACTCGCGCACTCTCACTCGCGCGCACACTCACTCGCGCGCACTCTCACTCGCGCGCACTCACTCGCGCGCACTCTCACTCGCGCGCACTCTCACTCGCGCGCACTCTCACTCGCGCGCACTCTCACTCGCGCGCACTCTCACTCGCGCGCACTCTCACTCGCGCGCACTCTCACTCGCGCGCACTCTCACTCGCGCGCACTCTCACTCGCGCGCACTCTCACTCGCGCGCACTCTCACTCGCGCGCACTCTCACTCGCGCGCACTCTCACTCGCGCGCACTCTCACTCGCGCGCACTCTCACTCGCGCGCACTCTCACTCGCGCGCACTCTCACTCGCGCGCATTCTCACTCACGCGCACTCTCTCACTCGCATACGCTCTCGGTCATGCACTCTCTCACTTGCGCACTCTGTCAATTGCGCACTTGCACAATCTCTCAGTCGTGCACGCTCTAACTCGTGCACTTTCTCACTCGCGCTCTTTCTCACTCATGCACTCTCTCCCTCGCGCACACTCACACTCGCGCACGTTGTTACTCGCGCACTCTCTCACTTGTGCACTCTCTTACTTGTGCACGCTCTTACTTGTGCACGCTCTTACTTGTGCACGCTCTTACTCGGGCACACTTTTACTCGTGCACGCTCTTACTCGTGCACGTTCTCACTCGCGCACACTCTCACTCGAGCACGCTCACTTGCGCACTCTCACTCGCGCACTCTCACTCGCGCACTCTCACTGGCGCACTCTCGCGCACTCTCACTCGCGCACTCTCACTGGCGCACTCTCACTGGCGCACTCTCACTCGCGCACTCTCACTCGCGCACTCTCACTCGCGCACTCTCACTTGCGCTCTCTCACTCGCGCTCTCTCACTCGCGCTCTCTCACTCGCGCACTCTCACTCGCGCACGCTCTCACTCGTGCACTCTCTCACTCGCGCACGCTCTCACTCGCGCACTTTCTCTCGCGCAGTCTCTCACTCGTGCACTCTCATTTGCACACTCACTTGCACACTCTCTCACTCGCGCACTCTCTCATTCGCGCACTCTCTCACTCGCGCACTCTCTCACTCGTGCACTCTCTCACTCGCGCACTCTCTCACTCGCGCACTCTCTCACTCGCGCACTCTCTCACTCGCGCACTCTCTCACTCGCGCACTCTCTCACTCGCGCACTCTCTCACTCGCGCACTCTCTCACTCGCGCACTCTCTCACTCGCGCACTCTCTCACTCGCGCACTCTCTCACTCGCGCACTCTCTCACTCGCGCACTCTCGCACTCGCGCACTCTCGCACTCATGCACTCTCTCACTCGTGCACACACACACTCGCGCACGTTGTTACTCGCGCACTCTCTCTCTCGTGCACTCTCACTCATGCATGCTCTTACTCGTGCACTTTCTCAATCGCGCACTTTCTCACTCACATGCTCTCAATCGCGTGCACTCACTCGCGCAATCTCACTCGCGCACTTTCTCACTCGTGCACTTTCTCACTTGCGCACTCTCACTCTCGCATGCTCTTACTTGCACACGCTCTCACTTGCACACGCTCTCACTTGCGCGCGCTCTCACTCGTGCGCGCTCTCACTCGCGCGCACTCTCACTCGCGCGCACTCTCACTCGCGCGCACTCTCACTCGCGCGCACTCTCACTCGCACGCACTCTCACTCGCGCGCACTCTCACTCGCGCGCACTCTCACTCGCGCGCATTCTCACTCACGCGCACTCTCTCACTCGCATACGCTCTCGGTCATGCACTCTCTCACTTGCGCACTCTGTCAATTGCGCACTTGCACAATCTCTCACTCGTGCACGCTCTAACTCGTGCACTTTCTCACTCGCGCTCTTTCTCACTCATGCACTCTCTCCCTCGCGCACACTCACACTCGCGCACGTTGTTACTCGCGCACTCTCTCACTTGTGCACTCTCTTACTTGTGCACGCTCTTACTTGTGCACGCTCTTACTTGTGCACGCTCTTACTCGGGCACACTTTTACTCGTGCACGCTCTTACTCGTGCACGTTCTCACTCGCGCACACTCTCACTCGAGCACGCTCACTTGCGCACTCTCACTCGCGCACTCTCACTCGCGCACTCTCACTGGCGCACTCTCGCGCACTCTCACTCGCGCACTCTCACTGGCGCACTCTCACTGGCGCACTCTCACTCGCGCACTCTCACTCGCGCACTCTCACTCGCGCACTCTCACTTGCGCTCTCTCACTCGCGCTCTCTCACTTGCGCACTCTCACTCGCGCACTCTCACTCGCGCACTCTCACTCGCGCACTCTCACTCGCGCACTCTCACTTGCGCACTCTCACTCGCGCACTCTCACTCGCGCACTCTCACTCGCGCACTCTCACTCGCGCACGCTCACTCTCGCGCACGCTCTGACTCGTGCACACTCTCGCGCACTCTTGCTGACTTCTCGCGCACTCTCATACGCACTTTCGCACTTGCGCACTTAATCACTCGCGCACTTTCTCACTCGTGCACTTTCTCACTCGTGCACTTTCTCACTCGAGCATTTTCTCACCCGTGCACGCTCTCGCTCGCGTGCACTCTCGCTCGCGCGCACTCTCGCTGGCGCGCACTCTCTCACTCGCATACGCTCTCGGTCATGCACTCTCTCACTTGCGCACTCTGTCAATTGCGCACTTGCGCAATCTCTCACTCGTGCACGCTCTAACTCGTGCACTTTCTCACTCGCGCTCTTTCTTACTCATGCACTCTCTCCCTCGCGCACACTCACACTCGCGCACGTTGTTACTCGCGCATTCTCTCACTTGTGCACTCTCTTACTTGTGCACGCTCTTACTTGTGCACGCTCTTACTCGTGCACACTTTTACTCGTGCACGCTCTTACTCGTGCACGTTCTCACTCGCACACGTTCTCACTCGCGCACACTCTCACTTGCGCACTCTCACTCGCGCACTCTCACTCGCGCACTCTCACTCGCGCGCACACTCACTCGCGCGCACACTCACTCGCGCGCACTCTCACTCGCGCGCACTCTCACTCGCGCGCACTCTCACTCGCGCGCACTCTCACTCGCGCGCACTCTCACTCACGCGAACTCTCACTCGCGCGCACTCACTCGCGCGCACTCACTCGCGCGCACTCTCACTCGCGCGCACTCTCACTCGCGCGCACTCTCACTCGCGCGCACTCTCACTCGCGCGCACTCTCACTCGCGCGCACTCTCACTCGCGCGCACTCTCACTCGCGCGCACTCTCACTCGCGCGCACTCTCACTCGCGCGCACTCTCACTCGCGCGCACTCTCACTCGCGCGCACTCTCACTCGCGCGCACTCTCACTCGCGCGCACTCTCACTCGCGCGCACTCTCACTCGCGCGCACTCTCACTCGCGCGCACTCTCACTCGCGCGCACTCTCACTCGCGCGCACTCTCACTCGTGCGCACTCTCACTCGCGCGCACTCTCACTCGCGCGCACTCTCACTCGCGCGCACTCTCACTCGCACGCACTCTCTCCCTCGCGCACTCTCTCACTTGTGCATGCTGTCACTCGCGTACGCTCTCGGTCATGCACTCTCTCACTTGCGCACTCTGTGACTCGTGCACTCTGTGACTCGTGCACTCTGTGACTCGTGCACTCTCTCACTCGTGCACTCTCTCACTCGCGCACGCTCTCACTCGCGCACTTTCTCTCGCGCAGTCTCTCACTCGTGCACTCTCATTTGCACACTCACTTGCACACTCTCTCACTCGCGCACTCTCTCATTCGCGCACTCTCTCATTCGCGCACTCTCTCACTCGTGCACTCTCTCACTCGTGCACTCTCTCACTCGCGCACTCTCTCACTCGCGCACTCTCTCACTCGCGCACTCTCTCACTCGCGCACTCTCTCACTCGCGCACTCTCTCACTCGCGCACTCTCTCACTCGCGCACTCTCTCACTCATGCACTCTCTCACTCGTGCACACACACACTCGCGCACGTTGTTACTCGCGCACTCTCTCTCTCGTGCACTCTCACTCATGCATGCTCTTACTCGTGCACTTTCTCAATCGCGCACTTTCTCACTCACATGCTCTCAATCGCGTGCACTCACTCGCGCAATCTCACTCGCGCACTTTCTCACTCGTGCACTTTCTCACTTGCGCACTCTCACTCTCGCATGCTCTTACTTGCACACGCTCTCACTTGCACACGCTCTCACTTGCGCGCGCTCTCACTCGTGCGCGCTCTCACTCGCGCGCACTCTCACTCGCGCGCACTCTCACTCGCGCGCACTCTCACTCGCGCGCACTCTCACTCGCGCGCACTCTCACTCGCGCGCATTCTCACTCACGCGCACTCTCTCACTCGCATACGCTCTCGGTCATGCACTCTCTCACTTGCGCACTCTGTCAATTGCGCACTTGCACAATCTCTCACTCGTGCACGCTCTAACTCGTGCACTTTCTCACTCGCGCTCTTTCTCACTCATGCACTCTCTCCCTCGCGCACACTCACACTCGCGCACGTTGTTACTCGCGCACTCTCTCACTTGTGCACGCTCTTACTTGTGCACGCTCTTACTTGTGCACGCTCTTACTCGGGCACACTTTTACTCGTGCACGCTCTTACTCATGCACGTTCTCACTCGCGCACACTCTCACTCGAGCACGCTCACTTGCGCACTCTCACTCGCGCACTCTCACTCGCGCACTCTCACTGGCGCACTCTCGCGCACTCTCACTCGCGCACTCTCACTGGCGCACTCTCACTGGCGCACTCTCACTGGCGCACTCTCACTCGCGCACTCTCACTCGCGCACTCTCACTCGCGCACTCTCACTTGCGCTCTCTCACTCGCGCTCTCTCACTCGCGCTCTCTCACTCGCGCACTCTCACTCGCGCACGCTCTCACTCGCGCACGCTCTGACTCGTGCACACTCTCTCGCGCACTCTCTCGCTGACTTCTCGCGCACTCTAGTACGCACTTTCGCACTTGCGCACTTAATCACTCGCGCACTTTCTCACTCGTGCACTTTCTCACTCGTGCACTTTCTCACTCGCGCACTTTCTCACGCGTGCACTTTCTCACCCGTGCACGCTCTCATTCGCGCAAGCTCCCCCTCGCGCACCCTCTCCCTCGCGCACCCTCTCCCTCGCGCACCCTCTCCCTCGCGCACCCTCTCCCTCGCGCACCCTCTCCCTCGCGCACCCTCTCCCTCGCGCACCCTCTCCCTCGCGCACCCTCTCCCTCGCGCACCCTCTCCCTCGCGCACCCTCTCCCTCGCGCACCCTCTCCCTCGCGCGCCCTCTCCCTCGCGCGCCCTCTCCCTCGCGCACCCTCTCCCTCGCGCACCCTCTCCCTCGCGCACCCTCTAACTCGTGCACTTTCTAACTCGTGCACTTTCTAAATCATGTACTCTCTCACTCGTGCGCTCTCTCGCTCCGGCACTCAGTCACTTGCGAATGCTCTTACTCGCGCACTCACTCGCGCGCTCTCACACTCGCGCAATTTCTCACTCGCGCTCTCTCAATCGTGAACTCTCTCACTCGCGCAGGCTCTCACTCACACAGGCTCTCACTCGCACTCTCTCTAACTCGCGCACTCTCTCACCCGCGTGCTCTCTCAATCGTGAACTCTCTCACTCGCGCAGGCTCTTACTCACACAGGCTCTCACTCGCGCTCTCTCTAACTCGTGCACTCTCTCACCTGCGTGCTCTCTCACTCTCGCACTCACTCACTTGCGAATTCTCTTACTCGTGCACTGACTCGCGCGCTCTCACACTCACGCACCTTCTCACTCATGCGCTCTCTCAATCGTGCACTCTCTCACTCAAGCAGGTTCTCACTCGCACAGGCTCTCATCGCGCTCTCTAACTCGCGCACTCTCTCGCTCGTGCACTCTCTCACTCGTGCACTCTCTCAAACGTGCATTCTCTCAGTCGCGCACGTTCTCATTCGCGCACTCTCACTCGCGCACTCTCTCACTCGTGCACGCTCTCACTCGTGCACGCTCTCACTCGTGCATGCTCTCACTCGTGCACGCTCTCACTCGTGCACGCTCTCATTCGTGCAAGCTCTCACTCGCGCATGCTCTCACTCGCACGTTCATTCACTCGCGCACTCTCTCACTTGCGCACTCTCTCACTCGCGCACTTTCTCACTCGCACACTCTCTCTCATGCACTCTCTCACTCGCGCGCTTTCTCACTCGCACACTCTCGCTCATGCACTCTCTCACTCGCGCACTTTCTCACTCGCACACTTTCTCACTCGCACACGCTCTCACTCGAGCACTCTCTCACTCGTGCGCTTTCTCACTTGCACACTCTCTCATTCATGCACGCTCTTTCTCACGCACTTTCTAACTCGTGCACTTTCTAACTAGTGCACATTCTAACTCGGGCATTTCTCACTCGCGCACTTTCTCACTCGCGCACTTTCTCACTCGCGCACTTTCTCACTCGCGCACTTTCTCACTCGCGCACTTCCTCACTCGCGCACTCTCTCACTCGCGCACTCTCTCACTCGCGCACTCTCTCACTCGCGCACTCTCTCACTCGCGCACTTTCTCACTTGCGCACTCTCTCACTCATGCACATTCTCTCTCACGCACTCTCACTCGCGCACTCTCTCACTCGCGCACTTTCTCACTCGTGCACTCTCTCACTCGCGCACATTTTCACTCGCACCCTTTCTCACTTGCGCACTTTCTCACTCGCGCACTTTCTCACTCGTGCACTTTCTCACTCGCGCTCTCTCTAACTCGCGCTCTCTCTGACTCGCGCACTCTCTCGCTCGCGCACTTTCTCACTCATGCACTTTCTCACTTGCGCTCTTTCTCCCTCGCGCACTTTCTCACTCACGCACGCTCTCACGTGCGCACTCTCTCACGCGCGCAGGCTCTCACTCGCACACTGTCTCACTCGCGCGCTTTCTCACTCGCACACTCTTGCACATGCACTCTCTCACTCGCGCACTTTCTCACTCGCACACTTTCTCACTCGCGCACGCTCTCACTCGAGCACTCTCTTACTCGTGCGCTTTCTCACTTGCACACTCTCTCATTCATGCACGCTCTTTCTCACGCACTTTCTAACTCGTGCACTTTCTAACTAGTGCACATTCTAACTCGTGCATTTCTCACTCGCGCACTTTCTCACTCGCGCACTTTCTCACTCGCGCACTTTCTCACTCGCGCACTTCCTCACTCGCGCACTTTCTCACTCGCGCACTTTCTCACTCGCGCACTTTCTCACTCGTGCACTTTCTCACTCGCGCACTTTCTCACTCGCGCACTCTCTCACTCGCGCACTTTCTCACTCGCGCACTCTCTCACTCATGCACATTCTCTCTCACGCACTCTCACTCGCGCACTCTCTCACTCGTGCACTCTCTCACTCGCGCACATTTTCACTCGCACCCTTTCTCACTCGCGCACTTTCTCACTCAGGCACGCTCTCACTCGCGCACTCTCTCACGTGCGCAGGCTCTCACTCGCACACTCTCTCACTTGCGCACTCTCTCACTCGCACACACTCATGCGCACTCTCACTCGCGAACGCTCTTCTTTGCGCACTCCCTCACTCGCGCACGCTCTTACTCGAGCACGCTCTTACTCACGCAATCTCTCATTCATGCACTCTCTCAATCGCACACACTCATACTTGCGCACTTTGTCACTCGCGCACTTTGTCACTCGCGCACTTTGTCACTCGCGCACTTTGTCACTCGCGCACTTTGTCACTCGCGCACTTTATAACTCGCGCACTCTCTCACTCGCGCACTCTCTCACTCGCGCGCACTCTCACTCGCGCACTCTCTCACTCGCGCACTCTCTCCCTCGCACACTTTCTAACTCGCGCACTTTCTAACTCGCGCACTCTCTCACTCGCGCGCACTCTCACTCGTGCACTTTCTCACTTGCGCACTCTCTCACTCTTGCACATTCTCTCTCACGCACTCTCACTCGCGCACTCTCTCACTTGTGCACGCTCTCACTCGTGCACGCTCTCATTCGCGCAAGCTCTCACTCGCGCATGCTCTCACTCGCATGTTCACTCACTCGCGCACTCTCTCATTCGCGCACTCTCTCACTCGCGCGATTTCTCACTCGCACACTCTCTCATGCACTCTCTCACTCGCGCGCTTTCTCACTAGCACACTCTCGCTCATGCACTCTCTCACTCGCGCACTTTCTCACTTGCACACTTTCTCACTCGCACACACTCTCACTCATGCACTCTCTCCCTCGCGCACACTCACACTCGCGCACGTTGTTACTCGCGCACTCTCTCACTTGTGCACTCTCACTTGTGCACGCTCTTACTTGTGCACGCTCTTACTCGTGCACAATTTTACTCGTGCATGCTCTTACTGGTGCACGTTCTCACTCGCACACGTTCTCACTCGCGCACTCTCACTCTCGCACTCTCACTCGCGCACTCTCACTCGCGCACTCTCTCTCGCGCACTCTCTCTCGCGCACTCTCACTCGCGCACATCTCACTCGCGCACTCTCAGTCGCGCACTCTCACTCGCGCACGCTCACTCTCGCGCACGCTCTGACTCGTGCACACTCTCTCTCGCGCACTCTCGCTGACTTCTCGCGCACTCTCGTACGCACTTTCGCACTTGCGCACTTAATCACTCGCGCACTTTCTCACTCGTGCACTTTCTCACTCGCGCATTTTCTCACGTGTGCACTTTCTCACCCGTGCACGCTCTCACTCGCGCGCACTCTCGCTCGCGCGCACTCTCGCTCGCACGCACTCTCGCTCGCGCGCACTCTCGCTCGCGCGCACTCTCGCTCGCACGCACTCTCGCTGGCGCGCACTCACTCGCATAGGCTCTCGGTCATGCATTCTCTCACTTGCGCACTCTGTCAATTGCGCACTTGCGCAATCTCTCACTCGTGCACGCTCTAACTCGTGCACTTTCTCACTCGCGCTCTTTCTCACTCATGCACTCTCTCCCTCGCGCACACTCACACTCGCGCACGTTGTTACTCGCGCACTCTCTCACTTGTGCACTCTCTTACTTGTGCACTCTCTTACTTGTGCACGCTCTTACTTGTGCACGCTCTTACTCGTGCACAATTTTACTCGTGCACGCTCTTACTGGTGCACGTTCTCACTCGCACACGTTCTCACTCGCGCACACTCTCACTCGCGCACTCTCACTCGCGCACTCTCACTCGCGCACTCTCACTCGCGCACTCTCACTCGCGCACTCTCACTCGCGCACTCTCACTCGCGCACTCACTCGCGCACTCTCACTCGCGCACTCTCACTCGCGCACTCTCACTCGCGCACTCTCACTCGCGCACTCTCACTCGCGCACTCTCACTCGCGCACTCTCACTCGCGCACTCTCACTCGCGCACTCTCACTCGCGCACTCTCGCGCGCATGCTCACTCTCGCGCACGCTCTGACTCGTGCACGCTCTGACTCGTGCACACTCTCGCTCGCGCACTCTCGCTGACTTCTCGCGCACTCTCGTACGCACTTTCGCACTTGCGCACTTAATCACTCGCGCACTTTCTCACTCGTGCACTTTCTCGCGCATTTTCTCACGTGTGCACTTTCTCACCCGTGCACGCTCTCGCTCGCGCGCACTCTCGCTCGCGCGCACTCTCGCTCGCGCGCACTCTCGCTCGCGCGCACTCTCGCTCGCGCGCACTCTCGCTCGCGCGCACTCTCGCTCGCGCGCACTCTCGCTGGCGCGCACTCTCTCACTCGCATACGCTCTCGGTCATGCATTCTCTCACTTGCGCACTCTGTCAATTGCGCACTTGCGCAATCTCTCACTCGTGCACGCTCTAACTCGTGCACTTTCTCACTCGCGCTCTTTCTCACTCATGCACTCTCTCCCACTCATGCACTCTCTCCCTCGCGCACACTCACACTCACGCACGTTGTTACTCGCGCATTCTCTCACTTGTGCACTCTCTTACTTGTGCAGGCTCTTACTTGTGCACGCTCTTACTCGTGCACACTTTTACTCGTGCACGCTCTTACTCGTGCACGTTCTCACTCGCACACGTTCTCACTCGCGCACACTCTCACTTGCGCACTCTCACTCGCGCACTCTCACTTGCGCACTCTCACTCGCGCACACTCACTCGTGCGCACACTCACTCGCGCGCACTCTCACTCGCGCGCACTCTCACTCGCGCGCACTCTCACTCGCGCACGTTCTCACTCGCGCACACTCTCACTCGCGCACTCTCACTCGCGCACTCTCACTCGCGCACTCTCTCTCGCGCACTCTCACTCGCGCACTCTCACTCGCGCACTCTCACTCGCGCACTCTCACTCGCGCACTCTCACTCGCGCACTCTCACTCGCGCACTCTCACTCGCGCACTCTCACTCGCGCACTCTCACTCGCGCACGCTCACTCTCGCGCACGCTCTGACTCGTGCACACTCTCTCTCGCGCACTCTCGCTGATTTCTCGCGCACTCTCGTACGCACTTTCGCACTTGCGCACTTAATCACTCGCGCACTTTCTCACTCGTGCACTTTCTCACTCGCGCATTTTCTCACCCGTGCACGCTCTCACTCGCGCGCGCTCTCGCTCGCGCGCACTCTCGCTCGCGCGCACTCTCGCTCGCGCGCACTCTCGCTCGCGCGCACTCTCGCTCGCGTGCACTCTCGCTCGCACGCACTCTCGCTGGCGCGCACTCACTCGCATACGCTCTCGGTCATGCATTCTCTCACTTGCGCACTCTGTCAATTGCGCACTTGCGCAATATCTCACTCGTGCACGCTCTAACTCGTGCACTTTCTCACTCGCGCTCTTTCTCACTCATGCACTCTCTCCCTCGCGCACATTCACACTCGCGCACGTTGTTACTCGCGCACTCTCTCACTTGTGCACTCTCTTACTTGTGCACGCTCTTACTTGTGCACGCTCTTACTCGTGCACAATTTACTCGTGCACGCTCTTACTGGTGCACGTTCTCACTCGCACACGTTCTCACTCGCGCACTCTCACTCGCGCACTCTCACTCGCGCACTCTCACTCGCGCACTCTCACTCGCGCACTCTCACTCGCGCACTCTCACTCGCGCACTCTCACTCGCGCACTCTCACTCGCGCACTCTCACTCGCGCACTCTCGCGCGCACGCTCACTCTCGCGCACGCTCACTCTCGTGCACTTTCTCACCCATGCACGCTCTCACTCGCGCGCACTCTCGCTCGCCGCGCACTCTCGCTCGCTGCGCACTCTCACTCGCGCGCACTCTCGCTCGCGCGCACTCTCGCTCGCGCGCCACTCCTCGCTCGCGCGCACTCTCGCTGGCGCGCACTCTCGCTCGCGCGCACTCTCGCTGGCGCGCACTCTCTCACTCGCATACGCTCTCGGTCATGCATTCTCTCACTTGCGCTCTCTGTCAATTGCGCACTTGCGCAATCTCTCACTCGTGCACGCTCTAACTCGTGCACTTTCTCACTCGCGCTCTTTCTCACTCATGCACCTCTCTCCCACTCATGCACTCTCTCCCTCGCGCACACTCACACTCGCGCACGTTGTTACTCGCGCATTCTCTCACTTGTGCACTCTCTTACTTGTGCACGCTCTTACTTGTGCACGCTCTTACTCGTGCACACTTTTACTCGTGCACGCTCTTACTCGTGCACGTTCTCACTCGCACACGTTCTCACTCGCGCACTCTCACTCGCGCACTCTCACTTGCGCACTCTCACTCGCGCACACTCACTCGCGTGCACACTCACTCGCGCGCACACTCACTCGCGCGCACTCTCACTCGCGCGCACTCTCACTCCGCGCGCACTCTCACTCGCACACGTTCTCACTCGCGCACACTCTCACTCGCGCACTCTCACTCGCGCACTCTCACTCGCGCACTCTCACTCGCGCACTCTCACTCGCGCACTCACTCGCGCACTCTCACTCGCGCACTCTTACTCGCGCACTCTCGCTCGCGCACTCTCACTCGCGCACTCTCGCGCGCACGCTCACCCTCGCGCACGCTCTGACTCGTGCACGCTCTGACTCGTGCACACTCTCGCTCGAGCACTCTCGCTGTCTTCTCGCGCACTCTCGTACGCACTTTCGCACTTGCGCACTTAATCACTCGCGCACTTTCTCACTTGTGCACTTTCTCACTCGCGCATTTTCTCACGTGTGCACTTTCTCACCCGTGCACGCTCTCACTCGCGCGCACTCTCGCTCGCGCGCACTCTCGCTCGCGCGCACTCTCGCTGGTGCGCACTCTCGCAGGCGCGCACTCTCGCAGGCGCGCACTCTCGCTGGCGCGCACTCTCTCACTCGCATACGCTCTCGGTCATGCATTCTCTCACTTGCGCACTCTGTCAATTGCGCACTTGCGCAATCTCTCACTCGTGCACGCTCTAACTCGTGCACTTTCTCACTCGCGCTCTTTCTCACTCATGCACTCTCTCCCACTCATGCACTCTCTCCCTCGCGCACACTCACACTCGCGCACGTTGTTACTCGCGCATTCTCTCACTTGTGCACTCTCTTACTTGTGCACGCTCTTACTTGTGCACGCTCTTACTCGTGCACACTTTTACTCGTGCACGCTCTTACTCGTGCACGTTCTCACTAGCACACGTTCTCACTCGCGCACACTCTCACTTGCGCACTCTCACTCGCGCACTCTCACTCGCGGCGCACTCTCACTTGCGCACTCTCACTTGCGCACACTCACTCGCGCGCACACTCACTCGCGCGCACACTCACTCGCGCGCACTCTCACTCGCGCGCACTCTCACTCGCGCGCACTCTCACTCGCGCGCACTCTCACTCGCGCGCACTCTCACTCGCGCGCACTCTCACTCGCGCGCACTCTCACTCGCGCGCACTCTCACTCGCGCGCACTCTCACTACGCGCGCACTCTCACTCGCGCGCACTCTCACTCGCGCGCACTCTCACTCGCGCGCACTCTCACTCGCGCGCACTCTCACTCGCGCGCACATCTCACTCGCGCGCACTCTCACTCGCGCGCACTCTCACTCGCGCGCACTCTCACTCGCGCGCACTCTCACTCGCGCGCACTCTCACTCGCGCGCACTCTCACTCATGTGCACTCTCACTCGCGCACTCTCTCACTTGTGCATGCTGTCACTCGCGTACGCTCTCGGTCATGCACTCTCACTTGCGCACTCTGTGACTCGTGCACTCTGTGACTCGTGCACTCTCTCACTCGCGCACGCTCTCACTCGTGCACTCTCTCTCGCGCAGTCTCTCACTCGTGCACTCTCATTTGCACACTCTCACTTGCACACTTTATCACTCGCGCACTCTCTCACTCGCGCACTCTCTCACTCGCGCACTCTCTCAATCGCGCACTCTCTCACTCGCGCACTCTCTCACTCGCGCACTCTCTCACTCGCGCACTCTCTCACTCGCGCACTCTCTCACTCGCGCACTCTCTCACTCGCGCACTCTCTCACTCATGCACTCTCTCACTCGCGCACTCTCTCACTCGCGCACGTTGTTACTCGCGCACTCTCTAACTCGTGCACTCTCACTCGTGCATGCTCTTACTCGTGCACTTTCTCAATCACGCACTTTCTCACTCACATGCTCTCAATCGCGCACACTCACTCGCGCAATCTCACTCGCGCACTTTCTCACTCGTGCACTTTCTCAGTTGCGCACTCTCACTCTCGCATGCTCTTACTTGCACACGCTCTCACTTGCACACGCTCTCACTTGCGCACGCTCTCACTCGGCGCGCGCTCTCACTCGCGCGCACTCTCACTCGCGCGCACTCTCACTCGCGCGCACTCTCACTCGCGCGCACTCTCACTCGCGCGCACTCTCACTCGCGCGCACTCTCACTCGCGCGCACTCTCACTCGCGCGCACTCTCACTCGCGCGCACTCTCACTCGCGCGCACTCTCACTCGCGCGCACTCTCACTCGCGCGCACTCTCACTCGCGCGCACTCTCACTCGCGCGCACTCTCACTCGCGCGCACTCTCACTCGCGCGCACTCTCACTCGCGCGCACTCTCACTCGCGCGCACTCTCACTCACGCGCACTCTCACTCTCGCGCACTCTCACTCACGCGCACTCTCACTCACGCGCACCTCCGCACTCTCTCACTCGCATACGCTCTCGGTCATGCACTCTCTCACTTGCGCACTCTGTCAATTGCGCACTTGCACAATCTCTCACTCGTGCACGCTCTAACTCATGCACTTTCTCACTCGCGCTCTTTCTCACTCATGCACTCTCTCCCTCGCGCACACTCACACTCGCGCACGTTGTTACTCGCGCACTCTCTCACTTGTGCACTCTCTTACTTGCGCACGCTCTTACTTGTGCACGCTCTTACTCGGGCACACTTTTACTCGTGCACGCTCTTACTCGTGCACGTTCTCACTCGCACACGTTCTCACTCGCGCACACCTCTCACTCGCGCACACTCACTTGCGCTCTCTCACTCGCGCACTCTCACTGGCGCACTCTCACGCACTCTCACTGGCGCACTCTCACGCACTCTCACTGGCGCACTCTCACTGGCGCACTCTCACTGGCGCACTCTCACTCGCGCTCTCTCACTCGCGCTCTCTCACTCGCGCACTCTCACTCGCGCACGCTCTCACTCGCGCACAGCTCTGACTCGTGCACACTCTCTCTCGCGCACTCTCTCGCTGACTTCTCGCGCACTCTCGTACGCACTTTCGCACTTGCGCACTTAATCACTCGCGCACTTTCTCACTCGTGCACTTTCTCACTCGCGCACTTTCTCACGTGTGCACTTTCTCACCCGTGCACGCTCTCATTCGCGCAAGCTCCCCCTCGCGCGATTCTCTCCCTCGCGCATTCTCTCCCTCGCGCATTCTCTCCCTCGCGCATTCTCTCCCTCGCGCACTCTCTCCCTCGCGCACTCTCTCCCTCGCGCACTCTCTCCTCGCGCACCCTCTCCCTCGCGCACCCTCTCCCTCGCGCACCCTCTCCCTCGCGCACCCTCTCCCTCGCGCACCCTCTCCCTCGCGCACCCTCTCCCTCGGCGCACCCTCTCCCTCGCGCACCCTCTCCCTCGCGCACCCTCTCCCTCGCGCACCCTCTCCCTCGCGCACCCTCTCCCTCGCGCACCCTCTCCCTCGCGCACCCTCTCCCTCGGCGCACCCTCTCCCTCGCGCACCCTCTCCCTCGCGCACCCTCTCCCTCGGCGCCACCCTCTCCCTCGCGCACCCTCTAACTCGTGCACTTTCTAACTCGTGCACTTTCTAACTCGTGCACTTTCTAACTCGTGCACTTTCTAACTCGTGCACTTTCTAACTCGTGCACTTTCTAACTCGTGCGCTTTCTAACTCATGTACTCTCTCACTCGTGCGCTCTCTCGCTCCCGCACTCAGTCACTTGCGAATGCTCTTACTCGCGCACTCACTCGCGCGCTCTCACATCTCACGCTCTCACACTCGCGCAATTTCTCACTCGCGCTCTCTCAATCGTGAACTCTCTCACTCGCGCAGGCTCTCACTCACACAGGCTCTCACTCGCACTCTCTCTAACTCGCGCACTCTCTCACCCGCGTGCTCTCTCAATCGTGAACTCTCTCACTCGCGCAGGCTCTTACTCACACAGGCTCTCACTCGCGCTCTCTCTAACTCGTGCACTCTCTCACTCGCGCACTCACTCACTTGCGAATTCTCTTACTCGTGCACTGACTCGCGCGCTCTCACACTCACGCACCTTCTCACTCATGCGCTCTCTCAATCGTGCACTCTCTCACTCAAGCAGGTTCTCACTCGCACAGGCTCTCATCGCGCTCTCTCTAACTCGCGCTCTCTCTAACTCGCGCACTCTCTCGCTCGCAGCACTTTCTCACTCATGCACTTTCTCACTTGCGCTCTTTCTCCCTCGCGCACTTTCTCACTCACGCACGCTCTCACGTGCGCACTCTCTCACGCGCGCAGGCTCTCACTCGCACACTCTCTCACTCGCGCGCTTTCTCACTCGCACACTCTTGCACATGCACTCTCTCACTCGCGCACTTTCTCACTCGCACACTTTCTCACTCGCACACGCTCTCACTCGAGCACTCTCTTACTCGTGCGCTTTCTCACTTGCACACTCTCTCATTCATGCACGCTCTTTCTCACGCTCTTTCTCACTCGCGCACTTTCTCACTCGCGCACTTTCTCACTCGCGCACTTTCTCACTCGCGCACTTCTCACTCGCGCACTTTCTCACTCGCGCACTTTCTCACTCGCGCACTTTCTCACTCGCGCACTTTCTCACTCGCGCACTCTCTCACTCGCGCACTTTCTCACTCGCGCACTCTCTCACTCATGCACATTCTCTCTCACGCACTCTCACTCGCGCACTCTCTCACTCGTGCACTCTCTCACTCGCGCACATTTTCACTCGCACCCTTTCTCACTCGCGCACTTTCTCACTCGTGCACTTTCTCACTCGCGCTCTTTCTCCCTCGCGCACTTTCTCACTCACGCACGCTCTCACTCGCGCACTCTCTCACGCGCGCAGGCTCTCACTCGCGCACTCTCTCACGCGCGCAGGCTCTCACTCGTACACTCTCACTTGCGCACTCTCTCACTCGCACACACTCATGCGCACTCTCACTCGCGAACGCTCTTCTTTGCGCACTCCCTCACTCGCGCACGCTCTTACTCGAGCACGCTCTTACTCACGCAATCTCTCATTCATGCACTCTCTCAATCGCACACGCTCATACTTGCGCACTTTGTCACTCGCGCACTTTGTCACTCGCGCACTTTGTCACTCGCGCACTTTGTCACTCGCGCACTTTATAACTCGCGCACTCTCTCACTCGCGCACTCTCTCACTCGCGCACTCTCTCACTCGCGCACTCTCTCAATCGCGCACTCTCTCCCTCGCGCCACTCTCTCCCTCGCGCACTTTCTAACTCGCGCACTTTCTAACTCGCGCACTTTCTTACTCGTGCACTTTCTAACTCACGCACTCTCACTCGCGTACTCTCTCACTCGCACGCACTCTTACTCGCGCAGTCTTACTCGCGCACTCTCTCGTGCACGCTCTTACTCGCGCACTTTCTCACTCGCGCACTTTCTCAGTTGCGTACTCTCACTCGCGCACGCTCTCACTCGCGCACGCTCTCACTCGCGCGCTCTCTCAATCGCGCGCACTCTCACTCGCGCACTCTCACTCGCGTACGCTCTCGCTCGCGCACTCTCACTCGCGTGCTCTCTCACTCGCGCGCACTCTCACTCGCGCACTCTCTCAATCGCGCGCACTCTCACTTGCGCACTCTCACTCGCGCACTCTCACTCGCGTACGTTCTCGCTCGCGCACTCTCACTCGCGCGCACTCTTACTCGCGCACTCTCTCACTCATGCACGCTCTCACTCGCGCACTTTCTCACTCGTGCACTCTCACTCGCACTCTCTCACTCGTGCACGCTCTCACTCGCGCACTTTCAAAGTTGCGTACTCTCACCCGTGCACGCTCTCACTCACGCGCACTCTCACTCGTGTGCACTCTCACTCGCGCGCACTCACTCGCGCGCACTCTCACTCGCGCGCACTCTCACTCGTGCACGCTCTCACTCGCGCACTTTCTCACTCGTGCACTCTCACTCGCACTCTCTCACTCGTGCACGCTCTCACTCGCCGCACTCACTCGCGCGCACTCTCACTCGCGCGCACTCTCACTCGCGCGCACTCTCACTCGCGCGCACTCTCACTCGCGCGCACTCTCACTCGCGCGCACTCTCACTCGCGCGCACTCTCACTCACGCGCACTCTCTCACTCGCATACGCTCTCGTCATGCACTCTCTCACTTGCGCACTCTGTCAATTGCGCACTTGCGCAATCTCTCACTCGTGCACGCTCTAACTCGTGCACTTTCTCACTCGCGCTCTTTCTCACTCATGCACTCTCTCCCTTGCGCACACTCACACTCGCGCACGTTGTTACTCGCGCATTCTCTCACTTGTGCACTCTCTTACTTGTGCACGCTCTTACTTGTGCACGCTCTTACTCGTGCACCACTTTTACTCATGCACGCTCTTACTCGTGCACGTTATCACTCGCACACGTTCTCACTCGCGCACACTCTCACTCGCGCACTTTCTCACTTGCGCACTCTCTCATTCATGCACATTCTCTCTCACGCACTCTCACTCGCGCACTCTCTCACTTGTGCACGCTCTCACTCGTGCACGCTCTCATTCGCGCAAGCTCTCACTCGCGCATGCTCTCACTCGCACGTTCACTCACTCGCGCACTCTCTCACTCGCGCACTCTCTCACTCGCGCGCTTTCTCACTCGCACACTCTCTCTCATGCACTCTCTCACTCGCGCGCTTTCTCACTAGCACACTCTCGCTCATGCACTCTCTCACTCGCGCACTTTCTCACTTGCACACTTTCTCACTCGCACACACTCTCACTCGAGCACTCTCTCACTCGTGCGCTTTCTCACTTGCACACTCTCTCATTCATGCACGCTCTTTCTCGCGCACTTTCTAACTCATGCACTTTCTAACTCGTGCACTTTCTAACTCGTGCACTTTCTAACTTGTGCACATTCTAACTCGTTCATTTCTCACTCGCGCACTTTCTCACTCGCGCACTTTCTCACTCGCGCACTTTCTCACTCGCGCACTCTCTCACGCACGCACTCTCTCACTCGTGCACTTTCTCACTTGCGCACTCTCTCACTCATGCACATTCTCTCTCACGCACTCTCACTCGCGCACTCTCTCACTCGTGCACTCTCTCACTCGCGCACATTTTCATTCGCACCCTTTCTCACTCGCGCACTTTCTCACTCATGCACTTTCTCACTCGCGCTCTTTCTCCCTCGCGCACTTTCTCACTCACGCACGCTCTCACTCGCGCACTCTCTCACTCGCGCACTCTCTCACTCGCGCACATTTTCATTCGCACCCTTTCTCACTCGCGCACTCTCTCACTCTCACGCACTCTTACTTGCGCAGTCTTACTCGCGCACTCTCTCACTCGTGCACGCTCTTATTCGCACACTTTCTCACTCTCACACTTTCTCAGTTGCGTACTCTCACTCGCGCACTCTCTCACTCGTGCACTCTCTCACTCGTGCACTCTCTCACTCGCGCACTCTCTCACTCGTGCACGCTCTCACTTGCGCACGCTCTCACTTGCGCACGCTCTCACTTGCGCACGCTCTCACTCGCACACGCTCTCACTCGCGCACGCTCTCACTCGCGCACGCTCTCACTCGCGCACTCTCCCTCGCACACACTCTCACTCACGAACGCTCTACTTCGCGCACTCCCTCACTCGCGCACGCTCTTACTCACGCACTCTCTCATTCGTGCACTCTCTCAATCGCACATGCTCGTACTTGCGCATTCTGTCACTCGCGCACTCTGTCGCTCGCACACTTTGTCACTCGCGCACTTTGTCACTCGCGCACTTTGTCACTCGCGCACACTCTCACTCGCGCACACTCTCACTCGCGCACTCTCTCCCTCGCGCACTCTCTCCCTTGCGCACTCTCTGACTCGCGCACTCTCTGACTCGCGCACTCTCTGACTCGCGCACTCTCTGACTCGCGCACTCTCTGACTCGCGCACTTTCTGACTCGCGCACTTTCTTACTCGCGCACTTTCTTACTCGTGCACTTTCTTACTCGTGCACTTTCTTACTCGCGCACTTTCTTACTCACGCACTTTCTTACTCACGCACTTTCTTACTCGTGCACTTTCTCACTTGTGCACTCTCTCACTCACGCACATTCTCTCTCACGCACTCTCTCACTCGCGCACTCTCTCACTTGCACACTCTCACTCGCGCACTCATGCACTTTCTCACTCGCGCACACTCTCACTCGTGCACGCTCTCACTCACGCACTCTCTCACATGCTCACTCACTCGCACGCTCTTAATCGCGCATTCTCTCACTCGCACACTTTCTCACTCGTGCTCTTTCTCACTCACGCACGCTCTCACTCGCGCATGCTCTCACTCGCGCATGCTGTAACTCGCACGTTCACTCACTCGCACGCACTCTCTCACTCGCGCACTCTCTCACTCGCGCACTCTCTCACTCGCGCACTCTCTCACTCGCGCACTCTCTCACTCGCGCACTCTCACTCGCGCGCACTCTCACTCGCGCACACTCTCAATTGCGCGCTCTCACTCGCGCGCTCTCACTCACGCTCTCTCTAACTCGCGCACTCTCTCACCCGCGCGCTCTCTCACCCGCGTGCTCTCTCACTCGCGCACTCACTCACTTGCGAATGCTCTTACTCGCGCACTGACTCGCGCGCTCACACACTCGCGCACCTTCTCACTCGTGCGCTCTCTCAATCGTGCACTCTCTCACTCACGCAGGTTCTCTCTCGCACAGGCTCTCATCGCGCTCTCTCTAACTCGCGCACTCTCACTCATGCACTCTCTCACTCGTGCATTCTCTCAGTCGCGCACATTCTCATTCGCGCACTCTCTCCCTCGCGCACTCTCTCCCTCGCGCACTCTCTCCCTCGCGCACTCTCTCCCTCGCGCACTCTCTCCCTCGCGCACTCTCTCCCTCGCGCACTCTCTCCCTCGCGCACTCTCTCCCTTGTGCACTTTCTCAGTCGCGCACTCTAACTCGCGCACTTTCTAACTCGCGCACTTTCTAACTCGCGCACTTTCCAACTCGCGCACTTTCCAACTCGCGCACTTTCTCACTCGCGCACTTTCTCACTCGCGCACTTTCTCACTCGCGCACTTTCTCACTCGCGCACTTTCGCTCGCGCACTTTCTCGCTCGCGCACTCTCTCGCTCACGCACGCTCTCACTCGTGCACGCTCTCACTCGCGCACTCTCATGCTCACATGCTCACTCACTCACACGCTCTTACTCATGCACTTTCTCACTCACGCACTTTCTCACTGACGCACTCTCTCACTCGCACACGCTCGTACTCGCGCACTCTGTCCCTCGCGCACTGTCACTCCCACCCCTTCTCACTCGTGCACTCTCTCTTGCGCACTCTCATTCACGCATTCTCACTCGCGCACTTTCTCACTCGCGCACTTTCTCACTCGCGCACTCTCTCACTCGCGCATCCTCTCACTCGCGCACTCTCTCACTCGCGCACTTTCTCACTCGCGCACTTTCTCACTCGCGCACTCTCTCACTCGCGCACTCTCTCACTCGCGCACTTTCTCACTCGCGCACTTTCTCACTCACGCACTCTCTCAATCGCACACACTCGTACTTGCGCATTCTGTCACTCGTGCACTTTCTCACTCGTGCACTTTCTCACTCGCGCACTCTCGTAATTGCGCATTCTGTCACTCGTGCACATTCTCACTCACGCACTTTCTCACTCGTGCACTTTCTCACTCACGCACTTTCTCACTCACGCACTCTCTCAATCGCACACACTCGTACTTGCGCATTCTGTCACTCGTGCACTTTCTCACTTGTGCACTTTCTCACTCGCACACTCTCGTAATTGCGCATTCTGTCACTCGTGCACATTCTCACTCACGCACTTTCTCACTCGCGCACTCTGTCACTCGTGCACTCTCTCACTCGCGCACCTTCTCATTCGCGCTCTCTCTCCCTCGCGCACTCTCTCCCTCGCGCACTCTCACCCTCGCGCACTCTCTGACTCGTGCACTTTCTAACTTGCGCACTTTCTCACTCGTGCACTTTCTCACTCACATGCTCACTCACTCGCATGCTCTTACTCACGCACTTTCTCACTCGCGCACTCTCAATTGCGCTCTCTCACTCGCGCACTCTCTCACTCACATGCTCACTCACTCGCATGCTCTTACTCACGCACTTTCTCACTCACGCACTTTCTCACTCGCGCACTTTCTCACTCGCGCACTCTCTCACTCGTGCACTCTCTCACTCATGCACTTTCTCACTCGCGCCCTTTCTCACTCGCGCACTTTCTCACTCGCGCCCTTTCTCACTCGCGCACTCTCTCACTCGCGCACTCTCTCACTCGCGCACGCTCTCACTCGCGCACTTTCTCACTCGCACACGCTCTCACTCGCGCACGCTCTCACTCGCGCACTCTCTCACTCGCGCACTTCTCACTCGCGCACGCTCTCACTCGTGCACGCTCTCACTCGTGCACGCTCTCATTCGCGCAAGCTCTCACTCACGCATGCTCTCACTCACACGTTCACTCACTCGCGCAATCTCTCACTCGCGCACTCTCTCACTCGCGCACTCTCTCACTCGCGCACTCTCTCACTCGCGCATTTTCACTCACGCCCTTTCTCACTCATGCACTTTCTCACTCACGCACTTTCTCACTCGCGCACTTTCTCCCTCGCGCACTTTCTCCCTCGCGCACTTTCTCATTCGCGCACTTTCTCACTCGCGCACTTTCTCCCTCGCGCACTTTCTCCCTCGCGCACTTTCTCCCTCGCGCACTTTCTCCCTCGCGCACTTTCTCCCTCGCGCACTTTCTCCCTCGCGCACTTTCTCCCTCGCGCACTTTCTCCCTCGCGCACTTTCTCCCTCGCGCACTTTCTCCCTCGCGCACTTTCTCCCTCGCGCACTTTCTCCCTCGCGCACTTTCTCCCTCGCGCACTTTCTCCCTCGCGCACTTTCTCCCTCGCGCACTTTCTCCCTCGCGCACTTTCTCACTCGCGCACTTTCTCACTCGTGCACTCTCTCAATCGCACACACTCGTACTTGCGCATTCTGTCACTCGTGCACTTTCTCACTCACGCACTTTCTCACTCGCGCACTCTGTCACTCGTGCACTCTCTCACTCGCGCACCTTCTCATTCGCGCTCTCTCTCCCTTGCGCACTCTCTCACTCGCGCACTCTCTCACTCACATGCTCACTCACTCGCATGCTCTTACTCACGCACTTTCTCACTCGCGCACTTTCTCACTCGCGCACTTTCTCACTCGCGCACTCTCTCACTCGTGCACTCTCTCACTCACGCACTTTCTCACTCGCGCCGTTTCTCACTCGCGCCCTTTCTCACTCGCGCACTCTCTCACTCGCGCACTCTCTCACTCGCGCCCTTTCTCACTCGCGCCCTTTCTCACTCGCGCCCTTTCTCACTCGCGCACTCTCTCACTCGCGCACTCTCTCACTCGCGCACTCTCTCACTCGCGCACTCTCTCACTCGCGCACTCTCTCACTCGCGCACTCTCTCACTCGCGCACTCTCTCACTCGCGCACTCTCTCACTCGCGCACTCTCTCACTCGCGCACTCTCTCACTCGCGCACTCTCTCACTCGCGCACTTTCTCACTCGCGCACTTTCTCACTCGCGCACTTTCTCACTCGCGCACTTTCTCACTCGCGCATGCTCTCACTCGCGCATGCTCTCACTCGTGCATGCTCTCACTCACGCATGCTGTAACTCGCACGTACACTCACGCGCACGCACTCTCTCACTCGCGCGCACTCTCACTCGCGCACTCTCACTCGCGTACGCTCTCTGTCGCGCACTCTCACTCGCGCGCTCTCTTACTCGTGCGCGCTCGTACTCGTGCAATCTCACTCGCGCACTCTCTCACTCACGTACGCTCTCACTCGCGCACTCTCTCACTCGTGCACGCTCTTACTCGCGCACTTTCTCACTCTCACACTTTCTCAGTTGCGTACACTCACTCGCGCACTCTCTCACTCGCGCACTCTCTCACTCGCGCACTCTCTCACTCGCGCACGCTCTCACTCGCGCACTCTCACTCGCGCACTCTCACTCGCACGCACTCTCACTCGCACTCTCACTTGCGAACGCTCTTCTTTGCACACTCCCGCACTCGCGCACTCTCTTACTTGAGCACGCTCTCACTCGCACACTCTCTCACTTGCGCACTCTCTCACTTGCGCACTCTCTCACTCGCGCACTCTGTCAGTCGCGCACTCTCTCACTCGCGTACGCTCTTGCGAACGCCCTTATTCGCGCACTTTCTCACTCGTGCGCTTTCTCACTCGCACGCTTTCTCACTCGCGCTCTCACTCACTCACTCTCTCACTTGCACACTCTCTCACTCGCGCACTCTCTCACTTGCACACTCTCACTCGCGCACTCATGCACTTTCTCACTCGTGCACGCTCTCACTCGTGCACGCTCTCACTTGCGCACTCTCTCACATGCTCACTCACTCGCACGCTCTTAATCGCGCATTCTCTCACTCATACATTCTCTCACTCGCACACTTTCTCACTCGCGCACTCTCACTCGCGCACACTCTCACTTGCGCACGTTCTTACTCGCGCACGTTCTCATTCATGCACTTTCTCACTCGCGCACTTTCTCACTTTTGCACTTTCTCACTCGTGCTCTTTCTCCCTCGCGCACTTTCTCACTCACGCACGCTCTCACTCGCGCACGCTGACACTCACGCATGCTCTCACTCGCACATGCTGTAACTCGCACGTTCACTCACTCGCACGCACTCTCTCATTCACGCAATCTCTCATTCGCGCAATCTCTCATTCGCGCGCACTGTCACTCGCGCGCACTGTCACTCGCGCACTCTCACTCGCGTACGCTCTCGCTCGCGCACTCTCTCTCACGCGCTCTCACTCGCGCGCACTCTTACTCGAGCAATCTTACTCGCGCACTCTCTCACTCGTGCACGCTCTTACTCGCGCACTTTCTCACTCGTGCTCTTTCTCACTCGTGCTCTTTCTCACTCGTGCTCTTTCTCACTCACGCACGCTCTCACTCGCGCATGCTGTCACTCGTGCAGGCTCTCACTCGCGCATGCTGTAACTCGCACGTTCACTCACTCGCACGCGCGCTCTCACTCGCGCGCTCTCACTCGCGCGCTCTCACTCGCGCGCTCTCACTCGCGCGCTCTCACTCGCGCGCTCTCACTCGCGCGCTCTCACTCGCGTGCTCTCACTCGCGTACATTCTCGCTCGCGCACTCTCACTCGCGCGCACTCTCACTCGCGCGCACTCTCACTCGCGCGCACTCTCACTCGCGCGCACTCTCACTCGCGCGCACTCTCACTCGCGCGCACTCTCACTCGCGCGCACTCTCACTCGCGCGCACTCTCACTCGCGCGCACTCTCACTCGCGCGCACTCTCACTCGCGCGCTCTCTCACTCGCGCACTCTCTCACTCGCGTACGCTCTCATTCACGTACTCTCTCACTCGCACGCACTCTTACTCGCGCAGTCTTACTCGCGCAGTCTTACTCGCGCACTTTCTCATTCGCGCACTTTCTCAGTTGCGTACTCTCACTCGCGCACGCTCTCACTCGCGTGCGCTCTCACTCACGCGCACTCTCACTCGCGCACTCTCACAATCGCGCGCACTCACTCGCGCGCACTCTCTCACGCACACTCTCGCTCGCGCACTCTCACTCGCGTGCTCTCTCACTCACGTACGCTCTCACTCGCGCACTCTCTCACTCGTGCACGCTCTTACTCGCGCACTTTCTCACTCTCACACTTTCTCAGTTGCGTACACTCACTCGCGCACTCTCTCACTCGCGCACTCTCTCACTCGCACACTCTCTCACTCGCGCACGCTCTCACTCGCGCACTCTCACTCGCGCACTCTCACTCGCACGCACTCTCACTCGCACTCTCACTTGCGAACGCTCTTCTTTGCACACTCCCGCACTCGCGCACTCTCTTACTTGAGCACGCTCTCACTCGCATACTCTCTCACTTGCGCACTCTCTCACTTGCGCACTCTCTCACTCGCGCACTCTGTCAGTCGCGCACTCTCTCACTCGCGTACGCTCTTGCGAACGCCCTTATTCGCGCACTTTCTCACTCGTGCGCTTTCTCACTCGCACGCTTTCTCACTCGCGCTCTCACTCACGCACTCTCTCACTTGCACACTCTCTCACTCGCGCACTCTCTCACTTGCACACTCTCACTCGCGCACTCATGCACTTTCTCACTCGTGCACGCTCTCACTCGTGCACGCTCTCACTTGCGCACTCTCTCACATGCTCACTCACTCGCACGCTCTTAATCGCGCATTCTCTCACTCATACATTCTCTCACTCGCACACTTTCTCACTCGCGCACTCTCACTCGCGCACACTCTCACTTGCGCACGTTCTTACTCGCGCACGTTCTCATTCATGCACTTTCTCACTCGCGCACTTTCTCACTTTTGCACTTTCTCACTCGTGCTCTTTCTCCCTCGCGCACTTTCTCACTCACGCACGCTCTCACTCGCGCACGCTGACACTCACGCATGCTCTCACTCGCACATGCTGTAACTCGCACGTTCACTCACTCGCACGCACTCTCTCATTCACGCAATCTCTCATTCGCGCAATCTCTCATTCGCGCGCACTGTCACTCGCGCGCACTGTCACTCGCGCACTCTCACTCGCGTACGCTCTCGCTCGCGCACTCTCTCTCACGCGCTCTCACTCGCGCGCACTCTTACTCGAGCAATCTTACTCGCGCACTCTCTCACTCGTGCACGCTCTTACTCGCGCACTTTCTCACTCGTGCTCTTTCTCACTCGTGCTCTTTCTCACTCGTGCTCTTTCTCACTCACGCACGCTCTCACTCGCGCATGCTGTCACTCGTGCAGGCTCTCACTCGCGCATGCTGTAACTCGCACGTTCACTCACTCGCACGCGCGCTCTCACTCGCGCGCTCTCACTCGCGCGCTCTCACTCGCGCGCTCTCACTCGCGCGCTCTCACTCGCGCGCTCTCACTCGCGCGCTCTCACTCGCGCGCTCTCACTCGCGTGCTCTCACTCGCGTACATTCTCGCTCGCGCACTCTCACTCGCGCGCACTCTCACTCGCGCGCACTCTCACTCGCGCGCACTCTCACTCGCGCGCACTCTCACTCGCGCGCACTCTCACTCGCGCGCACTCTCACTCGCGCGCACTCTCACTCGCGCGCACTCTCACTCGCGCGCACTCTCACTCGCGCGCACTCTCACTCGCGCGCACTCTCATTCGCGCGCTCTCTCACTCGTGCGCACTCTTACTCGCGCACTCTCTCACTCGCGTACGCTCTCATTCACGTACTCTCTCACTCGCACGCACTCTTACTCGCGCACACTCTCTCACGCACACTCTCGCTCGCGCACTCTCACTCGCGTGCTCTCTCACTCACGCGCACTCTTACTCGAGCAATCTTACTCGCGCACTCTCTCACTCGCGTACGCTCTCACTCGCGCACTCTCTCACTCGCACGCACTCTTACTCGCGCAATCTTACTCGCGCACTCTCTCACTCGCGTACGCTCTCATTCGCGTACTCTCTCACTCGCACGCACTCTTACTCGCGCAGTCTTACTCGCGCAGTCTTACTCGTGCACTTTCTCACTCGCGCACTTTCTCAGTTGCGTACTCTCACTCGCGCACGCTCTCACTCACGCGCACTCTCACTCACGCACTCTCAATCGCGCGCACTCACCCACGCGCACTCTCACTCGCGTGCTCTCTCACTCGCGCGCACTCTTACTCGCGCAATCTTACTCGCGCACTCTCTCACTCGCGTACGCTCTCACTCGCGCACTCTCTCACTCGCACGCACTCTTACTCGCGCAATCTTACTCGCGCACTCTCTCACTCGTGTACGCTCTCACTCGCGCACTCTCTCACTCGCACGCACTCTTACTCGCGCAGTCTTACTCACGCACTCTCTCACTCGTGCACGCTCTTCCTCGCGCACTTTCTCACTCGTGCTCTTTCTCACTTGTGCTCTTTCTCACTCGCGCACGCTCTCACTCGCGCATGCTGTCACTCGTGCATGCTCTCATTCGCGCATGCTGTAACTCGCACATTCACTCACTCGCACGCACTCTCTCACTCGCGTGCTCTCACTCGCGCACTCTCTCACTTGCGCACTCTCTCACTTGCGCACTCTCTCCCTCGCGCACTTTCTTACTCGTGCACTTTCTTACTAGTGCACTTTCTCACTCGCGCCATCTCTCACTCGTGCACGCTCTTACTCGCGCACTTTCTCACTCATGCTCTTTCTCACTCGTGCTCTTTCTCACTCATGCATGCTCTCACTCGCGCATGCTGTCCCTCGTGCATGCTCTCACTCGCGCATGCTGTAACTCGCACGTTCACTCACTCGCAGGCACTCTCTCACTCGCGCGCACTCTCACTCGCGCGCTCTCACTCGCGTACATTCTCGCTCGCGCACTCTCTCACTCACGCACTTTCTCACTCGCGTACTTTCTCACTCGCGCACTTTCTCACTCGCGCACTTTCTCACTCGCGCTTTCTCCCTCGTGCTCTTTCTCCCTCGCGCACTTTCTCACTCACGCACGCTCTCACTCGCGCATGCTGTCACTCGTGCATACTCTCACTCGCGCATGCTGTAACTCGCATGTTCACTCACTCGCACGCACTCTCTCACTCGCGCACTCTCTCGCTCATGCGCACTCTCACTCACGCACTCTCAATCGCGCACGCTCTCTCTCGCGCGCACTCACTCGCGCGCTCTATCGCTCGTGCACGCTCTTACTCGCGCATTTTCTCACTCTCACACTTTCTCAGTTGCGTACTCTCACTCGCGCACTCTCTCCCTTGCGCACTCTCTCACTCGCGCACTCTCTCACTCGCGCACTCTCTCACTCGCGCACTCTCTCACTCGCGCACTCTCTCACTCGCGCACTCTCTTCCTCGCGCACTCTCTGACTCGCGCACTTTCTAACTCGTGCACTTTCTAACTCACGCACTTTTTAACTCGCGCACTTTCTCACTCACACACTTTCTAACTTGCGCACTTTCTCACTCGCGCACTCTCTCACTCGCTCACTTTCTAACTCGCGCCCTTTCTCACTCGTGCACTCTCTCCCTTGCGCAATTTCTAACTCGCGCACTTTCTTACTCGTGCAATTTCTTACTCGCGCACTTTCTTACTCGCGCACTTTCTCCCTTGCGGAATTTCTAACTTGCGCACTTTCTTACTCGTGCACTTTCTTACTCGTGCACTTTCTTACTCGTGCACTTTCTTACTCGTGCACTTTCTTACTCGTGCACTTTCTTACTCGCGCACTTTCTTACTCGCACACTTTCTCACTCGCGCACTCTCACTCGCGCGCACTCTCACTCGTGCACGTTCTCACTCGCGCACGTTCTCATTCGTGCACTTTCTCACTTTTGCACTTTCTCACTCGTGCTCCTTCTCCCTCGCGCACTTTCTCACTCACGCACGCTCTCACTCGCTTACGCTGTCACTCGTGCATGCTCTCACTCGCGCATGCTGTAACTCGCACGTTCACTCACTCGCAAGCACTCTCTAACTCGCGCACTCTCTCACTCGCGCACTCTCTAACTCGCGCGCACTCTCACTCGCGCACACTCTCACTCGCGCACTCTCACAATCGCGCGCACTCACTCGCGCGCACTCTCTCACACACACTCTCGCTCGCGCACTCTCACTCGCGTGCTCTCTCACTCACGCGCAATCTTACTCGCGCACTCTTACTCGCGCACTCTCTCACTCGCGTACGCTCTCACTCGCGCACTCTCTCACTCGCACGCACTCTTACTCGCGCAATCTTACTCGCGCACTCTCTCACTCGCGTACGCTCTCATTCGCGTACTCTCTCACTCGCACGCACTCTTACTCGCGCAGTCTTACTCGCGCAGTCTTACTCGTGCACTTTCTCACTCGCGCACTTTCTCAGTTGCGTACTCTCACTCGCGCACGCTCTCACTCACGCGCGCTCTCACTCACGCACTCTCAATCGCGCGCTCTCACTCGCGTGCTCTCTCACTCGCGCGCACTCTTACTCGCGCAATCTTACTCGCGCACTCTCTCACTCGCGTACGCTCTCACTCGCGCACTCTCTCACTCGCACGCACTCTTACTCGCGCAATCTTACTCGCGCACTCTCTCACTCGTGTACGCTCTCACTCGCGCACTCTCTCACTCGCACGCACTCTTACTCGCGCAGTCTTACTCACGCACTCTCTCACTCGTGCACGCTCTTACTCGCGCACTTTCTCACTCGTGCTCTTTCTCACTTGTGCTCTTTCTCACTCGCGCACGCTCTCACTCGCGCATGCTGTCACTCGTGCATGCTCTCATTCGCGCATGCTGTAACTCGCACATTCACTCACTCGCACGCACTCTCTCACTCGCACAAACTCTCACTCGCGCGCACTCTCAGTCGCGCACTCTCACTCGCGTGCTCTCACTCGCGCACTCTCTCACTTGCGCACTCTCTCCCTCGCGCACTTTCTTACTCGTGCACTTTCTTACTAGTGCACTTTCTCACTCGCGCCATCTCTCACTCGTGCACGCTCTTACTCGCGCACTTTCTCACTCATGCTCTTTCTCACTCGTGCTCTTTCTCACTCATGCATGCTCTCACTCGCGCATGCTGTCCCTCGTGCATGCTCTCACTCGCGCATGCTGTAAGTCGCACGTTCACTCACTCGCACGCACTCTCTCACTCGCGCGCACTCTCACTCGCGCGCTCTCACTCGCGTACATTCTCGCTCGCGCACTCTCTCACTCACGCACTTTCTCACTCGCGCACTTTCTCACTCGCGCACTTTCTCACTCGCGCACTTTCTCACTCGCGCTTTCTCCCTCGTGCTTTCTCCCTCGCGCACTTTCTCACTCACGCACGCTCTCACTCGCGCATGCTGTCACTCGTGCATACTCTCACTCGCGCATGCTGTAACTCGCATGTTCACTCACTCGCACGCACTCTCTCACTCGCGCACTCTCTCGCTCATGCGCACTCTCACTCACGCACTCTCAATCGCGCACGCTCTCTCTCGCGCACTCTCACTCGCGCGCTCTATCGCTCGTGCACGCTCTTACTCGCGCACTTTCTCACTCTCACACTTTCTCAGTTGCGTACTCTCTCCCTTGCGCACTCTCTCCCTTGCGCACTCTCTCCCTTGCGCACTCTCTCCCTTGCGCACTCTCTCACTCGCGCACTCTCTCACTCGCGCACTCTCTCACTCGCGCACTCTCTCACTCGCGCACTCTCTCACTCGCGCACTCTCTCACTCGCGCACTCTCTCACTCGCGCACTCTCTCACTCGCGCACTCTCTCACTCGTGCACTCTCTTCCTCGCGCACTCTCTGACTCGCGCACTCTCTGACTCGCGCACTTTCTAACTCGCGCACTTTCTAACTCGCGCACTTTCTAACTCGCGCACTTTCTTACTCGTGCACTTTCTTACTCGTGCACTCTCTCACTCGCACACTTTCTCACTCGCGCACTCTCACTCGCGCGCACTCTCACTCGTGCACGTTCTCACTCGCGCACGTTCTCATTCGTGCACTTTCTCACTTTTGCACTTTCTCACTCGTGCTCCTTCTCCCTCGCGCACTTTCTCACTCACGCACGCTCTCACTCGCTTACGCTGTCACTCGTGCATGCTCTCACTCGCGCATGCTGTAACTCGCACGTTCACTCACTCGCAAGCACTCTCTAACTCGCGCACTCTCTCACTCGAGCACTCTCTCACTCGCGCACTCTCTCACTCGCGCGCACTCTCACTCGCGCGCACTCTCACTCGTGCACACTCTCACTCGCGCAGTCTCACTCACGTATGCTCTCGCTCGCGCACTCTCACTCACGCGCACTCTCACGCACTCTCAATCGCGCGCACTCACCCACGCGCACTCTCACTCGCGTGCTCTCTCACTCGCGCGCACTCTTACTCGCGCAATCTTACTCGCGCACTCTCTCACTCGCGTACGCTCTCACTCGCGCACTCTCTCACTTGCACGCACTCTTACTCGCGCAATCTTACTCGCGCACTCTCTCACTCGTGTACGCTCTCACTCGCACACTCTCTCACTCGCACGCACTCTTACTCGCGCAGTCTTACTCACGCACTCTCTCACTCGTGCACGCTCTTACTCGCGCACTTTCTCACTCGTGCTCTTTCTCACTTGTGCTCTTTCTCACTCGCGCACGCTCTCACTCGCGCATTCTGTCACTCGTGCATGCTCTCATTCGCGCATGCTGTAACTCGCACATTCACTCACTCGCACGCACTCTCTCACTCGCACAAACTCTCACTCGCGTGCTCTCACTCGCGCACTCTCTCACTTGCGCACTCTCTCCCTCGCGCACTTTCTTACTCGTGCACTTTCTTACTAGTGCACTTTCTCACTCGCGCCATCTCTCACTCGTGCACGCTCTTACTCGCGCACTTTCTCACTCATGCTCTTTCTCACTCGTGCTCTTTCTCACTCATGCATGCTCTCACTCGCGCATGCTGTCCCTCGTGCATGCTCTCACTCGCGCATGCTGTAACTCGCACGTTCACTCACTCGCAGGCACTCTCTCACTCGCGCGCACTCTCACTCGCGCGCTCTCACTCGCGTACATTCTCGCTCGCGCACTCTCTCACTCACGCACTTTCTCACTCGCGTACTTTCTCACTTGCGCACTTTCTCACTCGCGCACTTTCTCACTCGCGCACTTTCTCACTCGCGCTTTCTCCCTCGTGCTCTTTCTCCCTCGCGCACTTTCTCACTCACGCACGCTCTCACTCGCGCATGCTGTCACTCGTGCATACTCTCACTCGCGCATGCTGTAACTCGCACGTTCACTCACTCGCAGGCACTCTCTCACTCGCGCGCACTCTCACTCGCGCGCTCTCACTCGCGTACATTCTCGCTCGCGCACTCTCTCACTCACGCACTTTCTCACTCGCGTACTTTCTCACTTGCGCACTTTCTCACTCGCGCACTTTCTCACTCGCACACTTTCTCACTCACGCACTTTCTCACTCGCGCTTTCTCCCTCGTGCTCTTTCTCCCTCGCGCACTTTCTCACTCACGCACGCTCTCACTCGCGCATGCTGTCACTCGTGCATACTCTCACTCGCGCATGCTGTAACTCGCATGTTCACTCACTCGCACGCACTCTCTCACTCGCGCACTCTCTCGCTCATGCGCACTCTCACTCACGCACTCTCAATCGCGCACGCTCTCTCTCGCGCGCACTCACTCGCGCGCTCTATCGCTCGTGCACGCTCTTACTCGCGCATTTTCTCACTCTCACACTTTCTCAGTTGCGTACTCTCACTCGCGCACTCTCTCCCTTGCGCACTCTCTCACTCGCGCACTCTCTCACTCGCGCACTCTCTCACTCGCGCACTCTCTCACTCGCGCACTCTCTCACTCGCGCACTCTCTCACTCGCGCACTCTCTCACTCGCGCACTCTCTCACTCGCGCACTCTCTCACTCGCGCACTCTCTTCCTCGCGCACTCTCTTCCTCGCGCACTCTCTGACTCGCGCACTTTCTAACTTGTGCACTTTCTAACTCGCGCACTTTTTAACTCGCGCACTTTCTCACTCACACACTTTCTAACTTGCGCACTTTCTCACTCGCGCACTCTCTCACTCGCTCACTTTCTAACTCGCGCACTTTCTCACTCGCGCACTCTCTCCCTTGCGCAATTTCTAACTCGCGCACTTTCTTACTCGTGCAATTTCTTACTCGCGCACTTTCTTACTCGCGCACTTTCTTACTTGTGCACTCTCTCACTCGCGCACTTTCTCACTCGCTCACTTTCTAACTCGCGCACTTTCTCACTCGCGCACTCTCTCCCTTGCGGAATTTCTAACTTGCGCACTTTCTTACTCGTGCACTTTCTTACTCGTGCACTTTCTTACTTGTGCACTTTCTTACTCGTGCACTTTCTTACTCGCGCACTTTCTTACTCGGGCACTTTCTTACTTGTGCACTTTCTCACTCGAGCACTCTCACTCGCGCGCACTCTCACTCGTGCACGTTCTCACTCGCGCACGTTCTCATTCGTGCACTTTCTCACTTTTGCACTTTCTCACTCGTGCTCCTTCTCCCTCGCGCACTTTCTCACTCACGCACGCTCTCACTCGCTTACGCTGTCACTCGTGCATGCTCTCACTCGCGCATGCTGTAACTCGCACGTTCACTCACTCGCAAGCACTCTCTAACTCGCGCACTCTCTCACTCTCGCACTCTCTAACTCGCGCGCACTCTCACTCGCGCACTCTCTAACTCGCGCGCACTCTCACTCGCGCACACTCTCACTCGCGCACTCTCACAATCGCGCGCACTCACTCGCGCGCACTCTCTCACACACACTCTCGCTCGCGCACTCTCACTCGCGTGCTCTCTCACTCACGCGCAATCTTACTCGCGCACTCTTACTCGCGCACTCTCTCACTCGCGTACGCTCTCACTCGCGCACTCTCTCACTCGCACGCACTCTTACTCGCGCAATCTTACTCGCGCACTCTCTCACTCGCGTACGCTCTCATTCGCGTACTCTCTCACTCGCACGCACTCTTACTCGCGCAGTCTTACTCGCGCAGTCTTACTCGTGCACTTTCTCACTCGCGCACTTTCTCAGTTGCGTACTCTCACTCGCGCACGCTCTCACTCACGCGCGCTCTCACTCACGCACTCTCAATCGCGCGCACTCACTCACGCGCGCTCTCACTCGCGTGCTCTCTCACTCGCGCGCACTCTTACTCGCGCAATCTTACTCGCGCACTCTCTCACTCGCGTACGCTCTCACTCGCGCACTCTCTCACTCGCACGCACTCTTACTCGCGCAATCTTACTCGCGCACTCTCTCACTCGTGTACGCTCTCACTCGCGCACTCTCTCACTCGCACGCACTCTTACTCGCGCAGTCTTACTCACGCACTCTCTCACTCGTGCACGCTCTTACTCGCGCACTTTCTCACTCGTGCTCTTTCTCACTTGTGCTCTTTCTCACTCGCGCACGCTCTCACTCGCGCATGCTGTCACTCGTGCATGCTCTCATTCGCGCATGCTGTAACTCGCACATTCACTCACTCGCACGCACTCTCTCACTCGCACAAACTCTCACTCGCGCGCACTCTCAGTCGCGCACTCTCACTCGCGTGCTCTCACTCGCGCACTCTCTCACTTGCGCACTCTCTCCCTCGCGCACTTTCTTACTTGTGCACTTTCTTACTAGTGCACTTTCTCACTCGCGCCATCTCTCACTCGTGCACGCTCTTACTCGCGCACTTTCTCACTCATGCTCTTTCTCACTCGTGCTCTTTCTCACTCATGCATGCTCTCACTCGCGCATGCTGTCCCTCGTGCATGCTCTCACTCGCGTGCTCTCACTCGCGCACTCTCTCGCTCGCGCACTCTCTCACTCACGCACTTTCTCACTCGCGCACTTTCTCACTCGCGCACTTTCTCACTCGCGCACTTTCTCACTCGCGCTTTCTCCCTCGTGCTTTCTCCCTCGCGCACTTTCTCACTCACGCACGCTCTCACTCGCGCATGCTGTCACTCGTGCATACTCTCACTCGCGCATGCTGTAACTCGCATGTTCACTCACTCGCACGCACTGTCTCACTCGCGCACTCTCTCGCTCATGCGCACTCTCACTCACGCACTCTCAATCGCGCACGCTCTCTCTCGCGCACTCTCACTCGCGCGCTCTATCGCTCGTGCACGCTCTTACTCGCGCACTTTCTCACTCTCACACTTTCTCAGTTGCGTACTCTCACTCGCGCACTCTCTCCCTTGCGCACTCTCTCCCTTGCGCACTCTCTCCCTTGCGCACTCTCTCCCTTGCGCACTCTCTCCCTTGCGCACTCTCTCACTCGTGCACACTCTCACTCGCACATGCTGTAACTCGCACGTTCACTCACTCGCACGCACTCTCTCACTCGCGCGCTCTCACTCGCGCGCTCTCACTCGCGCGCTCTCACTCGTGCGCTCTCTCAATCGTGCGCACTCTCACTCGCGCACTCTCACTCGCGTACGTTCTCGCTCGCGCACTCTCACTCGCTCGCACTCTCACTCGCGCACACTCTCACTCGCGCACAGTCTTACTTGCGCACTCTCACTCACGTACTCTCTCACTCGCACACACTCTTACTCGCGCAGTCTTACTCGCGCACTCTCTCACTCGTGCACGCTCTTACTCGCGCACTTTCTCAGTTGCGTACTCTCACTCGCGCACTCTCTCACTCGCGCACAGTCTTACTCGCGCACTCTCACTCACGTACTCTCTCACTCGCACACACTCTTACTCGCGCAGTCTTACTCGCGCACTCTCTCACTCGTGCACGCTCTTACTCGCGCACTTTCTCAGTTGCGTACTCTCACTCGCGCACGCTCTCACTCGCGCACGCTCTCACTCGCGCACGCTCTCACTCGCGCGCTCTCTCAATCGCGCGCACTCTCACTCGCGCACTCTCACTCGCGTACGCTCTCGCTCGCGCACTCTGTCACTCGCGCACTCTGTCACTCGCGCACTCTGTCACTCGCGTGCTCTCTCACTCGCGCGTACTCTTACTTGCGCAATATTACTTGCGCACTCTCTCACTTGCGTACGCTCTCACTCGCGCACTCTCTCACTCGCACGCACTCTTACTCGCGCAGTCTTACTCGCGCACTCTCACTCGTGCACGCTTTTACTCGCGCACTTTCTCACTCGTGCTCTTTCTCACTCACGCACGCTCTCACTCGCGCATGCTGTCCCTCGTGCATGCTCTCACTCGCGCATGCTGTAACTCGCACGTTCACTCACTCGCACGCACTCTCTCACTCGCACGCACTCTCTCACTCGCGCGCACTCTCACTCGCGCGCTCTCACTCGCGCGCTCTCACTCGCGCGCTCTCACTCGCGCGCTCTCACTCGCGCGCTCTCACTCGCGCGCTCTCACTCGCGCGCTCTCACTCGCTCGCTCTCTCAATCGCGCGCACTCTCACTCTCGCACTCTCACTCTCGCACTCTCTCACTCGCGTACGTTCTCGCTCGCGCACTCTCATTCGCGCGCACTCTTACTCGCGCATTCTCTCATTCGCGTACGCTCTCATTCGTGTACTCTCTCACTTGCACGCACTCTTACTCATGCAGTCTTACTCGTGCACTCTCTCACTCGTGCACGCTCTCACTCGCGCACTTTCTCACTCGCGCACTTTCTCACTCGCGCACTTTCTCACTCGCGCACTTTCTCACTCGCGCACTTTCTCACTCGCACACTTTCTCACTCGCGCACTCTCACTCGGGCGCACTCTTACTCGTGCAATCTCACTCGTGCACTCTCTCACTCGCGCACTCTCTCTCGCACGCACTCTCTCACTCGTGCATGCTCTCACTCGCGCACGCTCTTACTCGCGCACTTTCGCACTCTCACACTTTCTCAGTTGCGTCCTCTCACTCGCGCACTCTCTCACTCGCGCACTCTCACTCGCGCACGCTCTCACTCGCGCACGCTCTCACTCGCGCACGCTCTCACTCGCGCACGCTCTCACTCGCGCACGCTCTCACTCGCGCACGCTCTCACTCGCGCACGCTCTCACTCGCGCACTCTCGCACTCGCACACACTCTTGCGCACTCTCACTCACGAACGCTCTACGTTGCGCACTCCCTCACTCGCGCACGCTCTTACTCGCGCATGCTCTTACTCACGCACTCTCTCATTCGTGCACTCTCTCACTCGCGCACTCTCTCACGCGCGCAGACTCTCTCTCGCACACTCTCTCACTTGCGCACTCTCTCACTCGCACACACTCATGCGCACTCTCACTCGCGAATGCTCTTCTTTGTGCACTCCCTCACTCACGCACGCTCTTACTCGAGCACGCTCTTACTCACGCAATCTCTCATTCGTGCACTCTCTCAATCGCACACGCTCGTACTTGCGCATTCTGTCACTCGCGCACGCTGTCGCTCGCGCACTTTGTCACTCGCGCACTTTATAACTCGCGCACTTTATAACTCGCGCACTTTATAACTCGCGCACTTTATAACTCGCGCACTGTCTCCCTCGCGCACTCTCTCCCTCGCGCACTCTCTCCCTCGCGCACTCTCTAACTCGCACACTTTCTAACTCGCGCACTTTCTAACTCGCGCACTTTCTAACTCGCGCACTTTCTAACTCGCGCACTTTCTAACTCGCGCACTTTCTAACTCGCGCACTTTCTAACTCGCGCACTTTCTAACTCGCGCACTTTCTAACTCGCGCACTTTCTAACTCGCGCACTTTCTAACTCGCGCACTTTCTAACTCGTGCACTCTCACTCACGTACTCTCACTCGCACGCACTCTTACTCGCGCACTCTCTCGTGCACGCTCTTACTCGCGCACTTTCTCACTCGCGCACTTTCTAAGTTGCGTACTCTCACTCGCGCACTCTCTCACTCACGCACGCTCTCACTCGCGCGCTCTCTCAATCGCGCGCACTCTCACTTGCGCACTCTCACTTGCGCACTCTCACTCGCGTACGCTCTCGCTCGCGCACTTTCACTCGCGTGCTCTCTCACTCGCGCGCACTCTTACTCGCGCAATCTTACTCGCGCGCACTCTCTCACTCGCGTACGCTCTCACTCGCGCACTCTCTCACTCGCACGCACTCTTACTCGCGCAGTCTTACTCGCGCACTCTCACTCGTGCACGCTCATACTCACGCACTTTCTCACTTGTGCTCTTTCACACTCGTGCTTTTTCTCACTCACGCACGCCCCCACTCGCGCATGCTGTCCCTCGTGCATGCTCTCACTCGCGCATGCTGTAACTCGCACGTTCACACACTCGCACGCACTCTCTCACTCGCGCGCACTCTCACTCGCGCACTCACTCACGTGCTCTCACTTGCGCGCTCTCTCAATCGCGCGCACTCTCACTCGCGCACTCTCTCACTCGCGTACGTTCTCGCTAGCGCACTCTCACTCGCACGCACTCTTACTCGCGCACTCTCTCACTCGTGCACGCTCTCACTCGCGCACTTTCTCACTCGCGCACTCTCATTGCACTCTCTCACTCGTGCACGCTCTCACTCGTGCACTTTCTCAGTTGCGTACTCTTACTCGCGCACTCTCTCACTCGCGTGCTCTCACTCGCGCGCTCTCACTCGCGCGCGCTCTCACTCGCGCGCACTCTCACTCGCGCGCACTCTCACTCGCGCGCACTCTCACTCGCGCGCACTCTCACTCGCGCGCACTCACTCGCGCGCACTCTCACTCGCGCGCACTCTCACTCGCGCGCACTCTCACTCACGCGCACTCTCACTCACGCGTACTCTCGCTGGCGCGCACTCTCTTACTCGCATACGCTCTCGGTCATGCACTCTCTCACTCGCGCACTCTCTCACTCGCACGCACTCTTACTCGCGCAGTCTTACTCGCGCACTCTCACTCGTGCACGCTCTAACTCGTGCACTTTCTCACTCGCACTCTTTCTCACTCATGCACTCTCTCCCTCGCGCACACTCACACTCGTGCACGTTGTTACTCGCGCACGTTGTTACTCGCGCACTCTCTCACTTGTGCACTCTCTCACTTGTGCACTCTCTTACTTGTGCACTCTCTTACTTGTGCACGCTCTTACTTGTGCACGCTCTTACTCGGGCACACTTTTACTCGTGCACGCTCTTACTCATGCACATTCTCACTCGCACACGTTCTCACTCGCGCACACTCTCACTCGCGCACTCTAACTCGCGCACTCTCTCACTCGTGCACTCTCTCACTCGCGCACTCTCTCAAACGTGCACTCTCTCAAACGTGCATTCTCTCAGTCGCGCACATTCTCATTCGCGCACTCTCTCCCTCGCGCACTCTCTCCCTCGCGCACTCTCTCCCTCGCGCACTCTCTCACTCGCGCACTCTCTCCCTCGCGCACTCTCTCCCTCGCGCACTCTCTCCCTCGCGCACCCTCTCCCTCGCGCACCCTCTCCCTCGCGCACCCTCTCCCTCGCGCACTTTCTCAGTCGCGCACTTTCTCAGTCGCGCACTTTCTCAGTCGCGCACTTTCTCAGTCGCGCACTTTCTCAGTCGCGCACTTTCTCAGTCGCGCACTTTCTCAGTCGCGCACTTTCTCAGTCGCGCACTTTCTCAGTCGCGCACTTTCTCAGTCGCGCACTTTCTAACTCGCGCACTTTCTAACTCGCGCACTTTCTCACTCTTGCACTTTCTCACTCTTGCACTTTCTCACTCTTGCACTTTCTCACTCTTGCACTTTCTCACTCTTGCACTTTCTCACTCTTGCACTTTCTCACTCTTGCACTCTCTCACTCGCGCACTCTCTCACTCGCGCACTCTCTCACTCACGCACTTTCTCACTCGTGCACGCTCTCACTCGCGCACTCTCATGCTCACATGCTCACTCACTCACACGCTCTTACTCGTGCACTTTCTCACTCACGCACTTTCTCACTGACGCACTCTCTCACTGGCACACGCTCGTACTCGCGCACTCTGTCCCTCGCGCACTCTGTCACTCGTGCACTTTCTCACTCGCGCACTTTCTCACTCGCGCACTTTCTCACTCGCGCACTTTCTCCCTCGCGCACTTTCTCCCTCGCGCACTTTCTCCCTCGCGCACTTTCTCCCTCGCGCGCGCTCTCACTCGCGCGCGCTCTCACTCGCGCGCGCTCTGACTCGTGCACACTCTCTCTCGCACACTCTCTCGCTGACTTCTCGCGCACTCTCGTACGCACTTTCGCACTTGCGCACTTAATCACTCGCGCACTTTCTCACCCGTGCACGCTCTCATTCGCGCAAGCTCCCCCTAGCGCATTCTCTCCCTCGCGCACTCTCTCCCTCGCGCACCCTCTCCCTCGCGCACCCTCTCCCTCGCGCACCCTCTCCCTCGCGCACCCTCTCCCTCGCGCACCCTCTCCCTCGCGCACCCCTCTCCCTCGCGCACCCTCTCCCTCGCGCACCCTCTCCCTCGCGCACCCTCTCCCTCGCGCACCCTCTCCCTCGCGCACCCTCTCCCTCGCGCACCCTCTCCCTCGCGCACCCTCTCCCTCGCGCACCCTCTCCCTCGCGCACCCTCTCCCTCGCGCACCCTCTCCCTCGCGCACCCTCTCCCTCGCGCACCCTCTCCCTCGCGCACCCTCTCCCTCGCGCACCCTCTCCCTCGCGCACCCTCTCCCTCGCGCACCCTCTCCCTCGCGCACCCTCTAACTCGCGCACCCTCTAACTCGCGCACCCTCTAACTCGCGCACCCTCTAACTCGCGCACCCCTCTAACTCGCGCACCCTCTAACTCGCGCACCCTCTAACTCGCGCACCCTCTAACTCGCGCACCCTCTAACTCGCGCACCCTCTAACTCGCGCACCCTCTAACTCGCGCACCCTCTAACTCGCGCACCCTCTAACTCGTGCACTTTCTAACTCATGTACTCTCTCACTTGTGCGCTCTCTCGCTCCCGCACTCACTCACTTGCGAATGCTCTTACTCGCGCACTCACTCGCGCGCTCTCACACTCGCATGCTCTCACACTCGCGCAATTTCTCACTCGCGCTCTCTCAATCGTGAACTCTCTCACTCGCGCAGGCTCTCACTCACACAGGCTCTCACTCGCACTCTCTCACCCGCGTGCTCTCTCAATCGTGAACTCTCTCACTCACGCAGGCTCTCACTCACACAGGCTCTCACTCGCGCTCTCTCTAACTCGCGCACTCTCTCACCTGCGTGCGCTCTCACTCGCGCACTCACTCACTTGCGAATGCTCTTACTCGTGCACTGACTCGCGCACTCACACTCACGCACCTTCTCACTCATGCGCTCTCTCAATCGTGCAGTCTCTCACTCAAGCAGGTTCTCACTCACACAGGCTCTCATCGCGCTCTCTCTAACTCGCGCACTCTCTCGCTCGCGCACTCTCTCGCTCGCGCACTCTCTCGCTCGCGCACTCTCTCGCTCGTGCACTCTCTCGCTCGTGCACTCTCTCACTCGTGCACTCTCTCAAACGTGCATTCTCTCAGTCACGCACATTCTCATTCGCGCACTCTCTCCCTCGCACACGCTCTCACTGGCACACGCTCTCACTGGCACACGCTCTCACTCGCGCACTCTCTCACTTGTGCATGCTCTCACTCGTGCACGCTCTCATTCGCGCAAGCTCTCACTCGCGCATGCTCTCACGCGCACGTTCACTCACTCGCGCACTCTCTCACTCACGCACTCTCTCACTCGCGCGCTTTCTCACTCGCACCCTCTCGCTCATGCACTCTCTCACTCACGCACTTTCTCACTCGCACACTTTCTCACTCGCACACGCTCTCACTCGAGCACTCTCTCACTCGTGCGCTTTCTCACTTGCACACTCTCTCATTCATGCACGCTCTTTCTCGCGCACTTTCTAACTCGTGCACTTTCTAACTCGTGCATTTCTCACTCGCGCACTTTCTCACTCGCGCACTTTCTCACTCGCGCACTTTCTCACTCGCGCACTTTCTCACTCGCGCACTTTCTCACTCGCGTCCTTTCTCACTCGCGCACTCTCTCACTCGCGCACTGTCTCACTTGCGCACTCTCTCACTCATGCACATTCTCTCTCACGCACTCTCACTCGCGCACTTTCTCACTCGCGCACTTTCTCACTCGCGCACTTTCTCACTCGCGCACTTTCTTACTCGCGCACTTTCTTACTCGCGCACTTTCTTACTCGCGCACTTTCTTACTCGTGCACTTTCTTACTCGTGCACTTTCTTACTCGTGCACTTTCTTACTCGTGCACTCTCACGCACATTCTCACTCGCGCACTCACTCACTCGCGCACTCTCTCACTTGTGCACGCTCTCACTCGTGCACTCTCTCACTTGCACACTCTCACTCGCGCACTCATGCACTTTCTCACTCGCGCACGCTCTCACTTGTGTACTCTCTCACTCGCGCACTCACTCACATGCTCACTCACTCGCACGCTCTTAATGGCGCATTCTCTCACTCGCACACTTTCTCACTCGTGCTCTTTCTCACTCACGCACGCTCTCACTCGCGCATGCTCTCACTCGTGTTTGCTGTAACTCGCACGTTCACTCACTCGCGCGCACTCTCTCACTCGCGCACTCTCTCACTCGCGCACTCTCTCACTCGCGCACTCTCACTCGCGCACGCTCTCACTCGCGCACTCTCACTCGCGCACTCTCACTCGCGCACTCTCACTCGCACGCACTCTCACTCGCACTCTCACTTGCGAACGCTCTTCTTTGCACACTCCCGCACTCGCACACTCTCTTACTTGAGCACGCTCTCACTCGCGCACTCTCTCACTTGCGCACTCTCTCACTTGCGCACTCTCTCACTCGTGCACTCTCTCACTCGCGCGCTCTCTCACTCGCGCACTCTGTCAGTCGCGCACTCTTTCACTCGCGTACGCTCTTGCGAACGCCCTTATTCGCGCACTTTCTCACTCGTGCGCTTTCTCACTCGCACGCTTTCTCACTCGCGCTCTCACGCACTCTCTCACTTGCACACTCTCTCACTCGCGCACTCTCTCACTTGCACACTCTCACTCGCGCACTCATGCACTTTCTCACTCGTGCACGCTCTCACTCGTGCACGCTCTCACTCGTGCACGCTCTCACTTGCGCACTCTCTCACATGCTCACTCACTCGCACGCTCTTAATCGCGCATTCTCTCACTCATGCATTCTCTCACTCGCACACTTTCTCACTCGCGCACTCTCACTCGCGCACACTCTCACTTGCGCACGTTCTTACTCGCGCACGTTCTCATTCGTGCACTTTCTCACTCGCGCACTTTCTCACTTTTGCACTTTCTCACTCGTGCTCTTTCTCCCTCGCGCACTTTCTCACTCACGCACGCTCTCACTCGCGCACGCTGACACTCATGCATGCTCTCACTCGCACATGTTGTAACTCGCACGTTCACTCACTCGCACGCACTCTCTCATTCACGCAATCTCTCATTCGCGCAATCTCTCATTCGCGCGCACTGTCACTCGCGCGCACTGTCACTCGCGCACTCTCACTCGCGTACGCTCTCGCTCGCGCACTCTCACTCACGCGCTCTCACTCGCGCGCACTCTTACTCGAGCAATCTTACTCGCGCACTCTCTCACTCGTGCATGCTCTTACTCGCGCACTTTCTCACTCGTGCTCTTTCTCACTCGTGCTCTTTCTCACTCGTGCTCTTTCTCACTCACGCACGCTCTCACTCGCGCATGCTGTCACTCGTGCAGGCTCTCACTCGCGCATGCTGTAACTCGCACGTTCACTCACTCGCACGCGCGCACTCACTCGCGCGCTCTCACTCGCGCGCACTCTTACTCCCGCACTCTCTCACTCGCGTACGCTCTCATTCACGTACTCTCTCACTCGCACGCACTCTTACTCGCGCAGTCTTACTCGCGCAGTCTTACTCGCGCACTTTCTCATTCGCGCACTTTCTCAGTTGCGTACTCTCACTCGCGCACGCTCTCACTCGCGCGCGCTCTCACTCACGCGCACTCTCACTCGCGCACTCTCACAATCGCGTGCACTCACTCGCGCGCACTCTCTCACACACACTCTCGCTCCGCGCACTCTCACTCGCGTGCTCTCTCACTCACGCGCAATCTTACTCGCGCACTCTTACTCGCGCACCTCTCTCACTCGCGTACGCTCTCATTCGCGCACTCTCTCACTCGCACGCACTCTTACTCGCGCAATCTTACTCGCGCAATCTTACTCGTGCACTCTCTCACTCGCGTACGCTCTCATTCGCGTACTCTCTCACTCGCACGCACTCTTACTCGCGCAGTCTTACTCGCGCAGTCTTACGCGTGCACTTTCTCACTCGCGCACTTTCTCAGTTGCGTACTCTCACTCGCGCACGCTCTCACTCACGCGCGCTCTCACTCACGCACTCTCAATCGCGCGCACTCACTCACACGCGCTCTCACTCGCGTGCTCTCACTCGCGTGCTCTCTCACTCGCGCGCACTCTTACTCGCGCAATCTTACTTGCGCACTCTCTCACTCGCGTACGCTCTCACTCGCGCACTCTCTCACTCGCACGCACTCTTACTCGCGCAATCTTACTCGCGCACTCTCTCACTCGTGTACGCTCTCACTCGCGCACTCTCTCACTCGCACGCACTCTTACTCGCGCAGTCTTACTCACGCACTCTCTCACTCGTGCACGCTCTTACTCGCGCACTTTCTCACTCGTGCTCTTTCTCACTTGTGCTCTTTCTCACTCGCGCACGCTCTCACTCGCGCATGCTGTCACTCGTGCATGCTCTCATTCGCGCATGCTGTAACTCGCACATTCACTCACTCGCACGCACTCTCTCACTCGCACAAACTCTCACTCGCGCGCACTCTCAGTCGCGCACTCTCACTCGCGTGCTCTCACTCGTGCACTTTCTTACTAGTGCACTTTCTCACTCGCGCCATCTCTCACTCGTGCACGCTCTTACTCGCGCACTTTCTCACTCATGCTCTTTCTCACTCGTGCTCTTTCTCACTCATGCATGCTCTCACTCGCGCATGCTGTCCCTCGTGCATGCTCTCACTCGCGCATGCTGTAACTCGCACGTTCACTCACTCGCACGCACTCTCTCACTCGCGCGCACTCTCACTCGCGCGCTCTCACTCGCGTACATTCTCGCTCGCGCACTCTCTCACTCACGCACTTTCTCACTCGCGCACTTTCTCACTCGCGCACTTTCTCACTCGCGCACTTTCTCACTCGCGCACTTTCTCACTCGCGCACTTTCTCACTCGCGCTTTCTCCCTCGTGCTCTTTCTCCCTCGCGCACTTTCTCACTCGCGCATGCTGTCACTCGTGCATACTCTCACTCGCGCATGCTGTAACTCGCATGTTCACTCACTCGCACGCACTCTCTCACTCGCGCACTCTCTCGCTCATGCGCACTCTCACTCACGCACTCTCAATCGCGCACGCTCTCTCTCACGCACTCTCACTCGCGCGCTCTATCGCTCGTGCACGCTCTTACTCGCGCACTTTCTCACTCTCACACTTTCTCAGTTGCGTACTCTCACTCGCGCACTCTCTCCCTTGCGCACTCTCTCCCTTGCGCACTCTCTCCCTTGCGCACTCTCTCCCTTGTGCACTCTCTCACTCGCGCACTCTCTCACTCGCGCACTCTCTTCCTCGCGCACTCTCTGACTCGCGCACTCTCTGACTCGCGCACTTTCTAACTCGCGCACTTTCTAACTCGTGCACTTTCTAACTTGCGCACTTTCTCACTCGCGCACTCTCTCACTCGCTCACTTTCTAACTCGCGCACTTTCTCACTCGCGCACTCTCTCCCTTGCGCAATTTCTAACTCGCGCACTTTCTTACTCGTGCACTTTCTTACTCGCGCACTTTCTTACTCGCGCACTTTCTTACTTGTGCACTCTCTCACTCGCGCACTTTCTCACTCACTGACTTTCTAACTCGCGCACTTTCTCACTCGCGCACTCTCTCCCTTGCGCAATTTCTAACTAGCGCACTTTCTTACTCGTGCACTTTCTTACTCGTGCACTTTCTTACTCGTGCACTTTCTTACTCGTGCACTTTCTTACTCGTACACTTTCTTACTCGTGCACTCTCTCACTCGCACACTTTCTCACTCGCGCACTCTCACTCGCGCGCACTCTCACTCATGCACGTTCTCACTCGCGCACGTTCTCATTCGTGCACTTTCTCAGTTTTGCACTTTCTCACTCGTGCTCCTTCTCCCTCGCGCACTTTCTCACTCACGCACGCTCTCACTCGCTTACGCTGTCACTCGTGCATGCTCTCACTCGCGCATGCTGTAACTCGCACGTTCACTCACTCGCAAGCACTCTCTAACTCGCGCACTCTCTCACTCGCGCACTCTCTCACTCGCGCACTCTCTCACTCGCGCACTCTCTCACTCGCACGCACTCTCACTCGCGCACACTCTCACTCGCGCAGTCTCACTCACGTATGCTCTCGCTCGCGCACTCTCACTCGCGTGCTCTCACTCGCGCGCACACTTACTCGCGCAAGCTTACTCGCACACTCTCTCTCTCGCGTACGCTCTCACTCATGCACTCACTCCCTCGCATGCACTCTTACTCGCGCAGTCTTACTCGCGCACTCTCTCACTCGTGCTCTTTCTCACTCGTGCACTTTCTCACTCGTGCTCTTTCTCACTCACGCACGCTCTCACTCGCGCATGCTGTCACTCGTGCATGCTCTCACTCGCGCATGCTGTAACTTGCACGTTCTCTCACTCGCACGCACTCTCTCACTCGCGCACTCTCACTCGCGCGCACTCTCACTCGCGCGCACTCTCACTCGCGCACTCTCACTCGCGCGCTCTCACTCGCGCGCTCTCACTCGTGCGCTCTCACTCGTGCGCTCTCACTCGGCGCTCTCTCAATCGCGCGCACTCTCACTCGCGCACTCTCACTCGCGTACGTTCTCGCTCGCGCACTCTCACTCGCGCGCACTCTCACTCGCGCACACTCTCACTCGCGCAAGCTTACTCGCGCACTCTCTCTCTCGCGTACGCTCTCACTCGTGCACTCTCTCCCTCGCATGCACTCTTACTCACGCAGTCTTACTTGCGCACTCTCTCACTCATGCTCTTTCTCACTCGTGCTCTTTCTCATTCACGCACGCTCTCACTCGCGCATGCTGTCACTCGTGCATGCTCTCACTCGCGCATGCTGTAACTTGCACGTTCACTCACTCGCACGCACTCTCTCACTCGCGCACTCTCACTCGCGCGCACTCTCACTCGCGCGTACTCTCACTCGCGCGCTCTCACTCGTGCGCTCTCACTCGTGCGCTCTCACTCGTGCGCTCTCACTCGTGCGCTCTCACTCGGCGCTCTCTCAATCGCGCGCACTCTCACTCGCGTACGTTCTCGCTCGCGCACTCTCACTCGCGCGCACTCTCACTCGCGCACACTCTCACTCGCGCAAGCTTACTCGCGCACTCTCTCTCTCGCGTACGCTCTCACTCGTGCACTCTCTCCCTCGCATGCACTCTTACTCACGCAGTCTTACTTGCGCACTCTCTCACTCATGCTCTTTCTCACTCGTGCTCTTTCTCATTCACGCACGCTCTCACTCGCGCATGCTGTCACTCGTGCATGCTCTCACTCGCGCATGCTGTAACTTGCACGTTCACTCACTCGCACGCACTCTCTCACTCGCGCGCTCTCACTCGCGCGCTCTCACTCGCGCGCTCTCACTCGCGCGCTCTCACTCGCGCGCTCTCACTCGCGCGCTCTCACTCGCGCGCTCTCACTCGCGCGCTCTCACTCGTGCGCTCTCTCACTCGTGCGCTCTCTCACTCGTGCGCACTCTCTCTCGCGCACTCTCACTCGCGCACACTCTCACTTGCGCGCTCTCACTCGCGCGCTCTCACTCACGCTCTCTCTAACTCGCGCACTCTCTCACCCGCGCGCTCTCTCACCCCCGTGCTCTCTCACTCGCGCGGTCACTCACTTGCGAATGCTCTTACTCGCGCACTGACTCACACGCTCACACACTCGCGCACCTTCTCACTCGTGCGCTCTCTCAATCGTGCACTCTCTCACTCACGCAGGTTCTCACTCGCACAGGCTCTCATCGCGCTCTCTCTAACTCGCGCACTCTCTCACTCGTGCACTCTCTCACTCGCGCACTCTCTCAAACGTGCACTCTCTCAAACGTGCATTCTCTCAGTCGCGCACATTCTCATTCGCGCACTCTCTCCCTCGCGCACTCTCTCCCTCGCGCACTCTCTCACTCGCGCACTCTCTCCCTCGCGCACTCTCTCCCTCGCGCACCCTCTCCCTCGCGCACCCTCTCCCTCGCGCACCCTCTCCCTCGCGCACTTTCTCAGTCGCGCACTTTCTCAGTCGCGCACTTTCTCAGTCGCGCACTTTCTCAGTCGCGCACTTTCTCAGTCGCGCACTTTCTCAGTCGCGCACTTTCTAACTCGCGCACTTTCTAACTCGCGCACTTTCTAACTCGCGCACTTTCTAACTCGCGCACTTTCTAACTCGCGCACTTTCTAACTCGCGCACTTTCTAACTCGCGCACTTTCTCACTCTTGCACTTTCTCACTCTTGCACTTTCTCACTCTTGCACTTTCTCACTCGCGCACTCTCTCACTCGCGCACTCTCTCACTCGCGCACTCTCTCACTCGCGCACTCTCTCACTCGCGCACTCTCTCACTCGCGCACTCTCTCACTCGCGCACTCTCTCACTCGCGCACTCTCTCACTCGCGCACTCTCTCACTCGCGCACTCTCTCACTCGCGCACTCTCTCACTCGCGCACTCTCTCACTCGCGCACTTTCTCACTCGTGCACGCTCTCACTCGCGCACTCTCATGCTCACATGCTCACTCACTCACACGCTCTTACTCATGCACTTTCTCACTCACGCACTTTCTCACTGACGCACTCTCTCACTCGCACACGCTCGTACTCGCGCACTCTGTCCCTCGCGCACTCTGTCACTCGCACCCTTTCTCACTCGCGCACTCTCTCTTGCGCACTCTCATTCACGCACTCTCACTCGCGCACTTTCTCACTCGCGCACTTTCTCACTCGCGCACTTTCTCACTCGCGCACTTTCTCACTCGCGCACTTTCTCACTCGCGCACTTTCTCACTCGCGCACTTTCTCACTCGTGCTCTTTCTCATTCACGCACGCTCTCACTCGCGCATGCTGTCACTCGTGCATGCTCTCACTCGCGCATGCTGTAACTTGCACGTTCACTCACTCGCACGCACTCTCTCACTCGCGCACTCTCACTCGCGCGCACTCTCACTCGCGCGTACTCTCACTCGCGCGCTCTCACTCGCGCGCTCTCACTCGTGCGCTCTCACTCGTGCGCTCTCACTCGTGCGCTCTCACTCGGCGCTCTCTCAATCGCGCGCACTCTCACTCGCGCGCACTCTCACTCGCGCACACTCTCACTCGCGCAAGCTTACTCGCGCACTCTCTCTCTCGCGTACGCTCTCACTCGTGCACTCTCTCCCTCGCATGCACTCTTACTCACGCAGTCTTACTTGCGCACTCTCTCACTCATGCTCTTTCTCACTCGTGCTCTTTCTCATTCACGCACGCTCTCACTCGCGCATGCTGTCACTCGTGCATGCTCTCACTCGCGCATGCTGTAACTTGCACGTTCACTCACTCGCACGCACTCTCTCACTCGCGCGCTCTCACTCGCGCGCTCTCACTCGCGCGCTCTCACTCGCCCGCTCTCACTCGCGCGCTCTCACTCGCCCGCTCTCACTCGTGCGCTCTCTCACTCGTGCGCTCTCTCACTCGTGCGCACTCTCTCTCGCGCACTCTCACTCGCGCACACTCTCACTTGCGCGCTCTCACTCGCGCGCTCTCACTCACGCTCTCTCTAACTCGCGCACTCTCTCACCCGCGCGCTCTCTCACCCCCGTGCTCTCTCACTCGCGCGGTCACTCACTTGCGAATGCTCTTACTCGCGCACTGACTCACACGCTCACACACTCGCGCACCTTCTCACTCGTGCGCTCTCTCAATCGTGCACTCTCTCACTCACGCAGGTTCTCACTCGCACAGGCTCTCATTGCGCTCTCTCTAACTCGCGCACTCTCTCACTCGTGCACTCTCTCACTCGCGCACTCTCTCAAACGTGCACTCTCTCAAACGTGCATTCTCTCAGTCGCGCACATTCTCATTCGCGCACTCTCTCCCTCGCGCACTCTCTCCCTCGCGCACTCTCTCACTCGCGCACTCTCTCCCTCGCGCACTCTCTCCCTCGCGCACTCTCTCCCTCGCGCACCCTCTCCCTCGCGCACCCCTCTCCCTCGCGCACCCTCTCCCTCGCGCACTTTCTCAGTCGCGCACTTTCTCAGTCGCGCACTTTCTCAGTCGCGCACTTTCTCAGTCGCGCACTTTCTCAGTCGCGCACTTTCTCAGTCGCGCACTTTCTCAGTCGCGCACTTTCTCAGTCGCGCACTTTCTCAGTCGCGCACTTTCTAACTCGCGCACTTTCTAACTCGCGCACTTTCTAACTCGCGCACTTTCTAACTCGCGCACTTTCTCACTCTTGCACTTTCTCACTCTTGCACTTTCTCACTCTTGCACTTTCTCACTCGCGCACATCTCTCACTCGCGCACTCTCTCACTCGCGCCACTCTCTCACTCGCGCACTCTCTCACTCGCGCACTCTCTCACTCGCGCACTCTCTCACTCGCGCACTCTCTCACTCGCGCACTCTCTCACTCGCGCACTCTCTCACTCGCGCACTCTCTCTCACTCGCGCACTTTCTCACTCGTGCACGCTCTCACTCGCGCACTCTCATGCTCACATGCTCACTCACTCACACGCTCTTACTCATGCACTTTCTCACTCACGCACTTTCTCACTGACGCACTCTCTCACTCGCACACGCTCGTACTCGCGCACTCTGTCCCTCGCGCACTCTGTCACTCGCACCCTTTCTCACTCGCGCACTCTCTCTTGCGCACTCTCATTCACGCACTCTCACTCGCGCACTTTCTCACTCGCGCACTTTCTCACTCGCGCACTTTCTCACTCGCGCACTTTCTCACTCGCGCACTTTCTCACTCGCGCACTTTCTCACTCGCGCACTTTCTCACTCGCGCACTTTCTCACTCGCGCACTTTCTCCCTCGCGTACTTTCTCCCTCGCGCACTTTCTCACTCGTGCACTCTCTCAATCGCACACACTCGTACTTGCGCATTCTGTCACTCGTGCACTTTCTCACTCGCGCACTCTGTCACTCGCGCACTCTGTCACTCGTGCACTCTCTCACTCGCGCACCTTCTCATTCGCGCTCTCTCCCCCTCGCGCACTCTCTCCCTCGCGCACTCTCTCCCTCGCGCACTCTCTGACTCGTGCACTCTCTGACTCGTGCACTTTCTAACTCGCGCACTTTCTCACTCGTGCACTTTCTCACTCGCGCAATCTCAATTGCGCACTCTCTCACTCGTGCACTCTCTCACTCACATGCTCACTCACTCGCATGCTCTTACTCACGCACTTTCTCACTCATGCACTTTCTCGCTCGCGCACTCTCACTCGTGCGCTCTCTCACTCGTGCGCACTCTCTCACTCGCGTACACTCTCATTCGCGTACTCTCTCACTCGCACGCACTCTTACTCGCGCACTCTCTCACTTGTGCACTTTCTCAGTTGCGTACTCTCACTCGCGCACGCTCTCACTCGCGCACGCTCTCACTCGCGCACGCTCTCACTCGCGCGCACTCTCACTTACGAACTCTCTCCCTCGCACACACTCTTGCGCACTTTCACTTGCGAACACTCTTCTTTGCACACTCCCACACTCGCGCACGCTCTTACTCGAGCACGCTCTCACTCGCGCACTCTCTCACTCGCGTACGCTCTTGCGAACGCTCTTATTCGCGCGATTTCTCACTCGTGCGCTTTCTCACTCGATTTCTCACTCACGCTCTCACTCGCGCACTCTCTCACTCACGCACTTTCTCATTCACGCACTTTCTCACTCGCGCACTTTCTCACTCGCGCACTTTCTCACTCGCGCACTTTCTCACTCGCGCACTTTCTCACTCGCGCACTTTCTCACTCGCGCACTTTCTCACTCGCGCTCTTTCTCACTCGTGCTCTTTCTCCCTCGCGCACTTTCTCACTCATGCACGCTCTCACTCGCGCACGCTGTCACTCGTGCATACTCTCACTCGCGCATGCTGTAACTCGCATGTTCACTCACTCGCACGCACTCTCTCACTCGCGCACTCTCTCACTCATGCGCACTCTCACTCGCGCACTCTCAATCGCGCACGCTCTCTCTCGCGCACTCTCACTTGCGCGCTTTCTCGCTCATGCACGCTCTTACTCGCGCACTTTCTCACTCTCACACTTTCTCAGTTGCGTAATCTCACTCGCACACTCTCCCACTCGAGCTCTCTCTCCCTTGCGCACTCTCTCCCTTGCGCACTCTCTCACTCGCGCACTCTCTCACTCGCGCACTCTCTCACTCGCGCACGCTCTCACTCGCGCACGCTCTCACTCGCGCACGCTCTCACTCACGCACGCTCTCACTCGCGCACGCTCTCAATCGCGCACGCTCTCACTCGCGCACTCCCTCACTCGCGCACGCTCTCACTCGCGCACTCCCTCACTCGCGCACGCTCTCACTCACGCACGCTCTCACTCGCGCACGCTCTCAATCGCGCACGCTCTCACTCGCGCACTCCCTCACTCGCGCACGCTCTCACTCGTGCACTCCCTCATTCGCGCACGCTCTCACTCACGCACGCTCTCACTCGCGCACGCTCTCAATCGCGCACGCTCTCACTCGCGCACTCCCTCACTCGCGCACGCTCTCACTCGCGCCCTCCCTCACTCGCGTACTCCCTCACTCGCGCACTCCCTCACTCGCGCACGCTCTCACTCGCGGACGCTCTCACTCACGCACTCCCTCACTCACGCACTCCCTCACTCGCGCACTCCCTCACTCGCGCACGCTCTTACTCGCGCACGCTCTTACTCGCGCACGCTCTTACTCGCGCACGCTCTTACTCGCGCACGCTCTTACTCGCGCACACCCTGGCGCACTCCCTCACTCGCGCACGCTCTTACTCGCGCACGCTCTTACGCACTCTCTCATTTGTTCACTCGCGCACTCTCTCACTCGCGCACGCTCTCACTCGCACACTCTTTCACTTGCGCACTCTCTCACTCGCACACACTCATGCGCACTCTCACTCGCGAACGCTCTTCTTTGTGCACTCGCGCACGCTCTTACTCGAGCACGCTCTTACTCACGCAATCTCTCATTCGTGCACTCTCTCACTCGCACACGCTCGTACTTGCGCATTCTGTCACTCGCGCACTTTGTCACTCGCGTACACTCTCACTCGCGCACTCTCTCACTCGCGCTCTCTCTCCCTCGTGCTCCCTCTCCCTTGCGCACTCTCTCCCTCGTGCACTCTCTTCCTCGCGCACTCTCTTCCTCGCGCACTTTCTAACTCACGCACTTTCTAACTCACGCACTTTCTAACTCGCGCACTTTCTAACTCGCGCACTTTCTAACTCGCGCACTTTCTAACTCGCGCACTTTCTCACTCACGCACTTTCTAACTCGCGCACTTTCTCACTTGCGCACTCTCTCACTCGCTCACTTTCTAACTCGCGCACTTTCTCACTCGCGCACTCTCTCCCTCGCGCACTTTCTTACTCGTGCACTTTCTTACTCGTGCACTTTCTTACTCGTGCACTTTCTTACTCGTGCACTTTCTTACTCGTGCACTTTCTTACTCGTGCACTTTCTTACTCGCGCACTTTCTTCCTCGTGCACTCTCTCACTCGTGCACTTTCTCACTCACGCACTCTCACTCGCGCGCACTCTCACTCGTGCACGTTCTCACTCGCGCACGTTCTCATTCGTGCACTTTCTCACTTTTGCACTTTCTCACTCGTGCTCCTTCTCCCTCGCGCACTTTCTCACTCACGCACGCTCTCACTCGCTTACGCTGTCACTCATGCATGTTCTCACTCGCGCATGCTGTAACTCGCACGTTCACTCACTCGCAAGGACTCTCTCACTCGCGCACTCTCTCACTCGCGCAATCTCTCACTCGCGCGCACTCTCACTCGCGCGCACTCTCACTCGCGTGCACTCTCACTCGCGCGCACTCTCACTCGCGCGCACTCTCACTCGCGCGCACTCTCACTCGTGCACACTCTCACTCGCGCAGTCTCACTCGCGTACGCTCTCGCTCGCGCGCTCTCACTCGCGCGCTCTCACTCGCGCGCACACTTACTCGCGCAAGCTTACTCGCACACTCTCTCTCTCGCGTACGCTCTCACTCGTGCACTCTCTCCCTCGCATGCACTCTTACTCGCGCAGTCTTACTCGCGCACTCTCTCACTCGTGCTCTTTCTCACTCGTGCTCTTTCTCACTCGTGCTCTTTCTCACTCACGCACGCTCTCACTCGCGCATGCTGTCACTCGTGCATGCTCTCACTCGCGCATGCTGTAACTTGCACATTCACTCACTCGCACACACTCTCTCACTCGCGCACTCTCACTCGCGCGCACTCTCACTCGCGCGCACTCTAACTCGCGCACTCTAACTCGCGCACTCTAACTCGCGCGCTCTAACTCGCGTGCTCTCACTCGCGCGCTCTCACTCGTGCGCTCACTCGTGCGCTCTCACTCGTGCGCTCTCTCACTCGTGCGCACTCTCTCACTCGCGTACACTCTCATTCGCGTACTCTCTCACTCGCACGCACTCTTACTCGCGCACTCTCTCACTTGTGCACTTTCTCAGTTGCGTACTCTCACTCGCGCACGCTCTCACTCGCGCACGCTCTCACTCGCGCACGCTCTCACTCGCGCGCACTCTCACTTACGAACTCTCTCCCTCGCACACACTCTTGCGCACTTTCACTTGCGAACACTCTTCTTTGCACACTCCCACACTCGCGCACGCTCTTACTCGAGCACGCTCTCACTCGCGCACTCTCTCACTCGCGTACGCTCTTGCGAACGCTCTTATTCGCGCGATTTCTCACTCGTGCGCTTTCTCACTCGATTTCTCACTCACGCTCTCACTCGCGCACTCTCTCACTCACGCACTTTCTCATTCACGCACTTTCTCACTCGCGCACTTTCTCACTCGCGCACTTTCTCACTCGCGCACTTTCTCACTCGCGCACTTTCTCACTCGCGCACTTTCTCACTCGCGCACTTTCTCACTCGCGCACTTTCTCACTCGCGCTCTTTCTCACTCGTGCTCTTTCTCCCTCGCGCACTTTCTCACTCATGCACGCTCTCACTCGCGCACGCTGTCACTCGTGCATACTCTCACTCGCGCATGCTGTAACTCGCATGTTCACTCACTCGCACGCACTCTCTCACTCGCGCACTCTCTCACTCATGCGCACTCTCACTCGCGCACTCTCAATCGCGCACGCTCTCTCTCGCGCACTCTCACTTGCGCGCTTTCTCGCTCATGCACGCTCTTACTCGCGCACTTTCTCACTCTCACACTTTCTCAGTTGCGTAATCTCACTCGCACACTCTCCCACTCGAGCTCTCTCTCCCTTGCGCACTCTCTCCCTTGCGCACTCTCTCACTCGCGCACTCTCTCACTCGCGCACTCTCTCACTCGCGCACGCTCTCACTCGCGCACGCTCTCACTCGCGCACGCTCTCACTCGCGCACGCTCTCACTCGCGCACGCTCTCAATCGCGCACGCTCTCACTCGCGCACTCCCTCACTCGCGCACGCTCTCACTCGCGCACTCCCTCACTCGCGCACGCTCTCACTCACGCACGCTCTCACTCGCGCACGCTCTCAATCGCGCACGCTCTCACTCGCGCACTCCCTCACTCGCGCACGCTCTCACTCGTGCACTCCCTCACTCGCGCACGCTCTCACTCACGCACGCTCTCACTCGCGCACGCTCTCAATCGCGCACGCTCTCACTCGCGCACTCCCTCACTCGCGCACGCTCTCACTCGCGCACTCCCTCACTCGCGCACGCTCTCACTCGCGCACTCCCTCACTCGCGTACTCCCTCACTCGCGCACTCCCTCACTCGCGCACGCTCTCACTCGCGGACGCTCTCACTCGCGCACGCTCTTACTCGCGCACGCTCTTACTCGCGCACGCTCTTACTCGCGCACGCTCTTACTCGCGCACACCCTGGCGCACTCCCTCACTCGCGCACGCTCTTACTCGCGCACGCTCTTACTCACGCACTCTCTCATTTGTTCACTCGCGCACTCTCTCACTCGCGCACGCTCTCACTCGCACACTCTTTCACTTGCGCACTCTCTCACTCGCACACACTCATGCGCACTCTCACTCGCGAACGCTCTTCTTTGTGCACTCGCGCACGCTCTTACTCGAGCACGCTCTTACTCACGCAATCTCTCATTCGTGCACTCTCTCACTCGCACACGCTCGTACTTGCGCATTCTGTCACTCGCGCACTTTGTCACTCGCGTACACTCTCACTCGCGCACTCTCTCACTCGCGCTCTCTCTCCCTCGTGCTCCCTCTCCCTTGCGCACTCTCTCCCTTGCGCACTCTCTCCCTCGTGCACTCTCTTCCTCGCGCACTCTCTTCCTCGCGCACTCTCTTCCTCGCGCACTTTCTAACTCACGCACTTTCTAACTCATGCACTTTCTAACTCGCGCACTTTCTAACTCGCGCACTTTCTAACTCGCGCACTTTCTCACTCACGCACTTTCTAACTCGCGCACTTTCTCACTCGCGCACTCTCTCACTCGCTCACTTTCTAACTCGCGCACTTTCTCACTCGCGCACTCTCTCCCTCGCGCACTTTCTTACTCGTGCACTTTCTTACTCGTGCACTTTCTTACTCGTGCACTTTCTTACTCGTGCACTTTCTTACTCGTGCACTTTCTTACTCGTGCACTTTCTTACTCGCGCACTTTCTTCCTCGTGCACTCTCTCACTCGTGCACTTTCTCACTCACGCACTCTCACTCGCGCGCACTCTCACTCGTGCACGTTCTCACTCGCGCACGTTCTCATTCGTGCACTTTCTCACTTTTGCACTTTCTCACTCGTGCTCCTTCTCCCTCGCGCACTTTCTCACTCACGCACGCTCTCACTTGCTTACGCTGTCACTCATGCATGTTCTCACTCGCGCATGCTGTAACTCGCACGTTCACTCACTCGCAAGGACTCTCTCACTCGCGCACTCTCTCACTCGCGCAATCTCTCACTCGCGCGCACTCTCACTCGCGCGCACTCTCACTCGCGCGCACTCTCACTCGCGCGCACTCTCACTCGCGCGCACTCTCACTCGCGCGCACTCTCACTCGCGCGCACTCTCACTCGCGCGCACTCTCACTCGCGCGCACTCTCACTCGTGCACACTCTCACTCGCGCAGTCTCACTCGCGTACGCTCTCGCTCGCGCGCTCTCACTCGCGCGCTCTCACTCGCACGCACACTTACTCGCGCAAGCTTACTCGCACACTCTCTCTCTCGCGTACGCTCTCACTCGTGCACTCTCTCCCTCGCATGCACTCTTACTCGCGCAGTCTTACTCGCGCACTCTCTCACTCGTGCTCTTTCTCACTCGTGCTCTTTCTCACTCGTGCTCTTTCTCACTCACGCACGCTCTCACTCGCGCATGCTGTCACTCGTGCATCCTCTCACTCGCGCATGCTGTAACTTGCACATTCACTCACTCGCACACACACTCTCACTCGCGCACTCTCACTCGCGCGCACTCTCACTCGCGCGCACTCTAACTCGCGCACTCTAACTCGCGCACTCTAACTCGCGCGCTCTAACTCGCGTGCTCTCACTCGCGCGCTCTCACTCGTGCGCTCACTCGTGCGCTCTCACTCGTGCGCTCTCTCAATCGCGCGCACTCTCACTCGCGCACTCTCACTCGCGTATGCTCTCGCTCGCGCACTCTCACTCGCGTGCTCTCTCACTCGCGCGCACTCTTACTCACGCAATATTACTCGCGCACTCTCTCACTCACGTACGCTCTCACTCGCGCTCTCTGTCACTCGCACGCACTCTTACTCGCGCCGTCTTACTCGCGCACTCTCACTCGTGCACGCTTTTACTCGCGCACTTTCTCACTCGTGCTCTTTCTCACTCGTGCTCTTTCTCACTCACGCACGCTCTCACTCGCGCATGCTGTCCCTCGTGCATGCTCTCACTTGCGCATGCTGTAACTCGCACGTTCACTCACTCGCACGCACTCTCTCACTCGCGCGCACTCTCACTCGCGCGCTCTCACTCGCGTGCTCTCTCAATCGCGCGCACTCTCACTCGCGCACTCTCTCACTCGCGTACGTTCTCGCTCACGCACTCTCACTCGCGCGCACTCTTACTCGCGTACGCTCTCATTCGTGTACTCTCTGACTTGCACGCACTCTTACTTGTGCAGCCTTACTCGCGCACTCTCTAACTCGCGCACTCTCTAACTCGCGCACTCTCTCACTCGCGCACTCTCTCACTCGCGCGCACTCTCACTCGCGCACACTCTCACTCGCGCAGTCTCACTCACGTATGCTCTCGCTCGCGCACTCTCACTCGCGTGCTCTCACTCGCGCGCACACTTACTCGCGCAAGCTTACTCGCACACTCTCTCTCTCTCGCGTACGCTCTCACTCATGCACTCACTCCCTCGCATGCACTCTTACTCGCGCAGTCTTACTCGCGCACTCTCTCACTCGTGCTCTTTCTCACTCGTGCTCTTTCTCACTCGTGCTCTTTCTCACTCACGCACGCTCTCACTCGCGCATGCTGTCACTCGTGCATGCTCTCACTCGCGCATGCTGTAACTTGCACGTTCACTCACTCGCACGCACTCTCTCACTCGCGCACTCTCACTCGCGTGCACTCTCACTCGCGCGTACTCTCACTCGCGCGCTCTCACTCGTGCGCTCTCACTCGTGCGCTCTCACTCGGCGCTCTCTCAATCGCGCGCACTCTCACTCGCGCACTCTCACTCGCGTACGTTCTCGCTCGCGCACTCTCACTCGCGCGCACTCTCACTCGCGCGCACTCTCACTCGCGCACACTCTCACTCGCGCAAGCTTACTCGCGCACTCTCTCTCTCGCGTACGCTCTCACTCGTGCACTCTCTCCCTCGCATGCACTCTTACTCGCGCAGTCTTACTCGCGCACTCTCTCACTCATGCTCTTTCTCACTCGTGCTCTTTCTCATTCACGCACGCTCTCACTCGCGCATGCTGTCACTCGTGCATGCTCTCACTCGCGCATGCTGTAACTTGCACGTTCACTCACTCGCGCGCTCTCACTCGCGCGCTCTCACTCGCGCGCTCTCACTCGTGCGCTCTCTCAATCGTGCGCTCTCAATCGTGCGCACTCTCACTCGCGCACTCTCACTCGCGTACGTTCTCGCTCGCGCACTCTCACTCGCGCGCACTCTCACTCGCGCGCACTCTCACTCGCGCACACTCTCACTCGCGCACAGTCTTACTCGCGCACTCTCACTCACGTACTCTCTCACTCGCACACACTCTTACTCGCGCAGTCTTACTCGCGCACTCTCTCACTCGTGCACGCTCTTACTCGCGCACTTTCTCAGTTGCGTACTCTCACTCGCGCACTCTCTCACTCGCGCACTCTCTCACTCGCGCACTCTCTCACTCGCGCACGCTCTCACTCGCGCACGCTCTCACTCGCGCGCTCTCTCAATCGCGCGCACTCTCACTCGCGCACTCTCACTCGCGTACGCTCTCGCTCGCGCACTCTCACTCGCGTGCTCTCTCACTCGCGCGTACTCTTACTTGCGCAATATTACTTGCGCACTCTCTCACTTGCGTACGCTCTCACTCGCGCACTCTCTCACTCGCACGCACTCTTACTCGCGCAGTCTTACTCGCGCACTCTCACTCGTGCACGCTTTTACTCGCGCACTTTCTCACTCGTGCTCTTACTCACTCACGCACGCTCTCACTCGCGCATGCTGTCCCTCGTGCATGCTCTCACTCGCGCATGCTGTAACTCGCACGTTCACTCACTCGCACGCACTCTCTCACTCGCGCGCACTCTCACTCGTGCACTCTCACTCGCGCGCTCTCACTCGCGCGCTCTCACTCGCTCGCTCTCTCAATCGCGCGCACTCTCACTCTCGCACTCTCCTACTCGCGTACGTTCTCGCTCGCGCACTCTCATTCGCGTGCACTCTTACTCGCGCACTCTCATTCGCGTACGCTCTCATTCGTGTACTCTCTCACTTGCACGCACTCTTACTCGTGCAGTCTTACTCGTGCACTCTCTCACTCGTGCACTCTCTCACTCGTGCACTCTCTCACTCGTGCACGCTCTCACTCGCGCACTCTCACTCGCGCGCACTCTCACTCGTGCACGTTCTCACTCGCGCACGTTCTCATTCGTGCACTTTCTCACTTTTGCACTTTCTCACTCGTGCTCCTTCTCCCTCGCGCACTTTCTCACTCACGCACGCTCTCACTCGCTTACGCTGTCACTCATGCATGTTCTCACTCGCGCATGCTGTAACTCGCACGTTCACTCACTCGCAAGGACTTTCTCACTCGCGCACTCTCTCACTCGCGCAATCTCTCACTCGCGCGCACTCTCACTCGCGCGCACTCTCACTCGCGCGCACTCTCACTCGTGCACACTCTCACTCGCGCAGTCTCACTCGCGTACGCTCTCGCTCGCGCGCTCTCACTCGCGCGCACACTTACTCGCGCAAGCTTACTCGCACACTCTCTCTCTCGCGTACGCTCTCACTCGTGCACTCTCTCCCTCGCATGCACTCTTACTCGCGCAGTCTTACTCGCGCACTCTCTCACTCGTGCTCTTTCTCACTCGTGCTCTTTCTCACTCGTGCTCTTTCTCACTCACGCACGCTCTCACTCGCGCATGCTGTCACTCGTGCATGCTCTCACTCGCGCATGCTGTAACTTGCACATTCACTCACTCGCACGCACTCTCTCACTCGCGCACTCTCACTCGCGCGCACTCTCACTCGCGCGCACTCTAACTCGCGCACTCTAACTCGCGCACTCTAACTCGCGCGCTCTAACTCGCGTGCTCTCACTCGCGCGCTCTCACTCGTGCGCTCACTCGTGCGCTCTCACTCGTGCGCTCTCTCAATCGCGCGCACTCTCACTCGCGCACTCTCACTCGCGTATGCTCTCGCTCGCGCACTCTCACTCGCGTGCTCTCTCACTCGCGCGCACTCTTACTCACGCAATATTACTCGCGCACTCTCTCACTCACGTACGCTCTCACTCGCGCTCTCTGTCACTCGCACGCACTCTTACTCGCGCCGTCTTACTCGCGCACTCTCACTCGTGCACGCTTTTACTCGCGCACTTTCTCACTCGTGCTCTTTCTCACTCGTGCTCTTTCTCACTCACGCACGCTCTCACTCGCGCATGCTGTCCCTCGTGCATGCTCTCACTTGCGCATGCTGTAACTCGCACGTTCACTCACTCGCACGCACTCTCTCACTCGCGCGCACTCTCACTCGCGCGCTCTCACTCGCGTGCTCTCTCAATCGCGCGCACTCTCACTCGCGCACTCTCTCACTCGCGTACGTTCTCGCTCACGCACTCTCACTCGCGCGCACTCTTACTCGCGTACGCTCTCATTCGTGTACTCTCTGACTTGCACGCACTCTTACTTGTGCAGCCTTACTCGCGCACTCTCTAACTCGCGCACTCTCTAACTCGCGCACTCTCTCACTCGCGCACTCTCTCACTCGCGCGCACTCTCACTCGCGCACACTCTCACTCGCGCAGTCTCACTCACGTATGCTCTCGCTCGCGCACTCTCACTCGCGTGCTCTCACTCGCGCGCACACTTACTCGCGCAAGCTTACTCGCACACTCTCTCTCTCTCGCGTACGCTCTCACTCATGCACTCACTCCCTCGCATGCACTCTTACTCGCGCAGTCTTACTCGCGCACTCTCTCACTCGTGCTCTTTCTCACTCGTGCTCTTTCTCACTCACGCACGCTCTCACTCGCGCATGCTGTCACTCGTGCATGCTCTCACTCGCGCATGCTGTAACTTGCACGTTCACTCACTCGCACGCACTCTCTCACTCGCGCACTCTCACTCGCGTGCACTCTCACTCGCGCGTACTCTCACTCGCGCGCTCTCACTCGTGCGCTCTCACTCGTGCGCTCTCACTCGGCGCTCTCTCAATCGCGCGCACTCTCACTCGCGCACTCTCACTCGCGTACGTTCTCGCTCGCGCACTCTCACTCGCGCGCACTCTCACTCGCGCGCACTCTCACTCGCGCACACTCTCACTCGCGCAAGCTTACTCGCGCACTCTCTCTCTCGCGTACGCTCTCACTCGTGCACTCTCTCCCTCACATGCACTCTTACTCGCGCAGTCTTACTCGCGCACTCTCTCACTCATGCTCTTTCTCACTCGTGCTCTTTCTCATTCACGCACGCTCTCACTCGCGCATGCTGTCACTCGTGCATGCTCTCACTCGCGCATGCTGTAACTTGCACGTTCACTCACTCGCGCGCTCTCACTTGCGCGCTCTCACTCGCGCGCTCTCACTCGCGCACTCTCACTCGCGCGCTCTCACTCGTGCGCTCTCTCAATCGTGCGCTCTCAATCGTGCGCACTCTCACTCGCGCACTCTCACTCGCGTACGTTCTCGCTCGCGCACTCTCACTCGCGCGCACTCTCACTCGCGCGCACTCTCACTCGCGCGCACTCTCACTCGCGCACACTCTCACTCGCGCACAGTCTTACTCGCGCACTCTCACTCACGTACTCTCTCACTCGCACACACTCTTACTCGCGCAGTCTTACTCGCGCACTCTCTCACTCGTGCACGCTCTTACTCGCGCACTTTCTCAGTTGCGTACTCTCACTCGCGCACTCTCTCACTCGCGCACTCTCGCGCACGCTCTCACTCGCGCACGCTCTCACTTGCGCGCTCTCTCAATCGCGCGCACTCTCACTCGCGCACTCTCACTCGCGTACGCTCTCGCTCGCGCACTCTCACTCGCGTGCTCTCTCACTCGCGCGTACTCTTACTTGCGCAATATTACTTGCGCACTCTCTCACTTGCGTACGCTCTCACTCGCGCACTCTCTCACTCGCACGCACTCTTACTCGCGCAGTCTTACTCGCGCACTCTCACTCGTGCACGCTTTTACTCGCGCACTTTCTCACTCGTGCTCTTACTCACTCACGCACGCTCTCACTCGCGCATGCTGTCCCTCGTGCATGCTCTCACTCGCGCATGCTGTAACTCGCACGTTCACTCACTCGCACGCACTCTCTCACTCGCGCGCACTCTCACTCGTGCACTCTCACTCGCGCGCTCTCACTCGCGCGCTCTCACTCGCTCGCTCTCTCAATCGCGCGCACTCTCACTCTCGCACTCTCTCACTCGCGTACGTTCTCGCTCGCGCACTCTCATTCGCGTGCACTCTTACTCGCGCACTCTCATTCGCGTACGCTCTCATTCGTGTACTCTCTCACTTGCACGCACTCTTACTCGTGCAGTCTTACTCGTGCACTCTCTCACTCGTGCACTCTCTCACTCGTGCACGCTCTCACTCGCGCACTTTCTCACTCGCGCACTTTCTCACTCGCGCACTCTCACTCGGGCGCACTCTTACTCGTGCAATCTCACTCGTGCACTCTCTCACTCGCGCACTCTCTCTCGCACGCACTCTTACTCGCGCACTCTTACTCGCGGACTCTCTCACTCGTGCACGCTCTTACTCGCGCACTTTCGCACTCTCACACTTTCTCAGTTGCGTCCTCTCACTCGCGCACTCTCTCACTCGCGCACTCTCTCACTCATGCATGCTCTCACTCGCGCACACTCTCACTCGCGCACGCTCTCACTCGCGCACGCTCTCACTCACGCACGCTCTCACTCGCACACACTCTTGCGCACTCTCACTCACGAACGCTCTACTTTGCGCACTCCCTCACTCGCGCACGCTCTTACTCGCGCACGCTCTTACTCGCGCACGCTCTTACTCGCGCACGCTCTTACTCGCGCACGCTCTTACTCACGCACTCTCTCATTCGTGCACTCTCTCACTCGCGCACTCTCTCACGCGCGCAGACTCTCACTCGCACACTCTCTCACTTGCGCACTCTCTCACTCGCACACACTCATGCGCACTCTCACTCGCGAACGCTCTTCTTTGTGCACTCCCTCACTCACGCATGCTCTTACTCGAGCACGCTCTTACTCACGCAATCTCTCATTCGTGCACTCTCTCAATCGCACACGCTCGTACTTGTGCATTCTGTCACTCGCGCACTCTGTTGCTCGCGCACTTTGTCACTCGCGCACTTTATAACTCGCGCACTTTATAACTCGCGCACTTTATAACTCGCGCACTTTATAACTCGCGCACTTTATAACTCGCGCACTCTCTCCCTCGCGCACTCTCTCCCTCGCGCACTCTCTCCCTCGCGCACTCTCTCCCTCGCGCACTCTCTAACTCGCGCACTTTCTAACTCGCGCACTTTCTAACTCGCGCACTTTCTAACTCGGGCACTTTCTAACTCGCGCACTTTCTAACTCGCGCACTTTCTAACTCGCGCACTTTCTTACTCGTGCACTTTCTAACTCGCGCACTCTCACTCACGTACTCTCACTCGCACGCACTCTTACTCACGCACTCTCTCGTGCACGCTCTTACTCGCGCACTTTCTCACTCGCGCACTTTCTCAGTTGCGTACTCTCACTCGCGCACTCTCTCACTCACGCACGCTCTCACTCGCGCGCTCTCTCAATCACGCGCACTCTCACTCGCGCACTCTCACTCGTGCACTCTCACTCGCGTGCTCTCTCACTCGCGCGCACTCTTACTCGCGCAATCTTACTCGCGTACGCTCTCACTCGCGTACGCTCTCACTCGCGCACTCTCTCACTCGCGCACTCTCACTCGCGTACGCTCTCGCTCGCGCACTCTCACTCGCGTGCTCTCTCACTCGCGCGCACTCTTACTCCCGCAATCTTACTCGCGTACGCTCTCACTTGCGCACTCTCTCACTCGCACGCACTCTCACTCGTGCACGCTCATACTCACGCACTTTCTCACTTGTGCTCTTTCACACTCGTGCTTTTTCTCACTCACGCACGCCCCCACTCGCGCATGCTGTCCCTCGTGCATGCTCTCACTCGCGCATGCTGTAACTCGCACGTTCACACACTCGCACGCACTCTCTCACTCGCGCGCACTCTCACTCGTGCACTCTCACTCACGTGCTCTCACTTGCGCGCTCTCTCAATCGCGCGCACTCTCACTCACGCACTCTCTCACTCGCGTTCGTTCTCGCTCGCGCACTCTCACTCGCACGCACTCTTACTCGCGCACTCTCTCACTCGTGCACGCTCTCACTCGCGCACTTTCTCACTCGCGCACTCTCATTGCACTCTCTCACTCGTGCACGCTCTCACTCGTGCACTTTCTCAGTTGCGTACTCTTACTCGCGCACTCTCTCACTCGCGTGCTCTCACTCGCGCGCACTCTCACTCGCGCGCGCACTCACTCGCGCGCACTCTCACTCGCGCGCACTCTCACTCGCGCGTACTCTCGCTGGCGCGCACTCTCTCACTCGCTTACGCTCTCGGTCATGCCCTCTCTCACTCGCGCACTCTCTCACTCGCACGCACTCTTACTCGTGCAGTCTTACTCGTGCACTCTCTCACTCGTGCACTCTCTCACTCGTGCACTCTCTCACTCGTGCACGCTCTCACTCGCGCACTCTCACTCGCGCGCACTCTCACTCGTGCACGTTCTCACTCGCGCACGTTCTCATTCGTGCACTTTCTCACTTTTGCACTTTCTCACTCGTGCTCCTTCTCCCTCGCGCACTTTCTCACTCACGCACGCTCTCACTCGCTTACGCTGTCACTCATGCATGTTCTCACTCGCGCATGCTGTAACTCGCACGTTCACTCACTCGCAAGGACTTTCTCACTCGCGCACTCTCTCACTCGCGCAATCTCTCACTCGCGCGCACTCTCACTCGCGCGCACTCTCACTCGCGTGCACTCTCACTCGTGCACACTCTCACTCGCGCAGTCTCACTCGCGTACGCTCTCGCTCGCGCGCTCTCACTCGCGCGCGCTCTCACTCGCGCGCACACTTACTCGCGCAAGCTTACTCGCACACTCTCTCTCTCGCGTACGCTCTCACTCGTGCACTCTCTCCCTCGCATGCACTCTTACTCGCGCAGTCTTACTCGCGCACTCTCTCACTCGTGCTCTTTCTCACTCGTGCTCTTTCTCACTCGTGCTCTTTCTCACTCACGCACGCTCTCACTCGCGCATGCTGTCACTCGTGCATGCTCTCACTCGCGCATGCTGTAACTTGCACATTCACTCACTCGCACGCACTCTCTCACTCGCGCACTCTCACTCGCGCGCACTCTCACTCGCGCGCACTCTAACTCGCACACTCTAACTCGCGCACTCTAACTCGCGCGCTCTAACTCGCGTGCTCTCACTCGCGCGCTCTCACTCGTGCGCTCACTCGTGCGCTCTCACTCGTGCGCTCTCTCAATCGCGCGCACTCTCACTCGCGCACTCTCACTCGCGTATGCTCTCGCTCGCGCACTCTCACTCGCGTGCTCTCTCACTCGCGCGCACTCTTACTCACGCAATATTACTCGCGCACTCTCTCACTCACGTACGCTCTCACTCGCGCTCTCTGTCACTCGCACGCACTCTTACTCGCGCCGTCTTACTCGCGCACTCTCACTCGTGCACGCTTTTACTCGCGCACTTTCTCACTCGTGCTCTTTCTCACTCATGCTCTTTCTCACTCACGCACGCTCTCACTCGCGCATGCTGTCCCTCGTGCATGCTCTCACTTGCGCATGCTGTAACTCGCACGTTCACTCACTCGCACGCACTCTCTCACTCGCGCGCACTCTCACTCGCGTGCTCTCTCAATCGCGCGCACTCTCACTCGCGCACTCTCTCACTCGCGTACGTTCTCGCTCACGCACTCTCACTCGCGCGCACTCTTACTCGCGTACGCTCTCATTCGTGTACTCTCTGACTTGCACGCACTCTTACTTGTGCAGCCTTACTCGCGCACTCTCTAACTCGCGCACTCTCTCACTCGCGCACTCTCTCACTCGCGCACTCTCTCACTCGCGCGCACTCTCACTCGCGCACACTCTCACTCGCGCAGTCTCACTCACGTATGCTCTCGCTCGCGCACTCTCACTCGCGTGCTCTCACTCGCGCGCACACTTACTCGCGCAAGCTTACTCGCACACTCTCTCTCTCTCGCGTACGCTCTCACTCATGCACTCACTCCCTCGCATGCACTCTTACTCGCGCAGTCTTACTCGCGCACTCTCTCACTCGTGCTCTTTCTCACTCGTGCTCTTTCTCACTCACGCACGCTCTCACTCGCGCATGCTGTCACTCGTGCATGCTCTCACTCGCGCATGCTGTAACTTGCACGTTCACTCACTCGCACGCACTCTCTCACTCGCGCACTCTCACTCGCGTGCACTCTCACTCGCGCGTACTCTCACTCGCGCGCTCTCACTCGTGCGCTCTCACTCGTGCGCTCTCACTCGGCGCTCTCTCAATCGCGCGCACTCTCACTCGCGCACTCTCACTCGCGTACGTTCTCGCTCGCGCACTCTCACTCGCGCGCACTCTCACTCGCGCGCACTCTCACTCGCGCACACTCTCACTCGCGCAAGCTTACTCGCGCACTCTCTCTCTCGCGTACGCTCTCACTCGTGCACTCTCTCCCTCGCATGCACTCTTACTCGCGCAGTCTTACTCGCGCACTCTCTCACTCATGCTCTTTCTCACTCGTGCTCTTTCTCATTCACGCACGCTCTCACTCGCGCATGCTGTCACTCGTGCATGCTCTCACTCGCGCATGCTGTAACTTGCACGTTCACTCACTCGCGCGCTCTCACTCGCGCGCTCTCACTCGCGCGCTCTCACTCGTGCGCTCTCTCAATCGTGCGCTCTCAATCGTGCGCACTCTCACTCGCGCACTCTCACTCGCGTACGTTCTCGCTCGCGCACTCTCACTCGCGCGCACTCTCACTCGCGCGCACTCTCACTCGCGCACACTCTCACTCGCGCACAGTCTTACTCGCGCACTCTCACTCACGTACTCTCTCACTCGCACACACTCTTACTCGCGCAGTCTTACTCGCGCACTCTCTCACTCGTGCACGCTCTTACTCGCGCACTTTCTCAGTTGCGTACTCTCACTCGCGCACTCTCTCACTCGCGCACTCTCTCACTCGCGCACGCTCTCACTCGCGCACGCTCTCACTCGCGCGCTCTCTCAATCGCGCGCACTCTCACTCGCGCACTCTCACTCGCGTACGCTCTCGCTCGCGCACTCTCACTCGCGTGCTCTCTCACTCGCGCGTACTCTTACTTGCGCAATATTACTTGCGCACTCTCTCACTTGCGTACGCTCTCACTCGCGCACTCTCTCACTCGCACGCACTCTTACTCGCGCAGTCTTACTCGCGCACTCTCACTCGTGCACGCTTTTACTCGCGCACTTTCTCACTCGTGCTCTTACTCACTCACGCACGCTCTCACTCGCGCATGCTGTCCCTCGTGCATGCTCTCACTCGCGCATGCTGTAACTCGCACGTTCACTCACTCGCACGCACTCTCTCACTCGCGCGCACTCTCACTCGTGCACTCTCACTCGCGCGCTCTCACTCGCGCGCTCTCACTCGCTCGCTCTCTCAATCGCGCGCACTCTCACTCTCGCACTCTCTCACTCGCGTACGTTCTCGCTCGCGCACTCTCATTCGCGTGCACTCTTACTCGCGCACTCTCATTCGCGTACGCTCTCATTCGTGTACTCTCTCACTTGCACGCACTCTTACTCGTGCAGTCTTACTCGTGCACTCTCTCACTCGTGCACTCTCTCACTCGTGCACGCTCTCACTCGCGCACTTTCTCACTCGCGCACTTTCTCACTCGCGCACTCTCACTCGGGCGCACTCTTACTCGTGCAATCTCACTCGTGCACTCTCTCACTCGCGCACTCTCTCTCGCACGCACTCTTACTCGCGCACTCTTACTCGCGGACTCTCTCACTCGTGCACGCTCTTACTCGCGCACTTTCGCACTCTCACACTTTCTCAGTTGCGTCCTCTCACTCGCGCACTCTCTCACTCGCGCACTCTCTCACTCATGCATGCTCTCACTCGCGCACACTCTCACTCGCGCACGCTCTCACTCGCGCACGCTCTCACTCGCGCACGCTCTCACTCGCACACACTCTTGCGCACTCTCACTCACGAACGCTCTACTTTGCGCACTCCCTCACTCGCGCACGCTCTTACTCGCGCACGCTCTTACTCGCGCACGCTCTTACTCGCGCACGCTCTTACTCGCGCACGCTCTTACTCACGCACTCTCTCATTCGTGCACTCTCTCACTCGCGCACTCTCTCACGCGCGCAGACTCTCACTCGCACACTCTCTCACTTGCGCACTCTCTCACTCGCACACACTCATGCGCACTCTCACTCGCGAACGCTCTTCTTTGTGCACTCCCTCACTCACGCACGCTCTTACTCGAGCACGCTCTTACTCACGCAATCTCTCATTCGTGCACTCTCTCAATCGCACACGCTCGTACTTGTGCATTCTGTCACTCGCGCACTCTGTCGCTCGCGCACTTTGTCACTCGCGCACTTTATAACTCGCGCACTTTATAACTCGCGCACTTTATAACTCGCGCACTTTATAACTCGCGCACTTTATAACTCGCGCACTTTATAACTCGCGCACTCTCTCCCTCGCGCACTCTCTCCCTCGCGCACTCTCTCCCTCGCGCACTTTCTAACTCGCGCACTTTCTAACTCGCGCACTTTCTAACTCGCGCACTTTCTAACTCGGGCACTTTCTAACTCGCGCACTTTCTAACTCGCGCACTTTCTAACTCGCGCACTTTCTTACTCGTGCACTTTCTAACTCGCGCACTCTCACTCACGTACTCTCACTCGCACGCACTCTTACTCGCGCACTCTCTCGTGCACGCTCTTACTCGCGCACTTTCTCACTCGCGCACTTTCTCAGTTGCGTACTCTCACTCGCGCACTCTCTCACTCACGCACGCTCTCACTCGCGCGCTCTCTCAATCACGCGCACTCTCACTCGCGCACTCTCACTCGTGCACTCTCACTCGCGTGCTCTCTCACTCGCGCGCACTCTTACTCGCGCAATCTTACTCGCGTACGCTCTCACTCGCGTACGCTCTCACTCGCGCACTATCTCACTCGCGCACTCTCACTCGCGTACGCTCTCGCTCGCGCACTCTCACTCGCGTGCTCTCTCACTCGCGCGCACTCTTACTCCCGCAATCTTACTCGCGCACTCTCTCACTCGCGTACGCTCTCACTTGCGCACTCTCTCAATCGCACGCACTCTCACTCGTGCACGCTCATACTCACGCACTTTCTCACTTGTGCTCTTTCACACTCGTGCTTTTTCTCACTCACGCACGCCCCCACTCGCGCATGCTGTCCCTCGTGCATGCTCTCACTCGCGCATGCTGTAACTCGCACGTTCACACACTCGCACGCACTCTCTCACTCGCGCGCACTCTCACTCGTGCACTCTCACTCACGTGCTCTCACTTGCGCGCTCTCTCAATCGCGCGCACTCTCACTCACGCACTCTCTCACTCGCGTTCGTTCTCGCTCGCGCACTCTCACTCGCACGCACTCTTACTCGCGCACTCTCTCACTCGTGCACGCTCTCACTCGCGCACTTTCTCACTCGCGCACTCTCATTGCACTCTCTCACTCGTGCACGCTCTCACTCGTGCACTTTCTCAGTTGCGTACTCTTACTCGCGCACTCTCTCACTCGCGTGCTCTCACTCGCGCGCACTCTCACTCGCGCGCACTCTCACTCGCGCGCGCACTCACTCGCGCGCACTCTCACTCGCGCGCACTCTCACTCGCGCGTACTCTCGCTGGCGCGCACTCTCTCACTCGCTTACGCTCTCGGTCATGCCCTCTCTCACTCGCGCACTCTCTCACTCGCACGCACTCTTACTCGCGCAGTCTTACTCGCGCACTCTCACTCGTGCACGCTCTTACTCGTGCACTTTCTCACTCGCACTCTTTCTCACTCATGCACTCTCTCCCTCGCGCACACTCACACTCGCGCACGTTGTTACTCGCGCACTCTCTCACTCGCGCACTCTCTCACTTGTGCACTCTCTTACTTGTGCACGCTCTTACTTGTGCACGCTCTTACTCGTGCACACTTTTACTCGTGCACGTTCTCACTCGCACACGTTCTCACTCGCGCACACTCTCACTCGCGCACACTCTCACTCGCGCACTCTCACTCGCGCACTCACTCGCGCGCTCTCACTCGCGCGCTCTCACTCGCGCGCTCTCACTCGCGCGCGCTCTCACTCGCGCGCGCTCTCACTCGCGCGCGCTCTCACTCGCGCGCGCTCTCACTCGCGCGCGCTCTCACTCGCGCGCGCTCTCACTCGCGCGCGCTCTCACTCGCGCGCGCTCTCACTCGCGCGCGCTCTCACTCGCGCGCGCTCTCACTCGCGCGCGCTCTCACTCGCGCGCGCTCTGACTCGTGCACACTCTCTCTCGCGCACTCTCTCGCTGACTTCTCGCGCACTCTCGTACGCACTTTCGCACTTGCGCACTTAATCACTCGCGCACTTTCTCACGCGTGCACTTTCTCACCCGTGCACGCTCTCATTCGCGCAAGCTCTCCCTCGTGCACTCTCTCCCTCGCGCACTCTCTCCCTCGCGCACCCTCTCCCTCGCGCACCCCTCTCCCTCGCGCACCCTCTCCCTCGCGCACCCTCTCCCTCGCGCACCCTCTCCCTCGCGCACCCTCTCCCTCGCGCACCCTCTAACTCGTGCACTTTCTAACTCGTGCACTTTCTAACTCATGTACTCTCTCACTTGTGCGCTCTCTCGCTCCCGCACTCACTCACTTGCGAATGCTCTTACTCGCGCACTCACTCGCGCGCTCTCACACTCGCATGCTCTCACACTCGCGCAATTTCTCACTCGCGCTCTCTCAATCGTGAACTCTCTCACTCGCGCAGGCTCTCACTCACACAGGCTCTCACTCGCGCTCTCTCTAACTCGCGCACTCTCTCACCCGCGTGCTCTCTCAATCATGAACTCTCTCACTCACGCAGGCTCTCACTCACACAGGCTCTCACTCGCGCTCTCTCTAACTCGCGCACTCTCTCACCTGCGTGCTCTCTCACTCGCGCACTCACTCACTTGCGAATGCTCTTACTCGTGCACTGACTCGCGCACTCACACTCACGCACCTTCTCACTCATGCGCTCTCTCAATCGTGCACTCTCTCACTCAAGCAGGTTCTCACTCGCACAGGCTCTCATCGCGCTCTCTCTAACTCGCGCACTCTCTCGCTCGCGCACTCTCTCGCTCATGCACTCTCTCGCTCGTGCACTCTCTCACTCGTGCACTCTCTCAAACGTGCATTCTCTCAGTCACGCACGTTCTCATTCGCGCACTCTCTCCCTCGCACACGCTCTCACTGGCACACGCTCTCACTCGCGCACTCTCTCACTTGTGCACGCTGTCACTCGTGCACGCTCTCATTCGCGCAAGCTCTCACTCGTGCATGCTCTCACTCGCACGTTCACTCACTCGCGCACTCTCTCACTCGCGCACTCTCTCACTCGCGCACTCTCACTCGTGCACTCTCTCACTCGCGCGCTTTATCACTCGCACACTCTCTCTCATGCACTCTCTCACTCGCGCGCTTTCTCACTCGCACACTCTCGCTAATGCACTCTCTCACTCACGCACTTTCTCACTCGCACACTTTCTCACTCGCACACGCTCTCACTCGAGCACTCTCTCACTCGTGCGCTTTCTCACTTGCACACTCTCTCATTCATGCACGCTCTTTCTCGCGCACTTCCTAACTCGTGCACTTTCTAACTCGTGCATTTCTCACTCGCACACTTTCTCACTCGCGCACTTTCTCACTCGCGCACTTTCTCACTCGCGCACTTTCTCACTCGCGCACTCTCACTCGCGCACTTTCTCACTTGCACACTCTCTCACTCATGCACATTCTCTCTCATGCACTCTCACTCGCGCACTCTCTCACTCGCGCACTCTCTCACTCGCCCACTCTCTCACTCGCGCACATTTTCACTCGCACCCTTTCTCACTCGCGCACTTTCTCACACGTGCACTTTCTCACTCGCGCTCTTTCTCCCTCGCGCACTTTCTCACTCACACACGCTCTCACTCGCGCATGCTGTCACTCGTGCACACTCTCACTCGCACATGCTGTAACTCGCACGTTCAGTCACTCGCACGCACTCTCTCACTCGTGCATTCTCTAACTCGCGTGCACTCTCACTCGCGCACTCTCACTCGCACGCTCTCAATCGCGCACACTCACTCGCGCACTCTCACTCGTGTACGCTCTGTCTCGCGCACTCTTACTCGCATGCTCTCTTACTCGTGCGCACTCTTACTCGTGCAATCTCACTCGAGCACTCTCTCACTCGCGTACGCTCTCACTCGCGCACTCTCTCACTCTCACGCACTCTTACTTGCGCAGTCTTACTCACGCACTCTCTCACTCGTGCACGCTCTTACTCGCGCACTTTCTCACTCTCACACTTTCTCAGTTGCGTACTCTCTGACTCGCGCACTCTCTGACTCGCGCACTCTCTGACTCGCGCACTCTCTGACTCGCGCACTCTCTGACTCGCGCACTCTCTGACTCGCGCACTCTCTGACTCGCGCACTCTCTGACTCGCGCACTCTCTGACTCGCGCACTCTCTGACTCGCGCACTCTCTGACTCGCGCACTCTCTGACTCGCGCACTCTCTGACTCGCGCACTTTCTCACTCGCGCACTTTCTCACTCGCGCACTTTCTCACTCGCGCACTCTCTCCCTCGCGCACTCTCTCCCTCGCGCACTCTCTCCCTCGCGCACTCTCTCCCTCGCGCACTCTCTCCCTCACGCACTTTCTTACTCGCGCACTTTCTTACTCGCGCACTTTCTTACTCGCGCACTTTCTGACTCGTGCACTTTCTCACTTGCGCACTCTCTCACTCACGCACATTCTCTCTCGCGCACTCACTCACTCGCGCACTCTCTCACTTGTGCACGCTCTCACGCGTGCACTCTCTCACTTGCACACTCATGCACTTTCTCACTCGCGCACGCTCTCACTTGTGCACGCTCTCACTCGCGCACTCTCTCACATGCTCACTCACTCGCACGCTCTTAATCGCGCATTCTCTCACTCGCACACTTTCTCACTCGTGCTCTTTCTCACTCACGCACGCTCTCACTCACGCACGCTCTCACTCGCGCATGCTCTCACTCGCGTTTGCTGTAACTCGCACGTTCACTCACTCGCGCGCACTCTCTCACTCGCGCACTCTCTCACTCGCGCACTCTCTCACTCGCGCACTCTCTCACTCGCGCACTCTCTCACTCGCGCACTCTCTCACTCGCGCACTCTCTCACTCGCGCACTCTCTCACTCGCGCACTCTCTCACTCGCGCACTCTCTCACTCGCGCACTCTCTCACTCGCGCACTCTCACTCGCGCACTCTCTCACTTGCACGCTCTCACTCGCGCGCTCTCACTCACGCTCTCTCTAACTCGCGCACTCTCTCACCCACGCGCTCTCTCACCCCCGTGCTCTCTCACTCGCGCACTCACTCACTTGCGAATGCTCTTACTCGCGCACTGACTCACACGCTCACACACTCGCGCACCTTCTCACTCGTGCGCTCTCTCAATCGTGCACTCTCTCACTCACGCAGGTTCTCACTCGCACAGGCTCTCATCGCGCTCTCTCTAACTCGCGCTCTCTCTAACTCGCGCACTCTCTCACTCATGCACTCTCTCACTCGTGCACTCTCTCAAACGTGCACTCTCTCAAACGTGCATTCTCTCAGTCGCGCACATTCTCATTCGCGCACTCTCTCCCTCGCGCACTCTCTCCCTCGCGCACTCTCTCCCTCGCGCACTCTCTCCCTCGCGCACTCTCTCCCTCGCGCACTCTCTCCCTCGCGCACTCTCTCCCTCGCGCACTCTCTCACTCGCGCACTCTCTCCCTCGCGCACTCTCTCCCTCGCGCACTCTCTCCCTCGCGCACTCTCTCCCTCGCGCACTCTCTCCCTCGCGCACTCTCTCCCTCGCGCACTCTCTCCCTCGCGCACTCTCTCCCTCGCGCACTCTCTCACTCGCGCACTCTCTCCCTCGCGCACTCTCTCCCTCGCGCACTCTCTCCCTCGCGCACCCTCTCCCTCGCGCACTTTCTCAGTCGCGCACTTTCTCAGTCGCGCACTTTCTCAGTCGCGCACTTTCTCAGTCGCGCACTTTCTAACTCGCGCACTTTCTCACTCTTGCACTTTCTCACTCTTGCACTTTCTCACTCTTGCACTTTCTCACTCTTGCACTTTCTCACTCTTGCACTTTCTCACTCTTGCACTTTCTCACTCTTGCACTTTCTCACTCTTGCACTTTCTCACTCTTGCACTTTCTCACTCGCGCACTTTCTCACTCGCGCACTTTCTCACTCGCGCACTCTCAATTGCGCACTCTCTCACTCACGCACTTTCTCACTCGTGCACGCTCTCACTCGCGCACTCTCATGCTCACATGCTCACTCACTCACACGCTCTTACTCATGCACTTTCTCACTCACGCACTTTCTCACTGACGCACTCTCTCACTCGCACACGCTCGTACTCGCGCACTCTGTCTCTCGCGCACTCTGTCACTCGCACCCTTTCTCACTCGCGCACTCTCTCTTGCGCACTCTCATTCACGCACTCTCACTCACGCACTTTCTCACTCGCGCACTTTCTCACTCGCGCACTTTCTCACTCGCGCACTTTCTCACTCGCGCACTTTCTCACTCGCGCACTTTCTCACTCGCGCACTTTCCCACTCGCGCACTTTCTCCCTCGCGCACTTTCTCACTCGTGCACTCTCTCAATCGCACACACTCGTACTTGCGCATTCTGTCACTCGTGCACTTTCTCACTCACGCACTTTCTCACTCGCGCACTCTGTCACTCGTGCACTCTCTCACTCGCGCACCTTCTCATTCGCGCTCTCTCCCCCTCGCGCACTCTCTCCCTCGCGCACTCTCTCCCTCGCGCACTCTCTGACTCGCGCACTTTCTAACTCGCGCACTTTCTCACTCGTGCACTTTCTCACTCGCGCAATCTCAATTGCGCACTCTCTCACTCGTGCACTCTCTCACTCACATGCTCACTCACTCGCATGCTCTCACTCACGCACTTTCTCACTCACGCACTTTCTCGCTCGCGCACTCTCACTCGTGCGCTCTCTCACTCGTGCGCACTCTCTCACTCGCGTACACTCTCATTCGCGTACTCTCTCACTCGCACGCACTCTTACTCGCGCACTCTCTCACTTGTGCACTTTCTCAGTTGCGTACTCTCACTCGCGCACGCTCTCACTCGCGCACGCTCTCACTCGCGCGCACTCTCACTTACGAACTCTCTCCCTCGCACACACTCTTGCGCACTTTCACTTGCGAACACTCTTCTTTGCACACTCCCACACTCGCGCACGCTCTTACTCGAGCACGCTCTCACTCGCGCACTCTCTCACTCGCGTACGCTCTTGCGAACGCTCTTATTCGCGCGATTTCTCACTCGTGCGCTTTCTCACTCGCTTTCTCACTCACGCTCTCACTCGCGCACTCTCTCACTCACGCACTTTCTCACTCACGCACATTCTCACTCGCGCACTTTCTCACTCGCGCACTTTCTCACTCGCGCACTTTCTCACTCGCGCTCTTTCTCACTCGTGCTCTTTCTCCCTCGCGCACTTTCTCACTCACGCACGCTCTCACTCGCGCACGCTGTCACTCGTGCATACTCTCACTCGCGCATGCTGTAACTCGCATGTTCACTCACTCGCACGCACTCTCTCACTCGCGCACTCTCTCACTCATGCGCACTCTCACTCGCGTACTCTCAATCGCGCACGCTCTCTCTCGCGCACTCTCACTTGCGCGCTTTCTCGCTCATGCACGCTCTTACTCGCGCACTTTCTCACTCTCACACTTTCTCAGTTGCGTAATCTCACTCGCACACCCTCCCACTCGAGCTCTCTCTCCCTTGCGCACTCTCTCCCTTGCGCACTCTCTCACTCGCGCACTCTCTCACTCGCGCACTCTCTCACTCGCGCACGCTCTCACTCGCGCACGCTCTCACTCACGCACGCTCTCACTCGCGCACGCTCTCAATCGCGCACGCTCTCACTCGCGCACTCCCTCACTCGCGCACGCTCTCACTCGCGCACGCTCTCACTCGCGCACGCTCTCAATCGCGCACGCTCTCACTCGCGCACTCCCTCACTCGCGCACGCTCTCACTCGCGCACTCCCTCACTCGCGCACGCTCTCACTCGCGCACTCCCTCACTCGCGCACTCCCTCACTCGCGCACTCCCTCACTCGCGCACGCTCTTACTCGCGCACGCTCTTACTCGCGCACACCCTGGCGCACTCCCTCACTCGCGCACGCTCTTACTCGTGCACGCTCTTACTCGTGCACGCTCTCAATCGCGCACGCTCTCACTCGCGCACTCCCTCACTCGCGCACGCTCTCACTCGCGCACTCCCTCACTCGCGCACGCTCTCACTCGCGCACCTCCCTCACTCGCGCACTCCCTCACTCGCGCACTCCCTCACTCGCGCACGCTCTTACTCGCGCACGCTCTTACTCGCGCACGCTCTTACTCGCGCACACCCTGGCGCACTCCCTCACTCGCGCACGCTCTTACTCGTGCACGCTCTTACTCACGCACTCTCTCATTTGTTCACTCGCGCACTCTCTCACTCGCGCACGCTCTCACTCGCACACTCTTTCACTTGCGCACTCTCTCACTCGCACACACTCATGCGCACTCTCACTCGCGAACGCTCTTCTTTGTGCACTCCCTCACTCGCGCACGCTCTTACTCGAGCACGCTCTTACTCACGCAATCTCTCATTCGTGCACTCTCTCACTCGCACACGCTCGTACTTGCGCATTCTGTCACTCGCGCACTTTGTCACTCGCGCACACTCTCACTCGCGCACTCTCTCACTCGCGCTCTCTCTCCCTCGTGCTCCCTCTCCCTTGCGCACTCTCTCCCTCGCGCACTCTCTTCCTCGCGCACTCTCTGACTCGCGCACTTTCTAACTCACGCACTTTCTAACTCATGCACTTTCTAACTCGCGCACTTTCTAACTCGCGCACTTTCTAACTCGCGCACTTTCTAACTCGCGCACTTTCTAACTCGCGCACTTTCTAACTCGCGCACTTTCTAACTCGCGCACTTTCTAACTCGCGCACTTTCTCACTCGCGCACTTTCTAACTCGCGCACTTTCTAACTCGCGCACTTTCTAACTCGCTCACTTTCTAACTCGCGCACTTTCTCACTCGCGCACTCTCTCCCTCGCGCACTTTCTTACTCGTGCACTTTCTTACTCGTGCACTTTCTTACTCGTGCACTTTCTTACTCGTGCACTTTCTTACTCGTGCACTTTCTTACTCGCGCACTTTCTTCCTCGTGCACTCTCTCACTCGTGCACTTTCTCACTCACGCACTCTCACTCGCGCGCACTCTCACTCGTGCACCTTCTCACTCGCGCACGTTCTCATTCGTGCACTTTCTCACTTTTGCACTTTCTCACTCGTGCTCCTTCTCCCTCGCGCACTTTCTCACTCATGCACGCTCTCACTCGCTTACGCTGTCACTCATGCATGTTCTCACTCGCGCATGCTGTAACTCGCACGTTCACTCACTCGCAAGGACTCTCTCACTCGCGCACTCTCTCACTCGCGCAATCCCTCACTCGCGCAATCTCTCACTCGCGCGCACTCTCACTCGCGCGCACTCTTACTCGCGCACTCTCTCACTCGTGCACGCTCTTACTCGCGCACTTTCACACTCTCACACTTCCTCAGTTGCGTCCTCTCACTCGCGCAATCTCTCACTCGCGCAATCTCTCACTCGCGCACGCTCTCACTCACGCACGCTCTCACTCGCGCGCGCTCTCACTCGCGCGCGCTCTCACTCGCGCGCGCTCTCACTCGCGCGCGCTCTCACTCGCGCGCGCTCTCACTCGCGCGCGCTCTCACTCGCGCGCGCTCTCACTCGCGCGCGCTCTCACTCGCGCGCGCTCTCACTCGCGCGCGCTCTGACTCGTGCACACTCTCTCTCGCGCACTCTCTCGCTGACTTCTCGCGCACTCTCGTACGCACTTTCGCACTTGCGCACTTAATCACTCGCGCACTTTCTCACGCGTGCACTTTCTCACCCGTGCACGCTCTCATTCGCGCAAGCTCTCCCTCGTGCACTCTCTCCCTCGCGCACTCTCTCCCTCGCGCACCCTCTCCCTCGCGCACCCTCTCCCTCGCGCACCCTCTCCCTCGCGCACCCTCTCCCTCGCGCACCCTCTCCCTCGCGCACCCTCTCCCTCGCGCACCCTCTAACTCGTGCACTTTCTAACTCGTGCACTTTCTAACTCATGTACTCTCTCACTTGTGCGCTCTCTCGCTCCCGCACTCACTCACTTGCGAATGCTCTTACTCGCGCACTCACTCGCGCGCTCTCACACTCGCATGCTCTCACACTCGCGCAATTTCTCACTCGCGCTCTCTCAATCGTGAACTCTCTCACTCGCGCAGGCTCTCACTCACACAGGCTCTCACTCGCGCTCTCTCTAACTCGCGCACTCTCTCACCCGCGTGCTCTCTCAATCATGAACTCTCTCACTCACGCAGGCTCTCACTCACACAGGCTCTCACTCGCGCTCTCTCTAACTCGCGCACTCTCTCACCTGCGTGCTCTCTCACTCGCGCACTCACTCACTTGCGAATGCTCTTACTCGTGCACTGACTCGCGCACTCACACTCACGCACCTTCTCACTCATGCGCTCTCTCAATCGTGCACTCTCTCACTCAAGCAGGTTCTCACTCGCACAGGCTCTCATCGCGCTCTCTCTAACTCGCGCACTCTCTCGCTCGCGCACTCTCTCGCTCATGCACTCTCTCGCTCGTGCACTCTCTCACTCGTGCACTCTCTCAAACGTGCATTCTCTCAGTCACGCACGTTCTCATTCGCGCACTCTCTCCCTCGCACACGCTCTCACTGGCACACGCTCTCACTCGCGCACTCTCTCACTTGTGCACGCTGTCACTCGTGCACGCTCTCATTCGCGCAAGCTCTCACTCGTGCATGCTCTCACTCGCACGTTCACTCACTCGCGCACTCTCTCACTCGCGCACTCTCACTCGTGCACTCTCTCACTCGCGCGCTTTATCACTCGCACACTCTCTCTCATGCACTCTCTCACTCGCGCGCTTTCTCACTCGCACACTCTCGCTAATGCACTCTCTCACTCACGCACTTTCTCACTCGCACACTTTCTCACTCGCACACGCTCTCACTCGAGCACTCTCTCACTCGTGCGCTTTCTCACTTGCACACTCTCTCATTCATGCACGCTCTTTCTCGCGCACTTCCTAACTCGTGCACTTTCTAACTCGTGCATTTCTCACTCGCACACTTTCTCACTCGCGCACTTTCTCACTCGCGCACTTTCTCACTCGCGCACTTTCTCACTCGCGCACTTTCTCACTCGCGCACTCTCACTCGCGCACTTTCTCACTTGCGCACTCTCTCACTCATGCACATTCTCTCTCATGCACTCTCACTCGCGCACTCTCTCACTCGCGCACTCTCTCACTCGCCCACTCTCTCACTCGCGCACATTTTCACTCGCACCCTTTCTCACTCGCGCACTTTCTCACACGTGCACTTTCTCACTCGCGCTCTTTCTCCCTCGCGCACTTTCTCACTCACACACGCTCTCACTCGCGCATGCTGTCACTCGTGCACACTCTCACTCGCACATGCTGTAACTCGCACGTTCAGTCACTCGCACGCACTCTCTCACTCGTGCATTCTCTAACTCGCGTGCACTCTCACTCGCGCACTCTCACTCGCACGCTCTCAATCGCGCACACTCACTCGCGCACTCTCACTCGTGTACGCTCTGTCTCGCGCACTCTTACTCGCATGCTCTCTTACTCGTGCGCACTCTTACTCGTGCAATCTCACTCGAGCACTCTCTCACTCGCGTACGCTCTCACTCGCGCACTCTCTCACTCTCACGCACTCTTACTTGCGCAGTCTTACTCACGCACTCTCTCACTCGTGCACGCTCTTACTCGCGCACTTTCTCACTCTCACACTTTCTCAGTTGCGTACTCTCTGACTCGCGCACTCTCTGACTCGCGCACTCTCTGACTCGCGCACTCTCTGACTCGCGCACTCTCTGACTCGCGCACTCTCTGACTCGCGCACTCTCTGACTCGCGCACTCTCTGACTCGCGCACTCTCTGACTCGCGCACTCTCTGACTCGCGCACTCTCTGACTCGCGCACTCTCTGACTCGCGCACTCTCTGACTCGCGCACTTTCTCACTCGCGCACTTTCTCACTCGCGCACTCTCTCCCTCGCGCACTCTCTCCCTCGCGCACTCTCTCCCTCGCGCACTCTCTCCCTCGCGCACTCTCTCCCTCACGCACTTTCTTACTCGCGCACTTTCTTACTCGCGCACTTTCTGACTCGTGCACTTTCTCACTTGCGCACTCTCTCACTCACGCACATTCTCTCTCGCGCACTCACTCACTCGCGCACTCTCTCACTTGTGCACGCTCTCACGCGTGCACTCTCTCACTTGCACACTCATGCACTTTCTCACTCGCGCACGCTCTCACTTGTGCACGCTCTCACTCGCGCACTCTCTCACATGCTCACTCACTCGCACGCTCTTAATCGCGCATTCTCTCACTCGCACACTTTCTCACTCGTGCTCTTTCTCACTCACGCACGCTCTCACTCACGCACGCTCTCACTCGCGCATGCTCTCACTCGCGTTTGCTGTAACTCGCACGTTCACTCACTCGCGCGCACTCTCTCACTCGCGCACTCTCTCACTCGCGCACTCTCTCACTCGCGCACTCTCTCACTCGCGCACTCTCTCACTCGCGCACTCTCTCACTCGCGCACTCTCTCACTCGCGCACTCTCTCACTCGCGCACTCTCTCACTCGCGCACTCTCTCACTCGCGCACTCTCACTCGCGCACTCTCTCACTTGCACGCTCTCACTCGCGCGCTCTCACTCACGCTCTCTCTAACTCGCGCACTCTCTCACCCACGCGCTCTCTCACCCCCGTGCTCTCTCACTCGCGCACTCACTCACTTGCGAATGCTCTTACTCGCGCACTGACTCACACGCTCACACACTCGCGCACCTTCTCACTCGTGCGCTCTCTCAATCGTGCACTCTCTCACTCACGCAGGTTCTCACTCGCACAGGCTCTCATCGCGCTCTCTCTAACTCGCGCTCTCTCTAACTCGCGCACTCTCTCACTCATGCACTCTCTCACTCGTGCACTCTCTCAAACGTGCACTCTCTCAAACGTGCATTCTCTCAGTCGCGCACATTCTCATTCGCGCACTCTCTCCCTCGCGCACTCTCTCCCTCGCGCACTCTCTCCCTCGCGCACTCTCTCCCTCGCGCACTCTCTCCCTCGCGCACTCTCTCCCTCGCGCACTCTCTCCCTCGCGCACTCTCTCCCTCGCGCACTCTCTCCCTCGCGCACTCTCTCACTCGCGCACTCTCTCCCTCGCGCACTCTCTCCCTCGCGCACTCTCTCCCTCGTGCACCCTCTCCCTCGCGCACTTTCTCAGTCGCGCACTTTCTCAGTCGCGCACTTTCTCAGTCGCGCACTTTCTCAGTCGCGCACTTTCTCAGTCGCGCACTTTCTAACTCGCGCACTTTCTCACTCTTGCACTTTCTCACTCTTGCACTTTCTCACTCTTGCACTTTCTCACTCTTGCACTTTCTCACTCTTGCACTTTCTCACTCGCGCACTTTCTCACTCGCGCACTTTCTCACTCGCGCACTTTCTCACTCGCGCACTTTCTCACTCGCGCACTCTCAATTGCGCACTCTCTCACTCACGCACTTTCTCACTCGTGCACGCTCTCACTCGCGCACTCTCATGCTCACATGCTCACTCACTCACACGCTCTTACTCATGCACTTTCTCACTCACGCACTTTCTCACTGACGCACTCTCTCACTCGCACACGCTCGTACTCGCGCACTCTGTCTCTCGCGCACTCTGTCACTCGCACCCTTTCTCACTCGCGCACTCTCTCTTGCGCACTCTCATTCACGCACTCTCACTCACGCACTTTCTCACTCGCGCACTTTCTCACTCGCGCACTTTCTCACTCGCGCACTTTCTCACTCGCGCACTTTCTCACTCGCGCACTTTCTCACTCGCGCACTTTCTCACTCGCGCACTTTCCCACTCGCGCACTTTCTCCCTCGCGCACTTTCTCACTCGTGCACTCTCTCAATCGCACACACTCGTACTTGCGCATTCTGTCACTCGTGCACTTTCTCACTCACGCACTTTCTCACTCGCGCACTCTGTCACTCGTGCACTCTCTCACTCGCGCACCTTCTCATTCGCGCTCTCTCCCCCTCGCGCACTCTCTCCCTCGCGCACTCTCTCCCTCGCGCACTCTCTGACTCGCGCACTTTCTAACTCGCGCACTTTCTCACTCGTGCACTTTCTCACTCGCGCAATCTCAATTGCGCACTCTCTCACTCGTGCACTCTCTCACTCACATGCTCACTCACTCGCATGCTCTCACTCACGCACTTTCTCACTCACGCACTTTCTCGCTCGCGCACTCTCACTCGTGCGCTCTCTCACTCGTGCGCACTCTCTCACTCGCGTACACTCTCATTCGCGTACTCTCTCACTCGCACGCACTCTTACTCGCGCACTCTCTCACTTGTGCACTTTCTCAGTTGCGTACTCTCACTCGCGCACGCTCTCACTCGCGCACGCTCTCACTCGCGCGCACTCTCACTTACGAACTCTCTCCCTCGCACACACTCTTGCGCACTTTCACTTGCGAACACTCTTCTTTGCACACTCCCACACTCGCGCACGCTCTTACTCGAGCACGCTCTCACTCGCGCACTCTCTCACTCGCGTACGCTCTTGCGAACGCTCTTATTCGCGCGATTTCTCACTCGTGCGCTTTCTCACTCGCTTTCTCACTCACGCTCTCACTCGCGCACTCTCTCACTCACGCACTTTCTCACTCACGCACATTCTCACTCGCGCACTTTCTCACTCGCGCACTTTCTCACTCGCGCACTTTCTCACTCGCGCTCTTTCTCACTCGTGCTCTTTCTCCCTCGCGCACTTTCTCACTCACGCACGCTCTCACTCGCGCACGCTGTCACTCGTGCATACTCTCACTCGCGCATGCTGTAACTCGCATGTTCACTCACTCGCACGCACTCTCTCACTCGCGCACTCTCTCACTCATGCGCACTCTCACTCGCGTACTCTCAATCGCGCACGCTCTCTCTCGCGCACTCTCACTTGCGCGCTTTCTCGCTCATGCACGCTCTTACTCGCGCACTTTCTCACTCTCACACTTTCTCAGTTGCGTAATCTCACTCGCACACCCTCCCACTCGAGCTCTCTCTCCCTTGCGCACTCTCTCCCTTGCGCACTCTCTCACTCGCGCACTCTCTCACTCGCGCACTCTCTCACTCGCGCACGCTCTCACTCGCGCACGCTCTCACTCACGCACGCTCTCACTCGCGCACGCTCTCAATCGCGCACGCTCTCACTCGCGCACTCCCTCACTCGCGCACTGCTCTCACTCGCGCACGCTCTCACTCGCGCACGCTCTCAATCGCGCACGCTCTCACTCGCGCACTCCCTCACTCGCGCACGCTCTCACTCGCGCACTCCCTCACTCGCGCACGCTCTCACTCGCGCACTCCCTCACTCGCGCACTCCCTCACTCGCGCACTCCCTCACTCGCGCACGCTCTTACTCGCGCACGCTCTTACTCGCGCACACCCTGGCGCACTCCCTCACTCGCGCACCGCTCTTACTCGTGCACACTCTTACTCGTGCACGCTCTCAATCGCGCACGCTCTCACTCGCGCACTCCCTCACTCGCGCACGCTCTCACTCGCGCACTCCCTCACTCGCGCACGCTCTCACTCGCGCACTCCCTCACTCGCGCACTCCCTCACTCGCGCACTCCCTCACTCGCGCACGCTCTTACTCGCGCACGCTCTTACTCGCGCACGCTCTTACTCGCGCACACCCTGGCGCACTCCCTCACTCGCGCACGCTCTTACTCGTGCACGCTCTTACTCACGCACTCTCTCATTTGTTCACTCGCGCACTCTCTCACTCGCGCACAGCTCTCACTCGCACACTCTTTCACTTGCGCACTCTCTCACTCGCACACACTCATGCGCACTCTCACTCGCGAACGCTCTTCTTTGTGCACTCCCTCACTCGCGCACGCTCTTACTCGAGCACGCTCTTACTCACGCAATCTCTCATTCGTGCACTCTCTCACTCGCACACGCTCGTACTTGCGCATTCTGTCACTCGCGCACTTTGTCACTCGCGCACACTCTCACTCGCGCACTCTCTCACTCGCGCTCTCTCTCCCTCGTGCTCCCTCTCCCTTGCGCACTCTCTCCCTCGCGCACTCTCTTCCTCGCGCACTCTCTGACTCGCGCACTTTCTAACTCACGCACTTTCTAACTCATGCACTTTCTAACTCGCGCACTTTCTAACTCGCGCACTTTCTAACTCGCGCACTTTCTAACTCGCGCACTTTCTAACTCGCGCACTTTCTAACTCGCGCACTTTCTAACTCGCGCACGTTCTCACTCACGCACTTTCTAACTCGCGCACTTTCTAACTCGCGCACTTTCTAACTCGCTCACTTTCTCACTCGCGCACTCTCTCCCTCGCGCACTTTCTTACTCGTGCACTTTCTTACTCGTGCACTTTCTTACTCGTGCACTTTCTTACTCGTGCACTTTCTTACTCGCGCACTTTCTTCCTCGTGCACTCTCTCACTCGTGCACTTTCTCACTCACGCACTCTCACTCGCGCGCACTCTCACTCGTGCACCTTCTCACTCGCGCACGTTCTCATTCGTGCACTTTCTCACTTTTGCACTTTCTCACTCGTGCTCCTTCTCCCTCGCGCACTTTCTCACTCATGCACGCTCTCACTCGCTTACGCTGTCACTCATGCATGTTCTCACTCGCGCATGCTGTAACTCGCACGTTCACTCACTCGCAAGGACTCTCTCACTCACGCACTCTCTCACTCGCGCAATCCCTCACTCGCGCAATCTCTCACTCGCGCGCACTCTCACTCGCGCGCACTCTCACTCGTGCACACTCTCACTCGCGCAGTCTCACTCACGTACGCTCTCGCTCGCGCACTCTCACTCGCGCGCTCTCACTCGCGCGCACACTTACTCGCGCAAGCTTACTCGCACACTCTCTCTCTCGCGTACGCTCTCACTCGTGCACTCTCTCCCTCGCATGCACTCTTACTCGCGCAGTCTTACTCGCGCACTCTCTCACTCGTGCTCTTTCTCACTCGTGCTCTTTCTCACTCACGCACGCTCTCACTCGCGCATGCTGTCACTCGTGCATGCTCTCACTCGCGCATGCTGTAACTTGCACGTTCACTCACTCGCACGCACTCTCTCACTCGCGCACTCTCACTCGCGCGCACTCTCACTCGCGCGCACTCTCACTCGCGCGCACTCTCACTCGCGCGCACTCTAACTCGCGCACTCTAACTCGCGCACTCTAACTCGCGCGCTCTAACTCGCGCGCTCTAACTCGCGCGCTCTCACTCGCGCGCTCTCACTCGCGCGCTCTCACTCGTGCGCTCTCTCAATCTCGCGCACTCTCACTCGCGCACTCTCACTCGCATACGTTCTCTCTCGCACGCACTCTTACTCGCGCAGTCTTACTCGCGCACTCTCTCACTCGTGCACGCTCTTACTCGCGCTCATTCTCAGTTGCGTACTCTCACTCGCGCACGCTCTCACTCGCGCGCTCTCTCAATCGCGCGCACTCTCACTCGCGCACTCTCACTCGCGTATGCTCTCGCTCGCGCACTCTCACTCGCGTGCTCTCTCACTCGCGCGCACTCTTACTCACGCAATATTACTCGCGCACTCTCTCACTCACGTACGCTCTCACTCGCGCACTCTGTCACTCGCACGCACTCTTACTCGCGCCGTCTTACTCGCGCACTCTCACTCGTGCATGCTTTTACTCGCGCACTTTCTCACTCGTGCTCTTTCTCACTCGTGCTCTTTCTCACTCACGCACGCTCTCACTCGTGCATGCTGTCCCTCGTGCATGCTCTCACTTGCGCATGCTGTAACTCGCACGTTCACTCACTCGCACGCACTCTCTCAATCGCGCGCACTCTCACTCGCGCACTCTCTCACTCGCGTACGTTCTCGCTTGCGCACTCTCACTCGCGCGCACTCTTACTCGCGTACGCTCTCATTCGTGTACTCTCTGACTTGCACGCACTCTTACTTGTGCAGTCTTACTCGCGCACTCTCTCACTCGTGCACGCTCTCACTCGCGCACTCTCTCTCGCACGCACTCTTACTCGCGCACTCTTACTCGCGCACTCTCTCACTCGTGCACGCTCTTACTCGCGCACTTTCACACTCTCACACTTCCACAGTTGCGTCCTCTCACTCGCGCAATCTCTCACTCGCGCACTCTCTCACTCGCGCACGCTCTCACTCACGCACGCTCTCACTCGCGCGCGCTCTCACTCGCGCGCGCTCTCCCTCGCGCACTCTCTCCCTCGCGCACTCTCTCCCTCGCGCACTCTCTCCCTCGCGCACTCTCTCCCTCGCGCACTCTCACTCGCGCACTCTCTCACTCGCGCACTCTCTCACTCGCGCACTCTCTCACTCGCGCACTCTCTCACTCGCGCACTCTCTCACTCGCGCACTCTCTCACTCGCGCACTCTCACTCGCGCACTCTCTCACTTGCACGCTCTCACTCGCGCGCTCTCACTCACGCTCTCTCTAACTCGCGCACTCTCTCACCCACGCGCTCTCTCACCCCCGTGCTCTCTCACTCGCGCACTCACTCACTTGCGAATGCTCTTACTCGCGCACTGACTCACACGCTCACACACTCGCGCACCTTCTCACTCGTGCGCTCTCTCAATCGTGCACTCTCTCACTCACGCAGGTTCTCACTCGCACAGGCTCTCATCGCGCTCTCTCTAACTCGCGCTCTCTCTAACTCGCGCACTCTCTCACTCATGCACTCTCTCACTCGTGCAGTCTCTCAAACGTGCACTCTCTCAAACGTGCATTCTCTCAGTCGCGCACATTCTCATTCGCGCACTCTCTCCCTCGCGCACTCTCTCCCTCGCGCACTCTCTCCCTCGCGCACTCTCTCCCTCGCGCACTCTCTCCCTCGCGCACTCTCTCCCTCGCGCACTCTCTCCCTCGCGCACTCTCTCCCTCGCGCACTCTCTCCCTCGCGCACTCTCTCCCTCGCGCACTCTCTCCCTCGCGCACTCTCTCCCTCGCGCACTCTCTCCCTCGCGCACTCTCTCCCTCGCGCACTCTCTCCCTCGCGCACTCTCTCCCTCGCGCACTCTCTCCCTCGCGCACTCTCTCACTCGCGCACTCTCTCCCTCGCGCACTCTCTCCCTCGCGCACTCTCTCCCTCGCGCACCCTCTCCCTCGCGCACTTTCTCAGTCGCGCACTTTCTCAGTCGCGCACTTTCTCAGTCGCGCACTTTCTCAGTCGCGCACTTTCTAACTCGCGCACTTTCTAACTCGCGCACTTTCTCACTCTTGCACTTTCTCACTCTTGCACTTTCTCACTCTTGCACTTTCTCACTCTTGCACTTTCTCACTCTTGCACTTTCTCACTCTTGCACTTTCTCACTCGCGCACTTTCTCACTCGCGCACTTTCTCCCTCGCGCACTTTCTCACTCGTGCACTCTCTCAATCGCACACACTCGTACTTGCGCATTCTGTCACTCGTGCACTTTCTCACTCACGCACTTTCTCACTCGCGCACTCTGTCACTCGTGCACTCTCTCACTCGCGCACCTTCTCATTCGCGCTCTCTCCCCCTCGCGCACTCTCTCCCTCGCGCACTCTCTCCCTCGCGCACTCTCTGACTCGCGCACTTTCTAACTCGCGCACTTTCTCACTCGTGCACTTTCTCACTCGCGCAATCTCAATTGCGCACTCTCTCACTCGTGCACTCTCTCACTCACATGCTCACTCACTCGCATGCTCTCACTCACGCACTTTCTCACTCACGCACTTTCTCGCTCGCGCACTCTCACTCGTGCGCTCTCTCACTCGTGCGCACTCTCTCACTCGCGTACACTCTCATTCGCGTACTCTCTCACTCGCACGCACTCTTACTCGCGCACTCTCTCACTTGTGCACTTTCTCAGTTGCGTACTCTCACTCGCGCACGCTCTCACTCGCGCACGCTCTCACTCGCGCGCACTCTCACTTACGAACTCTCTCCCTCGCACACACTCTTGCGCACTTTCACTTGCGAACACTCTTCTTTGCACACTCCCACACTCGCGCACGCTCTTACTCGAGCACGCTCTCACTCGCGCACTCTCTCACTCGCGTACGCTCTTGCGAACGCTCTTATTCGCGCGATTTCTCACTCGTGCGCTTTCTCACTCGCTTTCTCACTCACGCTCTCACTCGCGCACTCTCTCACTCACGCACTTTCTCACTCACGCACATTCTCACTCGCGCACTTTCTCACTCGCGCACTTTCTCACTCGCGCACTTTCTCACTCGCGCTCTTTCTCACTCGTGCTCTTTCTCCCTCGCGCACTTTCTCACTCACGCACGCTCTCACTCGCGCACGCTGTCACTCGTGCATACTCTCACTCGCGCATGCTGTAACTCGCATGTTCACTCACTCGCACGCACTCTCTCACTCGCGCACTCTCTCACTCATGCGCACTCTCACTCGCGTACTCTCAATCGCGCACGCTCTCTCTCGCGCACTCTCACTTGCGCGCTTTCTCGCTCATGCACGCTCTTACTCGCGCACTTTCTCACTCTCACACTTTCTCAGTTGCGTAATCTCACTCGCACACCCTCCCACTCGAGCTCTCTCTCCCTTGCGCACTCTCTCCCTTGCGCACTCTCTCACTCGCGCACTCTCTCACTCGCGCACTCTCTCACTCGCGCACGCTCTCACTCGCGCACGCTCTCACTCACGCACGCTCTCACTCGCGCACGCTCTCAATCGCGCACGCTCTCACTCGCGCACTCCCTCACTCGCGCACGCTCTCACTCGCGCACGCTCTCACTCGCGCACGCTCTCAATCGCGCACGCTCTCACTCGCGCACTCCCTCACTCGCGCACGCTCTCACTCGCGCACTCCCTCACTCGCGCACGCTCTCACTCGCGCACTCCCTCACTCGCGCACTCCCTCACTCGCGCACTCCCTCACTCGCGCACCGCTCTTACTCGCGCACGCTCTTACTCGCGCACACCCTGGCGCACTCCCTCACTCGCGCACGCTCTTACTCGTGCACACTCTTACTCGTGCACGCTCTCAATCGCGCACGCTCTCACTCGCGCACTCCCTCACTCGCGCACGCTCTCACTCGCGCACTCCCTCACTCGCGCACGCTCTCACTCGCGCACTCCCTCACTCGCGCACTCCCTCACTCGCGCACTCCCTCACTCGCGCACGCTCTTACTCGCGCACGCTCTTACTCGCGCACGCTCTTACTCGCGCACACCCTGGCGCACTCCCTCACTCGCGCACGCTCTTACTCGTGCACGCTCTTACTCACGCACTCTCTCATTTGTTCACTCGCGCACTCTCTCACTCGCGCACGCTCTCACTCGCACACTCTTTCACTTGCGCACTCTGTCACTCGCACACACTCATGCGCACTCTCACTCGCGAACGCTCTTCTTTGTGCACTCCCTCACTCGCGCACGCTCTTACTCGAGCACGCTCTTACTCACGCAATCTCTCATTCGTGCACTCTCTCACTCGCACACGCTCGTACTTGCGCATTCTGTCACTCGCGCACTTTGTCACTCGCGCACACTCTCACTCGCGCACTCTCTCACTCGCGCTCTCTCTCCCTCGTGCTCCCTCTCCCTTGCGCACTCTCTCCCTCGCGCACTCTCTTCCTCGCGCACTCTCTGACTCGCGCACTTTCTAACTCACGCACTTTCTAACTCATGCACTTTCTAACTCGCGCACTTTCTAACTCGCGCACTTTCTAACTCGCGCACTTTCTAACTCGCGCACTTTCTAACTCGCGCACTTTCTAACTCGCGCACTTTCTAACTCGCGCACGTTCTCACTCACGCACTTTCTAACTCGCGCACTTTCTAACTCGCGCACTTTCTAACTCGCTCACTTTCTAACTCGCGCACTTTCTCACTCGCGCACTCTCTCCCTCGCGCACTTTCTTACTCGTGCACTTTCTTACTCGTGCACTTTCTTACTCGTGCACTTTCTTACTCGTGCACTTTCTTACTCGCGCACTTTCTTCCTCGTGCACTCTCTCACTCGTGCACTTTCTCACTCACGCACTCTCACTCGCGCGCACTCTCACTCGTGCACCTTCTCACTCGCGCACGTTCTCATTCGTGCACTTTCTCACTTTTGCACTTTCTCACTCGTGCTCCTTCTCCCTCGCGCACTTTCTCACTCATGCACGCTCTCACTCGCTTACGCTGTCACTCATGCATGTTCTCACTCGCGCATGCTGTAACTCGCACGTTCACTCACTCGCAAGGACTCTCTCACTCGCGCACTCTCTCACTCGCGCAATCCCTCACTCGCGCAATCTCTCACTCGCGCGCACTCTCACTCGCGCGCACTCTCACTCGTGCACACTCTCACTCGCGCAGTCTCACTCACGTACGCTCTCGCTCGCGCACTCTCACTCGCGCGCTCTCACTCGCGCGCACACTTACTCGCGCAAGCTTACTCGCACACTCTCTCTCTCGCGTACGCTCTCACTCGTGCACTCTCTCCCTCGCATGCACTCTTACTCGCGCAGTCTTACTCGCGCACTCTCTCACTCGTGCTCTTTCTCACTCGTGCTCTTTCTCACTCACGCACGCTCTCACTCGCGCATGCTGTCACTCGTGCATGCTCTCACTCGCGCATGCTGTAACTTGCACGTTCACTCACTCGCACGCACTCTCTCACTCGCGCACTCTCACTCGCGCGCACTCTCACTCGCGCGCACTCTCACTCGCGCGCACTCTCACTCGCGCGCACTCTAACTCGCGCACTCTAACTCGCGCACTCTAACTCGCGCGCTCTAACTCGCGCGCTCTAACTCGCGCGCTCTCACTCGCGCGCTCTCACTCGCGCGCTCTCACTCGTGCGCTCTCTCAATCTCGCGCACTCTCACTCGCGCACTCTCACTCGCATACGTTCTCTCTCGCACGCACTCTTACTCGCGCAGTCTTACTCGCGCACTCTCTCACTCGCGCACGCTCTCACTTGCGCGCTCTCTCAATCGCGCGCACTCTCACTCGCGCACTCTCACTCGCGTACGCTCTCGCTCGCGCACTCTCACTCGCGTGCTCTCTCACTCGCGCGTACTCTTACTTGCGCAATATTACTTGCGCACTCTCTCACTTGCGTACGCTCTCACTCGCGCACTCTCTCACTCGCACGCACTCTTACTCGCGCAGTCTTACTCGCGCACTCTCACTCGTGCACGCTTTTACTCGCGCACTTTCTCACTCGTGCTCTTACTCACTCACGCACGCTCTCACTCGCGCATGCTGTCCCTCGTGCATGCTCTCACTCGCGCATGCTGTAACTCGCACGTTCACTCACTCGCACGCACTCTCTCACTCGCGCGCACTCTCACTCGTGCACTCTCACTCGCGCGCTCTCACTCGCGCGCTCTCACTCGCTCGCTCTCTCAATCGCGCGCACTCTCACTCTCGCACTCTCTCACTCGCGTACGTTCTCGCTCGCGCACTCTCATTCGCGTGCACTCTTACTCGCGCACTCTCATTCGCGTACGCTCTCATTCGTGTACTCTCTCACTTGCACGCACTCTTACTCGTGCAGTCTTACTCGTGCACTCTCTCACTCGTGCACTCTCTCACTCGTGCACGCTCTCACTCGCGCACTTTCTCACTCGCGCACTTTCTCACTCGCGCACTCTCACTCGGGCGCACTCTTACTCGTGCAATCTCACTCGTGCACTCTCTCACTCGCGCACTCTCTCTCGCACGCACTCTTACTCGCGCACTCTTACTCGCGGACTCTCTCACTCGTGCACGCTCTTACTCGCGCACTTTCGCACTCTCACACTTTCTCAGTTGCGTCCTCTCACTCGCGCACTCTCTCACTCGCGCACTCTCTCACTCATGCATGCTCTCACTCGCGCACACTCTCACTCGCGCACGCTCTCACTCGCGCACGCTCTCACTCACGCACGCTCTCACTCGCACACACTCTTGCGCACTCTCACTCACGAACGCTCTACTTTGCGCACTCCCTCACTCGCGCACGCTCTTACTCGCGCACGCTCTTACTCGCGCACGCTCTTACTCGCGCACGCTCTTACTCGCGCACGCTCTTACTCACGCACTCTCTCATTCGTGCACTCTCTCACTCGCGCACTCTCTCACGCGCGCAGACTCTCACTCGCACACTCTCTCACTTGCGCACTCTCTCACTCGCACACACTCATGCGCACTCTCACTCGCGAACGCTCTTCTTTGTGCACTCCCTCACTCACGCATGCTCTTACTCGAGCACGCTCTTACTCACGCAATCTCTCATTCGTGCACTCTCTCAATCGCACACGCTCGTACTTGTGCATTCTGTCACTCGCGCACTCTGTTGCTCGCGCACTTTGTCACTCGCGCACTTTATAACTCGCGCACTTTATAACTCGCGCACTTTATAACTCGCGCACTTTATAACTCGCGCACTTTATAACTCGCGCACTCTCTCCCTCGCGCACTCTCTCCCTCGCGCACTCTCTCCCTCGCGCACTCTCTCCCTCGCGCACTCTCTAACTCGCGCACTTTCTAACTCGCGCACTTTCTAACTCGCGCACTTTCTAACTCGGGCACTTTCTAACTCGCGCACTTTCTAACTCGCGCACTTTCTAACTCGCGCACTTTCTTACTCGTGCACTTTCTAACTCGCGCACTCTCACTCACGTACTCTCACTCGCACGCACTCTTACTCACGCACTCTCTCGTGCACGCTCTTACTCGCGCACTTTCTCACTCGCGCACTTTCTCAGTTGCGTACTCTCACTCGCGCACTCTCTCACTCACGCACGCTCTCACTCGCGCGCTCTCTCAATCACGCGCACTCTCACTCGCGCACTCTCACTCGTGCACTCTCACTCGCGTGCTCTCTCACTCGCGCGCACTCTTACTCGCGCAATCTTACTCGCGTACGCTCTCACTCGCGTACGCTCTCACTCGCGCACTCTCTCACTCGCGCACTCTCACTCGCGTACGCTCTCGCTCGCGCACTCTCACTCGCGTGCTCTCTCACTCGCGCGCACTCTTACTCCCGCAATCTTACTCGCGCACTCTCTCACTCGCGTACGCTCTCACTTGCGCACTCTCTCACTCGCACGCACTCTCACTCGTGCACGCTCATACTCACGCACTTTCTCACTTGTGCTCTTTCACACTCGTGCTTTTTCTCACTCACGCACGCCCCCACTCGCGCATGCTGTCCCTCGTGCATGCTCTCACTCGCGCATGCTGTAACTCGCACGTTCACACACTCGCACGCACTCTCTCACTCGCGCGCACTCTCACTCGTGCACTCTCACTCACGTGCTCTCACTTGCGCGCTCTCTCAATCGCGCGCACTCTCACTCACGCACTCTCTCACTCGCGTTCGTTCTCGCTCGCGCACTCTCACTCGCACGCACTCTTACTCGCGCACTCTCTCACTCGTGCACGCTCTCACTCGCGCACTTTCTCACTCGCGCACTCTCATTGCACTCTCTCACTCGTGCACGCTCTCACTCGTGCACTTTCTCAGTTGCGTACTCTTACTCGCGCACTCTCTCACTCGCGTGCTCTCACTCGCGCGCACTCTCACTCGCGCGCGCACTCACTCGCGCGCACTCTCACTCGCGCGCACTCTCACTCGCGCGTACTCTCGCTGGCGCGCACTCTCTCACTCGCTTACGCTCTCGGTCATGCCCTCTCTCACTCGCGCACTCTCTCACTCGCACGCACTCTTACTCGTGCAGTCTTACTCGTGCACTCTCTCACTCGTGCACTCTCTCACTCGTGCACTCTCTCACTCGTGCACGCTCTCACTCGCGCACTCTCACTCGCGCGCACTCTCACTCGTGCACGTTCTCACTCGCGCACGTTCTCATTCGTGCACTTTCTCACTTTTGCACTTTCTCACTCGTGCTCCTTCTCCCTCGCGCACTTTCTCACTCACGCACGCTCTCACTCGCTTACGCTGTCACTCATGCATGTTCTCACTCGCGCATGCTGTAACTCGCACGTTCACTCACTCGCAAGGACTTTCTCACTCGCGCACTCTCTCACTCGCGCAATCTCTCACTCGCGCGCACTCTCACTCGCGCGCACTCTCACTCGCGTGCACTCTCACTCGTGCACACTCTCACTCGCGCAGTCTCACTCGCGTACGCTCTCGCTCGCGCGCTCTCACTCGCGCGCTCTCACTCGCGCGCACACTTACTCGCGCAAGCTTACTCGCACACTCTCTCTCTCGCGTACGCTCTCACTCGTGCACTCTCTCCCTCGCATGCACTCTTACTCGCGCAGTCTTACTCGCGCACTCTCTCACTCGTGCTCTTTCTCACTCGTGCTCTTTCTCACTCGTGCTCTTTCTCACTCACGCACGCTCTCACTCGCGCATGCTGTCACTCGTGCATGCTCTCACTCGCGCATGCTGTAACTTGCACATTCACTCACTCGCACGCACTCTCTCACTCGCGCACTCTCACTCGCGCGCACTCTCACTCGCGCGCACTCTAACTCGCACACTCTAACTCGCGCACTCTAACTCGCGCGCTCTAACTCGCGTGCTCTCACTCGCGCGCTCTCACTCGTGCGCTCACTCGTGCGCTCTCACTCGTGCGCTCTCTCAATCGCGCGCACTCTCACTCGCGCACTCTCACTCGCGTATGCTCTCGCTCGCGCACTCTCACTCGCGTGCTCTCTCACTCGCGCGCACTCTTACTCACGCAATATTACTCGCGCACTCTCTCACTCACGTACGCTCTCACTCGCGCTCTCTGTCACTCGCACGCACTCTTACTCGCGCCGTCTTACTCGCGCACTCTCACTCGTGCACGCTTTTACTCGCGCACTTTCTCACTCGTGCTCTTTCTCACTCATGCTCTTTCTCACTCACGCACGCTCTCACTCGCGCATGCTGTCCCTCGTGCATGCTCTCACTTGCGCATGCTGTAACTCGCACGTTCACTCACTCGCACGCACTCTCTCACTCGCGCGCACTCTCACTCGCGTGCTCTCTCAATCGCGCGCACTCTCACTCGCGCACTCTCTCACTCGCGTACGTTCTCGCTCACGCACTCTCACTCGCGCGCACTCTTACTCGCGTACGCTCTCATTCGTGTACTCTCTGACTTGCACGCACTCTTACTTGTGCAGCCTTACTCGCGCACTCTCTAACTCGCGCACTCTCTAACTCGCGCACTCTCTCACTCGCGCACTCTCTCACTCGCGCGCACTCTCACTCGCGCACACTCTCACTCGCGCAGTCTCACTCACGTATGCTCTCGCTCGCGCACTCTCACTCGCGTGCTCTCACTCGCGCGCACACTTACTCGCGCAAGCTTACTCGCACACTCTCTCTCTCTCGCGTACGCTCTCACTCATGCACTCACTCCCTCGCATGCACTCTTACTCGCGCAGTCTTACTCGCGCACTCTCTCACTCGTGCTCTTTCTCACTCGTGCTCTTTCTCACTCACGCACGCTCTCACTCGCGCATGCTGTCACTCGTGCATGCTCTCACTCGCGCATGCTGTAACTTGCACGTTCACTCACTCGCACGCACTCTCTCACTCGCGCACTCTCACTCGCGTGCACTCTCACTCGCGCGTACTCTCACTCGCGCGCTCTCACTCGTGCGCTCTCACTCGTGCGCTCTCACTCGGCGCTCTCTCAATCGCGCGCACTCTCACTCGCGCACTCTCACTCGCGTACGTTCTCGCTCGCGCACTCTCACTCGCGCGCACTCTCACTCGCGCGCACTCTCACTCGCGCACACTCTCACTCGCGCAAGCTTACTCGCGCACTCTCTCTCTCGCGTACGCTCTCACTCGTGCACTCTCTCCCTCGCATGCACTCTTACTCGCGCAGTCTTACTCGCGCACTCTCTCACTCATGCTCTTTCTCACTCGTGCTCTTTCTCATTCACGCACGCTCTCACTCGCGCATGCTGTCACTCGTGCATGCTCTCACTCGCGCATGCTGTAACTTGCACGTTCACTCACTCGCGCGCTCTCACTCGCGCGCTCTCACTCGCGCGCTCTCACTCGTGCGCTCTCTCAATCGTGCGCTCTCAATCGTGCGCACTCTCACTCGCGCACTCTCACTCGCGTACGTTCTCGCTCGCGCACTCTCACTCGCGCGCACTCTCACTCGCGCGCACTCTCACTCGCGCACACTCTCACTCGCGCACAGTCTTACTCGCGCACTCTCACTCACGTACTCTCTCACTCGCACACACTCTTACTCGCGCAGTCTTACTCGCGCACTCTCTCACTCGTGCACGCTCTTACTCGCGCACTTTCTCAGTTGCGTACTCTCACTCGCGCACTCTCTCACTCGCGCACTCTCTCACTCGCGCACGCTCTCACTCGCGCACGCTCTCACTCGCGCGCTCTCTCAATCGCGCGCACTCTCACTCGCGCACTCTCACTCGCGTACGCTCTCGCTCGCGCACTCTCACTCGCGTGCTCTCTCACTCGCGCGTACTCTTACTTGCGCAATATTACTTGCGCACTCTCTCACTTGCGTACGCTCTCACTCGCGCACTCTCTCACTCGCACGCACTCTTACTCGCGCAGTCTTACTCGCGCACTCTCACTCGTGCACGCTTTTACTCGCGCACTTTCTCACTCGTGCTCTTACTCACTCACGCACGCTCTCACTCGCGCATGCTGTCCCTCGTGCATGCTCTCACTCGCGCATGCTGTAACTCGCACGTTCACTCACTCGCACGCACTCTCTCACTCGCGCGCACTCTCACTCGTGCACTCTCACTCGCGCGCTCTCACTCGCGCGCTCTCACTCGCTCGCTCTCTCAATCGCGCGCACTCTCACTCTCGCACTCTCTCACTCGCGTACGTTCTCGCTCGCGCACTCTCATTCGCGTGCACTCTTACTCGCGCACTCTCATTCGCGTACGCTCTCATTCGTGTACTCTCTCACTTGCACGCACTCTTACTCGTGCAGTCTTACTCGTGCACTCTCTCACTCGTGCACTCTCTCACTCGTGCACGCTCTCACTCGCGCACTTTCTCACTCGCGCACTTTCTCACTCGCGCACTCTCACTCGGGCGCACTCTTACTCGTGCAATCTCACTCGTGCACTCTCTCACTCGCGCACTCTCTCTCGCACGCACTCTTACTCGCGCACTCTTACTCGCGGACTCTCTCACTCGTGCACGCTCTTACTCGCGCACTTTCGCACTCTCACACTTTCTCAGTTGCGTCCTCTCACTCGCGCACTCTCTCACTCGCGCACTCTCTCACTCATGCATGCTCTCACTCGCGCACACTCTCACTCGCGCACGCTCTCACTCGCGCACGCTCTCACTCGCGCACGCTCTCACTCGCACACACTCTTGCGCACTCTCACTCACGAACGCTCTACTTTGCGCACTCCCTCACTCGCGCACGCTCTTACTCGCGCACGCTCTTACTCGCGCACGCTCTTACTCGCGCACGCTCTTACTCGCGCACGCTCTTACTCACGCACTCTCTCATTCGTGCACTCTCTCACTCGCGCACTCTCTCACGCGCGCAGACTCTCACTCGCACACTCTCTCACTTGCGCACTCTCTCACTCGCACACACTCATGCGCACTCTCACTCGCGAACGCTCTTCTTTGTGCACTCCCTCACTCACGCACGCTCTTACTCGAGCACGCTCTTACTCACGCAATCTCTCATTCGTGCACTCTCTCAATCGCACACGCTCGTACTTGTGCATTCTGTCACTCGCGCACTCTGTCGCTCGCGCACTTTGTCACTCGCGCACTTTATAACTCGCGCACTTTATAACTCGCGCACTTTATAACTCGCGCACTTTATAACTCGCGCACTTTATAACTCGCGCACTCTCTCCCTCGCGCACTCTCTCCCTCGCGCACTCTCTCCCTCGCGCACTTTCTAACTCGCGCACTTTCTAACTCGCGCACTTTCTAACTCGCGCACTTTCTAACTCGGGCACTTTCTAACTCGCGCACTTTCTAACTCGCGCACTTTCTAACTCGCGCACTTTCTTACTCGTGCACTTTCTAACTCGCGCACTCTCACTCACGTACTCTCACTCGCACGCACTCTTACTCGCGCACTCTCTCGTGCACGCTCTTACTCGCGCACTTTCTCACTCGCGCACTTTCTCAGTTGCGTACTCTCACTCGCGCACTCTCTCACTCACGCACGCTCTCACTCGCGCGCTCTCTCAATCACGCGCACTCTCACTCGCGCACTCTCACTCGTGCACTCTCACTCGCGTGCTCTCTCACTCGCGCGCACTCTTACTCGCGCAATCTTACTCGCGTACGCTCTCACTCGCGTACGCTCTCACTCGCGCACTATCTCACTCGCGCACTCTCACTCGCGTACGCTCTCGCTCGCGCACTCTCACTCGCGTGCTCTCTCACTCGCGCGCACTCTTACTCCCGCAATCTTACTCGCGCACTCTCTCACTCGCGTACGCTCTCACTTGCGCACTCTCTCAATCGCACGCACTCTCACTCGTGCACGCTCATACTCACGCACTTTCTCACTTGTGCTCTTTCACACTCGTGCTTTTTCTCACTCACGCACGCCCCCACTCGCGCATGCTGTCCCTCGTGCATGCTCTCACTCGCGCATGCTGTAACTCGCACGTTCACACACTCGCACGCACTCTCTCACTCGCGCGCACTCTCACTCGTGCACTCTCACTCACGTGCTCTCACTTGCGCGCTCTCTCAATCGCGCGCACTCTCACTCACGCACTCTCTCACTCGCGTTCGTTCTCGCTCGCGCACTCTCACTCGCACGCACTCTTACTCGCGCACTCTCTCACTCGTGCACGCTCTCACTCGCGCACTTTCTCACTCGCGCACTCTCATTGCACTCTCTCACTCGTGCACGCTCTCACTCGTGCACTTTCTCAGTTGCGTACTCTTACTCGCGCACTCTCTCACTCGCGTGCTCTCACTCGCGCGCACTCTCACTCGCGCGCACTCTCACTCGCGCGCGCACTCACTCGCGCGCACTCTCACTCGCGCGCACTCTCACTCGCGCGTACTCTCGCTGGCGCGCACTCTCTCACTCGCTTACGCTCTCGGTCATGCCCTCTCTCACTCGCGCACTCTCTCACTCGCACGCACTCTTACTCGCGCAGTCTTACTCGCGCACTCTCACTCGTGCACGCTCTTACTCGTGCACTTTCTCACTCGCACTCTTTCTCACTCATGCACTCTCTCCCTCGCGCACACTCACACTCGCGCACGTTGTTACTCGCGCACTCTCTCACTCGCGCACTCTCTCACTTGTGCACTCTCTTACTTGTGCACGCTCTTACTTGTGCACGCTCTTACTCGTGCACACTTTTACTCGTGCACGTTCTCACTCGCACACGTTCTCACTCGCGCACACTCTCACTCGCGCACACTCTCACTCGCGCACTCTCACTCGCGCACTCACTCGCGCGCTCTCACTCGCGCGCTCTCACTCGCGCGCTCTCACTCGCGCACGCTCTCACTCGCGCGCGCTCTCACTCGCGCGCGCTCTCACTCGCGCACGCTCTCACTCGCGCGCGCTCTCACTCGCGCGCGCTCTCACTCACGCGCGCTCTCACTCGCGCGCGCTCTCACTCGCGCGCGCTCTCACTCGCGCGCGCTCTCACTCGCGCGCGCTCTCACTCGCGCGCGCTCTGACTCGTGCACACTCTCTCTCGCGCACTCTCTCGCTGACTTCTCGCGCACTCTCGTACGCACTTTCGCACTTGCGCACTTAATCACTCGCGCACTTTCTCACGCGTGCACTTTCTCACCCGTGCACGCTCTCATTCGCGCAAGCTCTCCCTCGTGCACTCTCTCCCTCGCGCACTCTCTCCCTCGCGCACCCTCTCCCTCGCGCACCCTCTCCCTCGCGCACCCTCTCCCTCGCGCACCCTCTCCCTCGCGCACCCTCTCCCTCGCGCACCCTCTCCCTCGCGCACCCTCTAACTCGTGCACTTTCTAACTCGTGCACTTTCTAACTCATGTACTCTCTCACTTGTGCGCTCTCTCGCTCCCGCACTCACTCACTTGCGAATGCTCTTACTCGCGCACTCACTCGCGCGCTCTCACACTCGCATGCTCTCACACTCGCGCAATTTCTCACTCGCGCTCTCTCAATCGTGAACTCTCTCACTCGCGCAGGCTCTCACTCACACAGGCTCTCACTCGCGCTCTCTCTAACTCGCGCACTCTCTCACCCGCGTGCTCTCTCAATCATGAACTCTCTCACTCACGCAGGCTCTCACTCACACAGGCTCTCACTCGCGCTCTCTCTAACTCGCGCACTCTCTCACCTGCGTGCTCTCTCACTCGCGCACTCACTCACTTGCGAATGCTCTTACTCGTGCACTGACTCGCGCACTCACACTCACGCACCTTCTCACTCATGCGCTCTCTCAATCGTGCACTCTCTCACTCAAGCAGGTTCTCACTCGCACAGGCTCTCATCGCGCTCTCTCTAACTCGCGCACTCTCTCGCTCGCGCACTCTCTCGCTCATGCACTCTCTCGCTCGTGCACTCTCTCACTCGTGCACTCTCTCAAACGTGCATTCTCTCAGTCACGCACGTTCTCATTCGCGCACTCTCTCCCTCGCACACGCTCTCACTGGCACACGCTCTCACTCGCGCACTCTCTCACTTGTGCACGCTGTCACTCGTGCACGCTCTCATTCGCGCAAGCTCTCACTCGTGCATGCTCTCACTCGCACGTTCACTCACTCGCGCACTCTCTCACTCGCGCACTCTCACTCGTGCACTCTCTCACTCGCGCGCTTTATCACTCGCACACTCTCTCTCATGCACTCTCTCACTCGCGCGCTTTCTCACTCGCACACTCTCGCTAATGCACTCTCTCACTCACGCACTTTCTCACTCGCACACTTTCTCACTCGCACACGCTCTCACTCGAGCACTCTCTCACTCGTGCGCTTTCTCACTTGCACACTCTCTCATTCATGCACGCTCTTTCTCGCGCACTTCCTAACTCGTGCACTTTCTAACTCGTGCATTTCTCACTCGCACACTTTCTCACTCGCGCACTTTCTCACTCGCGCACTTTCTCACTCGCGCACTTTCTCACTCGCGCACTCTCACTCGCGCACTTTCTCACTTGCACACTCTCTCACTCATGCACATTCTCTCTCATGCACTCTCACTCGCGCACTCTCTCACTCGCGCACTCTCTCACTCGCCCACTCTCTCACTCGCGCACATTTTCACTCGCACCCTTTCTCACTCGCGCACTTTCTCACACGTGCACTTTCTCACTCGCGCTCTTTCTCCCTCGCGCACTTTCTCACTCACACACGCTCTCACTCGCGCATGCTGTCACTCGTGCACACTCTCACTCGCACATGCTGTAACTCGCACGTTCAGTCACTCGCACGCACTCTCTCACTCGTGCATTCTCTAACTCGCGTGCACTCTCACTCGCGCACTCTCACTCGCACGCTCTCAATCGCGCACACTCACTCGCGCACTCTCACTCGTGTACGCTCTGTCTCGCGCACTCTTACTCGCATGCTCTCTTACTCGTGCGCACTCTTACTCGTGCAATCTCACTCGAGCACTCTCTCACTCGCGTACGCTCTCACTCGCGCACTCTCTCACTCTCACGCACTCTTACTTGCGCAGTCTTACTCACGCACTCTCTCACTCGTGCACGCTCTTACTCGCGCACTTTCTCACTCTCACACTTTCTCAGTTGCGTACTCTCTGACTCGCGCACTCTCTGACTCGCGCACTCTCTGACTCGCGCACTCTCTGACTCGCGCACTCTCTGACTCGCGCACTCTCTGACTCGCGCACTCTCTGACTCGCGCACTCTCTGACTCGCGCACTCTCTGACTCGCGCACTCTCTGACTCGCGCACTCTCTGACTCGCGCACTCTCTGACTCGCGCACTCTCTGACTCGCGCACTCTCTGACTCGCGCACTTTCTCACTCGCGCACTTTCTCACTCGCGCACTTTCTCACTCGCGCACTCTCTCCCTCGCGCACTCTCTCCCTCGCGCACTCTCTCCCTCGCGCACTCTCTCCCTCGCGCACTCTCTCCCTCACGCACTTTCTTACTCGCGCACTTTCTTACTCGCGCACTTTCTTACTCGCGCACTTTCTGACTCGTGCACTTTCTCACTTGCGCACTCTCTCACTCACGCACATTCTCTCTCGCGCACTCACTCACTCGCGCACTCTCTCACTTGTGCACGCTCTCACGCGTGCACTCTCTCACTTGCACACTCATGCACTTTCTCACTCGCGCACGCTCTCACTTGTGCACGCTCTCACTCGCGCACTCTCTCACATGCTCACTCACTCGCACGCTCTTAATCGCGCATTCTCTCACTCGCACACTTTCTCACTCGTGCTCTTTCTCACTCACGCACGCTCTCACTCACGCACGCTCTCACTCGCGCATGCTCTCACTCGCGTTTGCTGTAACTCGCACGTTCACTCACTCGCGCGCACTCTCTCACTCGCGCACTCTCTCACTCGCGCACTCTCTCACTCGCGCACTCTCTCACTCGCGCACTCTCTCACTCGCGCACTCTCTCACTCGCGCACTCTCTCACTCGCGCACTCTCTCACTCGCGCACTCTCTCACTCGCGCACTCTCTCACTCGCGCACTCTCTCACTCGCGCACTCTCACTCGCGCACTCTCTCACTTGCACGCTCTCACTCGCGCGCTCTCACTCACGCTCTCTCTAACTCGCGCACTCTCTCACCCACGCGCTCTCTCACCCCCGTGCTCTCTCACTCGCGCACTCACTCACTTGCGAATGCTCTTACTCGCGCACTGACTCACACGCTCACACACTCGCGCACCTTCTCACTCGTGCGCTCTCTCAATCGTGCACTCTCTCACTAACGCAGGTTCTCACTCGCACAGGCTCTCATCGCGCTCTCTCTAACTCGCGCTCTCTCTAACTCGCGCACTCTCTCACTCATGCACTCTCTCACTCGTGCACTCTCTCAAACGTGCACTCTCTCAAACGTGCATTCTCTCAGTCGCGCACATTCTCATTCGCGCACTCTCTCCCTCGCGCACTCTCTCCCTCGCGCACTCTCTCCCTCGCGCACTCTCTCCCTCGCGCACTCTCTCCCTCGCGCACTCTCTCCCTCGCGCACTCTCTCCCTCGCGCACTCTCTCCCTCGCGCACTCTCTCCCTCGCGCACTCTCTCCCTCGCGCACTCTCTCCCTCGCGCACTCTCTCCCTCGCGCACTCTCTCCCTCGCGCACTCTCTCCCTCGCGCACTCTCTCACTCGCGCACTCTCTCCCTCGCGCACTCTCTCCCTCGCGCACTCTCTCCCTCGCGCACCCTCTCCCTCGCGCACTTTCTCAGTCGCGCACTTTCTCAGTCGCGCACTTTCTCAGTCGCGCACTTTCTCAGTCGCGCACTTTCTCAGTCGCGCACTTTCTAACTCGCGCACTTTCTCACTCTTGCACTTTCTCACTCTTGCACTTTCTCACTCTTGCACTTTCTCACTCTTGCACTTTCTCACTCTTGCACTTTCTCACTCTTGCACTTTCTCACTCTTGCACTTTCTCACTCTTGCACTTTCTCACTCGCGCACTTTCTCACTCGCGCACTTTCTCACTCGCGCACTCTCAATTGCGCACTCTCTCACTCACGCACTTTCTCACTCGTGCACGCTCTCACTCGCGCACTCTCATGCTCACATGCTCACTCACTCACACGCTCTTACTCATGCACTTTCTCACTCACGCACTTTCTCACTGACGCACTCTCTCACTCGCACACGCTCGTACTCGCGCACTCTGTCTCTCGCGCACTCTGTCACTCGCACCCTTTCTCACTCGCGCACTCTCTCTTGCGCACTCTCATTCACGCACTCTCACTCACGCACTTTCTCACTCGCGCACTTTCTCACTCGCGCACTTTCTCACTCGCGCACTTTCTCACTCGCGCACTTTCTCACTCGCGCACTTTCTCACTCGCGCACTTTCCCACTCGCGCACTTTCTCCCTCGCGCACTTTCTCACTCGTGCACTCTCTCAATCGCACACACTCGTACTTGCGCATTCTGTCACTCGTGCACTTTCTCACTCACGCACTTTCTCACTCGCGCACTCTGTCACTCGTGCACTCTCTCACTCGCGCACCTTCTCATTCGCGCTCTCTCCCCCTCGCGCACTCTCTCCCTCGCGCACTCTCTCCCTCGCGCACTCTCTGACTCGCGCACTTTCTAACTCGCGCACTTTCTCACTCGTGCACTTTCTCACTCGCGCAATCTCAATTGCGCACTCTCTCACTCGTGCACTCTCTCACTCACATGCTCACTCACTCGCATGCTCTCACTCACGCACTTTCTCACTCACGCACTTTCTCGCTCGCGCACTCTCACTCGTGCGCTCTCTCACTCGTGCGCACTCTCTCACTCGCGTACACTCTCATTCGCGTACTCTCTCACTCGCACGCACTCTTACTCGCGCACTCTCTCACTTGTGCACTTTCTCAGTTGCGTACTCTCACTCGCGCACGCTCTCACTCGCGCACGCTCTCACTCGCGCGCACTCTCACTTACGAACTCTCTCCCTCGCACACACTCTTGCGCACTTTCACTTGCGAACACTCTTCTTTGCACACTCCCACACTCGCGCACGCTCTTACTCGAGCACGCTCTCACTCGCGCACTCTCTCACTCGCGTACGCTCTTGCGAACGCTCTTATTCGCGCGATTTCTCACTCGTGCGCTTTCTCACTCGCTTTCTCACTCACGCTCTCACTCGCGCACTCTCTCACTCACGCACTTTCTCACTCACGCACATTCTCACTCGCGCACTTTCTCACTCGCGCACTTTCTCACTCGCGCACTTTCTCACTCGCGCTCTTTCTCACTCGTGCTCTTTCTCCCTCGCGCACTTTCTCACTCACGCACGCTCTCACTCGCGCACGCTGTCACTCGTGCATACTCTCACTCGCGCATGCTGTAACTCGCATGTTCACTCACTCGCACGCACTCTCTCACTCGCGCACTCTCTCACTCATGCGCACTCTCACTCGCGTACTCTCAATCGCGCACGCTCTCTCTCGCGCACTCTCACTTGCGCGCTTTCTCGCTCATGCACGCTCTTACTCGCGCACTTTCTCACTCTCACACTTTCTCAGTTGCGTAATCTCACTCGCACACCCTCCCACTCGAGCTCTCTCTCCCTTGCGCACTCTCTCCCTTGCGCACTCTCTCACTCGCGCACTCTCTCACTCGCGCACTCTCTCACTCGCGCACGCTCTCACTCGCGCACGCTCTCACTCACGCACGCTCTCACTCGCGCACGCTCTCAATCGCGCACGCTCTCACTCGCGCACTCCCTCACTCGCGCACGCTCTCACTCGCGCACGCTCTCACTCGCGCACGCTCTCAATCGCGCACGCTCTCACTCGCGCACTCCCTCACTCGCGCACGCTCTCACTCGCGCACTCCCTCACTCGCGCACGCTCTCACTCGCGCACTCCCTCACTCGCGCACTCCCTCACTCGCGCACTCCCTCACTCGCGCACGCTCTTACTCGCGCACGCTCTTACTCGCGCACACCCTGGCGCACTCCCTCACTCGCGCACGCTCTTACTCGTGCACGCTCTTACTCGTGCACGCTCTCAATCGCGCACGCTCTCACTCGCGCACTCCCTCACTCGCGCACGCTCTCACTCGCGCACTCCCTCACTCGCGCACGCTCTCACTCGCGCACTCCCTCACTCGCGCACTCCCTCACTCGCGCACTCCCTCACTCGCGCACGCTCTTACTCGCGCACGCTCTTACTCGCGCACGCTCTTACTCGCGCACACCCTGGCGCACTCCCTCACTCGCGCACGCTCTTACTCGTGCACGCTCTTACTCACGCACTCTCTCATTTGTTCACTCGCGCACTCTCTCACTCGCGCACGCTCTCACTCGCACACTCTTTCACTTGCGCACTCTCTCACTCGCACACACTCATGCGCACTCTCACTCGCGAACGCTCTTCTTTGTGCACTCCCTCACTCGCGCACGCTCTTACTCGAGCACGCTCTTACTCACGCAATCTCTCATTCGTGCACTCTCTCACTCGCACACGCTCGTACTTGCGCATTCTGTCACTCGCGCACTTTGTCACTCGCGCACACTCTCACTCGCGCACTCTCTCACTCGCGCTCTCTCTCCCTCGTGCTCCCTCTCCCTTGCGCACTCTCTCCCTCGCGCACTCTCTTCCTCGCGCACTCTCTGACTCGCGCACTTTCTAACTCACGCACTTTCTAACTCATGCACTTTCTAACTCGCGCACTTTCTAACTCGCGCACTTTCTAACTCGCGCACTTTCTAACTCGCGCACTTTCTAACTCGCGCACTTTCTAACTCGCGCACTTTCTAACTCGCGCACTTTCTAACTCGCGCACTTTCTCACTCGCGCACTTTCTAACTCGCGCACTTTCTAACTCGCGCACTTTCTAACTCGCTCACTTTCTAACTCGCGCACTTTCTCACTCGCGCACTCTCTCCCTCGCGCACTTTCTTACTCGTGCACTTTCTTACTCGTGCACTTTCTTACTCGTGCACTTTCTTACTCGTGCACTTTCTTACTCGTGCACTTTCTTACTCGCGCACTTTCTTCCTCGTGCACTCTCTCACTCGTGCACTTTCTCACTCACGCACTCTCACTCGCGCGCACTCTCACTCGTGCACCTTCTCACTCGCGCACGTTCTCATTCGTGCACTTTCTCACTTTTGCACTTTCTCACTCGTGCTCCTTCTCCCTCGCGCACTTTCTCACTCATGCACGCTCTCACTCGCTTACGCTGTCACTCATGCATGTTCTCACTCGCGCATGCTGTAACTCGCACGTTCACTCACTCGCAAGGACTCTCTCACTCGCGCACTCTCTCACTCGCGCAATCCCTCACTCGCGCAATCTCTCACTCGCGCGCACTCTCACTCGCGCGCACTCTTACTCGCGCACTCTCTCACTCGTGCACGCTCTTACTCGCGCACTTTCACACTCTCACACTTCCTCAGTTGCGTCCTCTCACTCGCGCAATCTCTCACTCGCGCACTCTCTCACTCGCGCACGCTCTCACTCACGCACGCTCTCACTCGCGCGCGCTCTCACTCGCGCGCGCTCTCACTCGCGCGCGCTCTCACTCGCGCGCGCTCTCACTCGCGCGCGCTCTCACTCGCGCGCGCTCTCACTCGCGCGCGCTCTCACTCGCGCGCGCTCTGACTCGTGCACACTCTCTCTCGCGCACTCTCTCGCTGACTTCTCGCGCACTCTCGTACGCACTTTCGCACTTGCGCACTTAATCACTCGCGCACTTTCTCACGCGTGCACTTTCTCACCCGTGCACGCTCTCATTCGCGCAAGCTCTCCCTCGTGCACTCTCTCCCTCGCGCACTCTCTCCCTCGCGCACCCTCTCCCTCGCGCACCCTCTCCCTCGCGCACCCTCTCCCTCGCGCACCCTCTCCCTCGCGCACCCTCTCCCTCGCGCACCCTCTCCCTCGCGCACCCTCTAACTCGTGCACTTTCTAACTCGTGCACTTTCTAACTCATGTACTCTCTCACTTGTGCGCTCTCTCGCTCCCGCACTCACTCACTTGCGAATGCTCTTACTCGCGCACTCACTCGCGCGCTCTCACACTCGCATGCTCTCACACTCGCGCAATTTCTCACTCGCGCTCTCTCAATCGTGAACTCTCTCACTCGCGCAGGCTCTCACTCACACAGGCTCTCACTCGCGCTCTCTCTAACTCGCGCACTCTCTCACCCGCGTGCTCTCTCAATCATGAACTCTCTCACTCACGCAGGCTCTCACTCACACAGGCTCTCACTCGCGCTCTCTCTAACTCGCGCACTCTCTCACCTGCGTGCTCTCTCACTCGCGCACTCACTCACTTGCGAATGCTCTTACTCGTGCACTGACTCGCGCACTCACACTCACGCACCTTCTCACTCATGCGCTCTCTCAATCGTGCACTCTCTCACTCAAGCAGGTTCTCACTCGCACAGGCTCTCATCGCGCTCTCTCTAACTCGCGCACTCTCTCGCTCGCGCACTCTCTCGCTCATGCACTCTCTCGCTCGTGCACTCTCTCACTCGTGCACTCTCTCAAACGTGCATTCTCTCAGTCACGCACGTTCTCATTCGCGCACTCTCTCCCTCGCACACGCTCTCACTGGCACACGCTCTCACTCGCGCACTCTCTCACTTGTGCACGCTGTCACTCGTGCACGCTCTCATTCGCGCAAGCTCTCACTCGTGCATGCTCTCACTCGCACGTTCACTCACTCGCGCACTCTCTCACTCGCGCACTCTCACTCGTGCACTCTCTCACTCGCGCGCTTTATCACTCGCACACTCTCTCTCATGCACTCTCTCACTCGCGCGCTTTCTCACTCGCACACTCTCGCTAATGCACTCTCTCACTCACGCACTTTCTCACTCGCACACTTTCTCACTCGCACACGCTCTCACTCGAGCACTCTCTCACTCGTGCGCTTTCTCACTTGCACAATCTCTCATTCATGCACGCTCTTTCTCGCGCACTTCCTAACTCGTGCACTTTCTAACTCGTGCATTTCTCACTCGCACACTTTCTCACTCGCGCACTTTCTCACTCGCGCACTTTCTCACTCGCGCACTTTCTCACTCGCGCACTTTCTCACTCGCGCACTCTCACTCGCGCACTTTCTCACTTGCGCACTCTCTCACTCATGCACATTCTCTCTCATGCACTCTCACTCGCGCACTCTCTCACTCGCGCACTCTCTCACTCGCCCACTCTCTCACTCGCGCACATTTTCACTCGCACCCTTTCTCACTCGCGCACTTTCTCACACGTGCACTTTCTCACTCGCGCTCTTTCTCCCTCGCGCACTTTCTCACTCACACACGCTCTCACTCGCGCATGCTGTCACTCGTGCACACTCTCACTCGCACATGCTGTAACTCGCACGTTCAGTCACTCGCACGCACTCTCTCACTCGTGCATTCTCTAACTCGCGTGCACTCTCACTCGCGCACTCTCACTCGCACGCTCTCAATCGCGCACACTCACTCGCGCACTCTCACTCGTGTACGCTCTGTCTCGCGCACTCTTACTCGCATGCTCTCTTACTCGTGCGCACTCTTACTCGTGCAATCTCACTCGAGCACTCTCTCACTCGCGTACGCTCTCACTCGCGCACTCTCTCACTCTCACGCACTCTTACTTGCGCAGTCTTACTCACGCACTCTCTCACTCGTGCACGCTCTTACTCGCGCACTTTCTCACTCTCACACTTTCTCAGTTGCGTACTCTCTGACTCGCGCACTCTCTGACTCGCGCACTCTCTGACTCGCGCACTCTCTGACTCGCGCACTCTCTGACTCGCGCACTCTCTGACTCGCGCACTCTCTGACTCGCGCACTCTCTGACTCGCGCACTCTCTGACTCGCGCACTCTCTGACTCGCGCACTCTCTGACTCGCGCACTCTCTGACTCGCGCACTCTCTGACTCGCGCACTTTCTCACTCGCGCACTTTCTCACTCGCGCACTCTCTCCCTCGCGCACTCTCTCCCTCGCGCACTCTCTCCCTCGCGCACTCTCTCCCTCGCGCACTCTCTCCCTCACGCACTTTCTTACTCGCGCACTTTCTTACTCGCGCACTTTCTGACTCGTGCACTTTCTCACTTGCGCACTCTCTCACTCACGCACATTCTCTCTCGCGCACTCACTCACTCGCGCACTCTCTCACTTGTGCACGCTCTCACGCGTGCACTCTCTCACTTGCACACTCATGCACTTTCTCACTCGCGCACGCTCTCACTTGTGCACGCTCTCACTCGCGCACTCTCTCACATGCTCACTCACTCGCACGCTCTTAATCGCGCATTCTCTCACTCGCACACTTTCTCACTCGTGCTCTTTCTCACTCACGCACGCTCTCACTCACGCACGCTCTCACTCGCGCATGCTCTCACTCGCGTTTGCTGTAACTCGCACGTTCACTCACTCGCGCGCACTCTCTCACTCGCGCACTCTCTCACTCGCGCACTCTCTCACTCGCGCACTCTCTCACTCGCGCACTCTCTCACTCGCGCACTCTCTCACTCGCGCACTCTCTCACTCGCGCACTCTCTCACTCGCGCACTCTCTCACTCGCGCACTCTCTCACTCGCGCACTCTCACTCGCGCACTCTCTCACTTGCACGCTCTCACTCGCGCGCTCTCACTCACGCTCTCTCTAACTCGCGCACTCTCTCACCCACGCGCTCTCTCACCCCCGTGCTCTCTCACTCGCGCACTCACTCACTTGCGAATGCTCTTACTCGCGCACTGACTCACACGCTCACACACTCGCGCACCTTCTCACTCGTGCGCTCTCTCAATCGTGCACTCTCTCACTCACGCAGGTTCTCACTCGCACAGGCTCTCATCGCGCTCTCTCTAACTCGCGCTCTCTCTAACTCGCGCACTCTCTCACTCATGCACTCTCTCACTCGTGCACTCTCTCAAACGTGCACTCTCTCAAACGTGCATTCTCTCAGTCGCGCACATTCTCATTCGCGCACTCTCTCCCTCGCGCACTCTCTCCCTCGCGCACTCTCTCCCTCGCGCACTCTCTCCCTCGCGCACTCTCTCCCTCGCGCACTCTCTCCCTCGCGCACTCTCTCCCTCGCGCACTCTCTCCCTCGCGCACTCTCTCCCTCGCGCACTCTCTCCCTCGCGCACTCTCTCACTCGCGCACTCTCTCCCTCGCGCACTCTCTCCCTCGCGCACTCTCTCCCTCGTGCACCCTCTCCCTCGCGCACTTTCTCAGTAGCGCACTTTCTCAGTCGCGCACTTTCTCAGTCGCGCACTTTCTCAGTCGCGCACTTTCTCAGTCGCGCACTTTCTAACTCGCGCACTTTCTCACTCTTGCACTTTCTCACTCTTGCACTTTCTCACTCTTGCACTTTCTCACTCTTGCACTTTCTCACTCTTGCACTTTCTCACTCTTGCACTTTCTCACTCTTGCACTTTCTCACTCGCGCACTTTCTCACTCGCGCACTTTCTCACTCGCGCACTTTCTCACTCGCGCACTCTCAATTGCGCACTCTCTCACTCACGCACTTTCTCACTCGTGCACGCTCTCACTCGCGCACTCTCATGCTCACATGCTCACTCACTCACACGCTCTTACTCATGCACTTTCTCACTCACGCACTTTCTCACTGACGCACTCTCTCACTCGCACACGCTCGTACTCGCGCACTCTGTCTCTCGCGCACTCTGTCACTCGCACCCTTTCTCACTCGCGCACTCTCTCTTGCGCACTCTCATTCACGCACTCTCACTCACGCACTTTCTCACTCGCGCACTTTCTCACTCGCGCACTTTCTCACTCGCGCACTTTCTCACTCGCGCACTTTCTCACTCGCGCACTTTCTCACTCGCGCACTTTCTCACTCGCTCACTTTCCCACTCGCGCACTTTCTCCCTCGCGCACTTTCTCACTCGTGCACTCTCTCAATCGCACACACTCGTACTTGCGCATTCTGTCACTCGTGCACTTTCTCACTCACGCACTTTCTCACTCGCGCACTCTGTCACTCGTGCACTCTCTCACTCGCGCACCTTCTCATTCGCGCTCTCTCCCCCTCGCGCACTCTCTCCCTCGCGCACTCTCTCCCTCGCGCACTCTCTGACTCGCGCACTTTCTAACTCGCGCACTTTCTCACTCGTGCACTTTCTCACTCGCGCAATCTCAATTGCGCACTCTCTCACTCGTGCACTCTCTCACTCACATGCTCACTCACTCGCATGCTCTCACTCACGCACTTTCTCACTCACGCACTTTCTCGCTCGCGCACTCTCACTCGTGCGCTCTCTCACTCGTGCGCACTCTCTCACTCGCGTACACTCTCATTCGCGTACTCTCTCACTCGCACGCACTCTTACTCGCGCACTCTCTCACTTGTGCACTTTCTCAGTTGCGTACTCTCACTCGCGCACGCTCTCACTCGCGCACGCTCTCACTCGCGCGCACTCTCACTTACGAACTCTCTCCCTCGCACACACTCTTGCGCACTTTCACTTGCGAACACTCTTCTTTGCACACTCCCACACTCGCGCACGCTCTTACTCGAGCACGCTCTCACTCGCGCACTCTCTCACTCGCGTACGCTCTTGCGAACGCTCTTATTCGCGCGATTTCTCACTCGTGCGCTTTCTCACTCGCTTTCTCACTCACGCTCTCACTCGCGCACTCTCTCACTCACGCACTTTCTCACTCACGCACATTCTCACTCGCGCACTTTCTCACTCGCGCACTTTCTCACTCGCGCACTTTCTCACTCGCGCTCTTTCTCACTCGTGCTCTTTCTCCCTCGCGCACTTTCTCACTCACGCACGCTCTCACTCGCGCACGCTGTCACTCGTGCATACTCTCACTCGCGCATGCTGTAACTCGCATGTTCACTCACTCGCACGCACTCTCTCACTCGCGCACTCTCTCACTCATGCGCACTCTCACTCGCGTACTCTCAATCGCGCACGCTCTCTCTCGCGCACTCTCACTTGCGCGCTTTCTCGCTCATGCACGCTCTTACTCGCGCACTTTCTCACTCTCACACTTTCTCAGTTGCGTAATCTCACTCGCACACCCTCCCACTCGAGCTCTCTCTCCCTTGCGCACTCTCTCCCTTGCGCACTCTCTCACTCGCGCACTCTCTCACTCGCGCACTCTCTCACTCGCGCACGCTCTCACTCGCGCACGCTCTCACTCACGCACGCTCTCACTCGCGCACGCTCTCAATCGCGCACGCTCTCACTCGCGCACTCCCTCACTCGCGCACGCTCTCACTCGCGCACGCTCTCACTCGCGCACGCTCTCAATCGCGCACGCTCTCACTCGCGCACTCCCTCACTCGCGCACGCTCTCACTCGCGCACTCCCTCACTCGCGCACGCTCTCACTCGCGCACTCCCTCACTCGCGCACTCCCTCACTCGCGCACTCCCTCACTCGCGCACGCTCTTACTCGCGCACCGCTCTTACTCGCGCACACCCTGGCGCACTCCCTCACTCGCGCACGCTCTTACTCGTGCACACTCTTACTCGTGCACGCTCTCAATCGCGCACGCTCTCACTCGCGCACTCCCTCACTCGCGCACGCTCTCACTCGCGCACTCCCTCACTCGCGCACGCTCTCACTCGCGCACTCCCTCACTCGCGCACTCCCTCACTCGCGCACTCCCTCACTCGCGCACGCTCTTACTCGCGCACGCTCTTACTCGCGCACGCTCTTACTCGCGCACACCCTGGCGCACTCCCTCACTCGCGCACGCTCTTACTCGTGCACGCTCTTACTCACGCACTCTCTCATTTGTTCACTCGCGCACTCTCTCACTCGCGCACGCTCTCACTCGCACACTCTTTCACTTGCGCACTCTCTCACTCGCACACACTCATGCGCACTCTCACTCGCGAACGCTCTTCTTTGTGCACTCCCTCACTCGCGCACGCTCTTACTCGAGCACGCTCTTACTCACGCAATCTCTCATTCGTGCACTCTCTCACTCGCACACGCTCGTACTTGCGCATTCTGTCACTCGCGCACTTTGTCACTCGCGCACACTCTCACTCGCGCACTCTCTCACTCGCGCTCTCTCTCCCTCGTGCTCCCTCTCCCTTGCGCACTCTCTCCCTCGCGCACTCTCTTCCTCGCGCACTCTCTGACTCGCGCACTTTCTAACTCACGCACTTTCTAACTCATGCACTTTCTAACTCGCGCACTTTCTAACTCGCGCACTTTCTAACTCGCGCACTTTCTAACTCGCGCACTTTCTAACTCGCGCACTTTCTAACTCGCGCACTTTCTAACTCGCGCACGTTCTCACTCACGCACTTTCTAACTCGCGCACTTTCTAACTCGCGCACTTTCTAACTCGCTCACTTTCTAACTCGCGCACTTTCTCACTCGCGCACTCTCTCCCTCGCGCACTTTCTTACTCGTGCACTTTCTTACTCGTGCACTTTCTTACTCGTGCACTTTCTTACTCGTGCACTTTCTTACTCGCGCACTTTCTTCCTCGTGCACTCTCTCACTCGTGCACTTTCTCACTCACGCACTCTCACTCGCGCGCACTCTCACTCGTGCACCTTCTCACTCGCGCACGTTCTCATTCGTGCACTTTCTCACTTTTGCACTTTCTCACTCGTGCTCCTTCTCCCTCGCGCACTTTCTCACTCATGCACGCTCTCACTCGCTTACGCTGTCACTCATGCATGTTCTCACTCGCGCATGCTGTAACTCGCACGTTCACTCACTCGCAAGGACTCTCTCACTCACGCACTCTCTCACTCACGCACTCTCTCACTCGCGCAATCCCTCACTCGCGCAATCTCTCACTCGCGCGCACTCTCACTCGCGCGCACTCTCACTCGTGCACACTCTCACTCGCGCAGTCTCACTCACGTACGCTCTCGCTCGCGCACTCTCACTCGCGCGCTCTCACTCGCGCGCACACTTACTCGCGCAAGCTTACTCGCACACTCTCTCTCTCGCGTACGCTCTCACTCGTGCACTCTCTCCCTCGCATGCACTCTTACTCGCGCAGTCTTACTCGCGCACTCTCTCACTCGTGCTCTTTCTCACTCGTGCTCTTTCTCACTCACGCACGCTCTCACTCGCGCATGCTGTCACTCGTGCATGCTCTCACTCGCGCATGCTGTAACTTGCACGTTCACTCACTCGCACGCACTCTCTCACTCGCGCACTCTCACTCGCGCGCACTCTCACTCGCGCGCACTCTCACTCGCGCGCACTCTCACTCGCGTGCACTCTAACTCGCGCACTCTAACTCGCGCACTCTAACTCGCGCGCTCTAACTCGCGCGCTCTAACTCGCGCGCTCTCACTCGCGCGCTCTCACTCGCGCGCTCTCACTCGCGCGCTCTCACTCGTGCGCTCTCTCAATCTCGCGCACTCTCACTCGCGCACTCTCACTCGCATACGTTCTCTCTCGCACGCACTCTTACTCGCGCAGTCTTACTCGCGCACTCTCTCACTCGTGCACGCTCTTACTCGCGCTCATTCTCAGTTGCGTACTCTCACTCGCGCACGCTCTCACTCGCGCGCTCTCTCAATCGCGCGCACTCTCACTCGCGCACTCTCACTCGCGTATGCTCTCGCTCGCGCACTCTCACTCGCGTGCTCTCTCACTCGCGCGCACTCTTACTCACGCAATATTACTCGCGCACTCTCTCACTCACGTACGCTCTCACTCGCGCACTCTGTCACTCGCACGCACTCTTACTCGCGCCGTCTTACTCGCGCACTCTCACTCGTGCATGCTTTTACTCGCGCACTTTCTCACTCGTGCTCTTTCTCACTCGTGCTCTTTCTCACTCACGCACGCTCTCACTCGTGCATGCTGTCCCTCGTGCATGCTCTCACTTGCGCATGCTGTAACTCGCACGTTCACTCACTCGCACGCACTCTCTCAATCGCGCGCACTCTCACTCGCGCACTCTCTCACTCGCGTACGTTCTCGCTTGCGCACTCTCACTCGCGCGCACTCTTACTCGCGTACGCTCTCATTCGTGTACTCTCTGACTTGCACGCACTCTTACTTGTGCAGTCTTACTCGCGCACTCTCTCACTCGTGCACGCTCTCACTCGCGCACTCTCTCTCGCACGCACTCTTACTCGCGCACTCTTACTCGCGCACTCTCTCACTCGTGCACGCTCTTACTCGCGCACTTTCACACTCTCACACTTCCACAGTTGCGTCCTCTCACTCGCGCAATCTCTCACTCGCGCACTCTCTCACTCGCGCACGCTCTCACTCACGCACGCTCTCACTCGCGCGCGCTCTCACTCGCGCGCGCTCTCCCTCGCGCACTCTCTCCCTCGCGCACTCTCTCCCTCGCGCACTCTCTCCCTCGCGCACTCTCTCCCTCGCGCACTCTCACTCGCGCACTCTCTCACTCGCGCACTCTCTCACTCGCGCACTCTCTCACTCGCGCACTCTCTCACTCGCGCACTCTCTCACTCGCGCACTCTCTCACTCGCGCACTCTCTCACTCGCGCACTCTCACTCGCGCACTCTCTCACTTGCACGCTCTCACTCGCGCGCTCTCACTCACGCTCTCTCTAACTCGCGCACTCTCTCACCCACGCGCTCTCTCACCCCCGTGCTCTCTCACTCGCGCACTCACTCACTTGCGAATGCTCTTACTCGCGCACTGACTCACACGCTCACACACTCGCGCACCTTCTCACTCGTGCGCTCTCTCAATCGTGCACTCTCTCACTCACGCAGGTTCTCACTCGCACAGGCTCTCATCGCGCTCTCTCTAACTCGCGCTCTCTCTAACTCGCGCACTCTCTCACTCATGCACTCTCTCACTCGTGCAGTCTCTCAAACGTGCACTCTCTCAAACGTGCATTCTCTCAGTCGCGCACATTCTCATTCGCGCACTCTCTCCCTCGCGCACTCTCTCCCTCGCGCACTCTCTCCCTCGCGCACTCTCTCCCTCGCGCACTCTCTCCCTCGCGCACTCTCTCCCTCGCGCACTCTCTCCCTCGCGCACTCTCTCCCTCGCGCACTCTCTCCCTCGCGCACTCTCTCCCTCGCGCACTCTCTCCCTCGCGCACTCTCTCCCTCGCGCACTCTCTCCCTCGCGCACTCTCTCCCTCGCGCACTCTCTCCCTCGCGCACTCTCTCCCTCGCGCACTCTCTCCCTCGCGCACTCTCTCCCTCGCGCACTCTCTCACTCGCGCACTCTCTCCCTCGCGCACTCTCTCCCTCGCGCACTCTCTCCCTCGCGCACCCTCTCCCTCGCGCACTTTCTCAGTCGCGCACTTTCTCAGTCGCGCACTTTCTCAGTCGCGCACTTTCTCAGTCGCGCACTTTCTCAGTCGCGCACTTTCTCAGTCGCGCACTTTCTAACTCGCGCACTTTCTAACTCGCGCACTTTCTCACTCTTGCACTTTCTCACTCTTGCACTTTCTCACTCTTGCACTTTCTCACTCTTGCACTTTCTCACTCTTGCACTTTCTCACTCTTGCACTTTCTCACTCGCGCACTTTCTCACTCGCGCACTTTCTCCCTCGCGCACTTTCTCACTCGTGCACTCTCTCAATCGCACACACTCGTACTTGCGCATTCTGTCACTCGTGCACTTTCTCACTCACGCACTTTCTCACTCGCGCACTCTGTCACTCGTGCACTCTCTCACTCGCGCACCTTCTCATTCGCGCTCTCTCCCCCTCGCGCACTCTCTCCCTCGCGCACTCTCTCCCTCGCGCACTCTCTGACTCGCGCACTTTCTAACTCGCGCACTTTCTCACTCGTGCACTTTCTCACTCGCGCAATCTCAATTGCGCACTCTCTCACTCGTGCACTCTCTCACTCACATGCTCACTCACTCGCATGCTCTCACTCACGCACTTTCTCACTCACGCACTTTCTCGCTCGCGCACTCTCACTCGTGCGCTCTCTCACTCGTGCGCACTCTCTCACTCGCGTACACTCTCATTCGCGTACTCTCTCACTCGCACGCACTCTTACTCGCGCACTCTCTCACTTGTGCACTTTCTCAGTTGCGTACTCTCACTCGCGCACGCTCTCACTCGCGCACGCTCTCACTCGCGCGCACTCTCACTTACGAACTCTCTCCGTCGCACACACTCTTGCGCACTTTCACTTGCGAACACTCTTCTTTGCACACTCCCACACTCGCGCACGCTCTTACTCGAGCACGCTCTCACTCGCGCACTCTCTCACTCGCGTACGCTCTTGCGAACGCTCTTATTCGCGCGATTTCTCACTCGTGCGCTTTCTCACTCGCTTTCTCACTCACGCTCTCACTCGCGCACTCTCTCACTCACGCACTTTCTCACTCACGCACATTCTCACTCGCGCACTTTCTCACTCGCGCACTTTCTCACTCGCGCACTTTCTCACTCGCGCTCTTTCTCACTCGTGCTCTTTCTCCCTCGCGCACTTTCTCACTCACGCACGCTCTCACTCGCGCACGCTGTCACTCGTGCATACTCTCACTCGCGCATGCTGTAACTCGCATGTTCACTCACTCGCACGCACTCTCTCACTCGCGCACTCTCTCACTCATGCGCACTCTCACTCGCGTACTCTCAATCGCGCACGCTCTCTCTCGCGCACTCTCACTTGCGCGCTTTCTCGCTCATGCACGCTCTTACTCGCGCACTTTCTCACTCTCACACTTTCTCAGTTGCGTAATCTCACTCGCACACCCTCCCACTCGAGCTCTCTCTCCCTTGCGCACTCTCTCCCTTGCGCACTCTCTCACTCGCGCACTCTCTCACTCGCGCACTCTCTCACTCGCGCACGCTCTCACTCGCGCACGCTCTCACTCACGCACGCTCTCACTCGCGCACGCTCTCAATCGCGCACGCTCTCACTCGCGCACTCCCTCACTCGCGCACGCTCTCACTCGCGCACGCTCTCACTCGCGCACGCTCTCAATCGCGCACGCTCTCACTCGCGCACTCCCTCACTCGCGCACGCTCTCACTCGCGCACTCCCTCACTCGCGCACGCTCTCACTCGCGCACTCCCTCACTCGCGCACTCCCTCACTCGCGCACTCCCTCACTCGCGCACGCTCTTACTCGCGCACGCTCTTACTCGCGCACACCCTGGCGCACTCCCTCACTCGCGCACGCTCTTACTCGTGCACGCTCTTACTCGTGCACGCTCTCAATCGCGCACGCTCTCACTCGCGCACTCCCTCACTCGCGCACTCCCTCACTCGCGCACGCTCTCACTCGCGCACTCCCTCACTCGCGCACTCCCTCACTCGCGCACTCCCTCACTCGCGCACGCTCTTACTCGCGCACGCTCTTACTCGCGCACGCTCTTACTCGCGCACACCCTGGCGCACTCCCTCACTCGCGCACGCTCTTACTCGTGCACGCTCTTACTCACGCACTCTCTCATTTGTTCACTCGCGCACTCTCTCACTCGCGCACGCTCTCACTCGCACACTCTTTCACTTGCGCACTCTCTCACTCGCACACACTCATGCGCACTCTCACTCGCGAACGCTCTTCTTTGTGCACTCCCTCACTCGCGCACGCTCTTACTCGAGCACGCTCTTACTCACGCAATCTCTCATTCGTGCACTCTCTCACTCGCACACGCTCGTACTTGCGCATTCTGTCACTCGCGCACTTTGTCACTCGCGCACACTCTCACTCGCGCACTCTCTCACTCGCGCTCTCTCTCCCTCGTGCTCCCTCTCCCTTGCGCACTCTCTCCCTCGCGCACTCTCTTCCTCGCGCACTCTCTGACTCGCGCACTTTCTAACTCACGCACTTTCTAACTCATGCACTTTCTAACTCGCGCACTTTCTAACTCGCGCACTTTCTAACTCGCGCACTTTCTAACTCGCGCACTTTCTAACTCGCGCACTTTCTAACTCGCGCACTTTCTAACTCGCGCACTTTCTCACTCACGCACTTTCTAACTCGCGCACTTTCTAACTCGCGCACTTTCTAACTCGCTCACTTTCTAACTCGCGCACTTTCTCACTCGCGCACTCTCTCCCTCGCGCACTTTCTTACTCGTGCACTTTCTTACTCGTGCACTTTCTTACTCGTGCACTTTCTTACTCGTGCACTTTCTTACTCGCGCACTTTCTTCCTCGTGCACTCTCTCACTCGTGCACTTTCTCACTCACGCACTCTCACTCGCGCGCACTCTCACTCGTGCACCTTCTCACTCGCGCACGTTCTCATTCGTGCACTTTCTCACTTTTGCACTTTCTCACTCGTGCTCCTTCTCCCTCGCGCACTTTCTCACTCATGCACGCTCTCACTCGCTTACGCTGTCACTCATGCATGTTCTCACTCGCGCATGCTGTAACTCGCACGTTCACTCACTCGCAAGGACTCTCTCACTCGCGCACTCTCTCACTCGCGCAATCCCTCACTCGCGCAATCTCTCACTCGCGCGCACTCTCACTCGCGCGCACTCTCACTCGTGCACACTCTCACTCGCGCAGTCTCACTCACGTACGCTCTCGCTCGCGCACTCTCACTCGCGCGCTCTCACTCGCGCGCACACTTACTCGCGCAAGCTTACTCGCACACTCTCTCTCTCGCGTACGCTCTCACTCGTGCACTCTCTCCCTCGCATGCACTCTTACTCGCGCAGTCTTACTCGCGCACTCTCTCACTCGTGCTCTTTCTCACTCGTGCTCTTTCTCACTCACGCACGCTCTCACTCGCGCATGCTGTCACTCGTGCATGCTCTCACTCGCGCATGCTGTAACTTGCACGTTCACTCACTCGCACGCACTCTCTCACTCGCGCACTCTCACTCGCGCGCACTCTCACTCGCGCGCACTCTCACTCGCGCGCACTCTCACTCGCGCGCACTCTCACTCGCGCGCACTCTAACTCGCGCACTCTAACTCGCGCGCTCTAACTCGCGCGCTCTAACTCGCGCGCTCTCACTCGCGCGCTCTCACTCGCGCGCTCTCACTCGTGCGCTCTCTCAATCTCGCGCACTCTCACTCGCGCACTCTCACTCGCATACGTTCTCTCTCGCACGCACTCTTACTCGCGCAGTCTTACTCGCGCACTCTCTCACTCGTGCACGCTCTTACTCGCGCTCATTCTCAGTTGCGTACTCTCACTCGCGCACGCTCTCACTCGCGCGCTCTCTCAATCGCGCGCACTCTCACTCGCGCACTCTCACTCGCGTATGCTCTCGCTCGCGCACTCTCACTCGCGTGCTCTCTCACTCGCGCGCACTCTTACTCACGCAATATTACTCGCGCACTCTCTCACTCACGTACGCTCTCACTCGCGCACTCTGTCACTCGCACGCACTCTTACTCGCGCCGTCTTACTCGCGCACTCTCACTCGTGCATGCTTTTACTCGCGCACTTTCTCACTCGTGCTCTTTCTCACTCGTGCTCTTTCTCACTCACGCACGCTCTCACTCGTGCATGCTGTCCCTCGTGCATGCTCTCACTTGCGCATGCTGTAACTCGCACGTTCACTCACTCGCACGCACTCTCTCAATCGCGCGCACTCTCACTCGCGCACTCTCTCACTCGCGTACGTTCTCGCTTGCGCACTCTCACTCGCGCGCACTCTTACTCGCGTACGCTCTCATTCGTGTACTCTCTGACTTGCACGCACTCTTACTTGTGCAGTCTTACTCGCGCACTCTCTCACTCGTGCACGCTCTCACTCGCGCACTCTCTCTCGCACGCACTCTTACTCGCGCACTCTTACTCGCGCACTCTCTCACTCGTGCACGCTCTTACTCGCGCACTTTCACACTCTCACACTTCCTCAGTTGCGTCCTCTCACTCGCGCAATCTCTCACTCGCGCACTCTCTCACTCGCGCACGCTCTCACTCACGCACGCTCTCACTCGCGCACGCTCTCACTCGCGCACGCTCTCACTCGCGCACTCTCTCACTCGCACACACTCTTGCGCACTCTCACTCACGAACGCTCTACTTTGCGCACTCCCTCACTCGCGCACTTTCTTACTCGCACACGCTCTTACTCACGCACACTCTCATTCGTGCACTCTCTCACTCGCGCAGGCTCTCACTCGCACACTCTCTCACTTGCGCACTCTCTCACTCGCACACACTCATGCGCACTCTCACTCGCGAACGCTCTTCTATGCGCACTCCCTCACTCGCGCACGCTCTTACTCGAGCATGCTCTTACTCACGCAATCTCTCATTCGTGCACTCTCTCAATTGCACACGCTCGTACTTGCGCATTCTGTCACTCGCGCACTCTGTCGCTCGCGCACTTTGTCACTCGCGCACTTTGTCACTCGCGCACTTTATAACTCGCGCACTTTATAACTCGTGCATTCTCTCACTCGCGCACTTTCTCACTCGCGCACTCTCTCCCTCGCGCACTTTCTCCCTCGCGCACTCTCTCCCTCGCGCACTCTCTCCCTCGCGCACTCTCTCCCTCGCGCACTTTCTAACTCGCGCACTTTCTAACTCGCGCACTTTCTAACTCGCGCACTTTCTAACTCGCGCACTTTCTAACTCGCGCACTTTCTAACTCGCGCACTTTCTAACTCGCGCACTTTCTAACTCGCGCACTTTCTAACTCGCGCACTTTCTAACTCGCGCACTTTCTAACTCACGCACTTTCTAACTCGAGCACTTTCTTACTCGTGCACTTTCTAACTCACGCACTCTCACTCGCGTACTCTCTCACTGGCACGCACTCTGACTCGCACAGTCTTACTCGCGCACTCTCTCGTGCACGCTCTTACTCGCGCACTTTCTCACTCGTGCACTTTCTCAGTTGCGTACTCTCACTCGAGCACTCTCTCACTCGCGCACGCTCTCACTCGCGCACGCTCTCACTCGCGCACGCTCTCACTCGCGCACGCTCTCACTCGCGCACGCTCTCACTCGCGCACGCTCTCACTCGCGCGCTCTCAATCGCGCGCACTCTCACTCACGCACTCTCACTCGCGTACGCTCTCGCTCGCGCACTCTCACTCGCGTGCTCTCTCACTCACGCACACTCTTACTCGCGCAATCTTACTCGCGCACTCTCTCACTCACGTACGCTCTCACTCACGCACTCTCTCACTCGCACGCACTCTTACTCGCGCAGTCTTACTCGCGCACTCTCACTCGTGCACGCTTTTACTCGCGCACTTTCTCACTCGTGCTCTTTCTCACTCACGCACCCTCTCACTCGCGCATGCTGTCCCTCGTGCATGCTCTCACTCGCGCATGCTGTAACTCGCACGTTCACTCACTCGCACGCACTCTCTCACTCGCGCGCACTCTCACTCGCGCACTCTCACTCACGTGCTCTCACTCGCGCACTCTCACTCGCGCGCTCTCTCAATCGCGCGCACTCTCACTCGCGCACTCTCTCACTCGCGTACGTTCTCACTCGCGCACTCTCACTCGCGCGCACTCTCACTCGCGCGCACACTTACTCACGCACTCTCACTCGCGTATGCTCTCATTCGCGCACTCTCTCACTCGCACGCACTCTTACTCGTGCAGTCTAACTCGCGCACTCTCACTCGTGCACGCTCTTACTCGTGCACTTTCTCACTCACGCACTTTCTCAGTTGCGTACTCACTCGCGCACTCTCTCACTTGCGCATGCTCTCACTCGCGCGCGCTCTCTCACTCGCGCGCTCTCTCACTCGCGCGCTCTCTCAATCGCGCGCACTCTCACTCGCGCACTCTCACTCGCGCACTCTCACTCGCGCACTCTCACTCGCGTACGCTCTCGCTCGCGAACTCTCACTCGCGTGCTCTCTCACTCGCGCGCACTCTTACTCGCGCGATCTTACTCGCGCACTCTCTCACTCGCATACGCTCTCACTCGTGCACTCTCTCACTCGCATGCACTCTTACTTGCGCAGTCTTACTCGCACACTCTTTCACTCGTGCACGCTCTTACTCGCGCACTTTCTCACTCGTGCTCTTTCTCACTCGTGCTCTTTCTCACTCGTGCTCTTTCTCACTCACGCACGCTCTCACTCGCGCATGCTGTCACTCGTGCATGCTCTCACTCGCGCATGATGTAACTCGCACGTTCACTCACTCGCACGCACTCTCTCAATCGCGCGCACTCTCACTCACGCACTCTCACTCACGCGCTCTCACTCGCGCGCTCTCACTCGCGAGCTCTCACTCGCGCTCTCTCAATCGCTCGCACTCTCACTCGCGCACTCTCACTCACGCGCACTCTTACTCGCGCACTCTCTCACTCGCGTACGCTCTCATTCGCGTACTCTCTCACTTGCACGCACTCTTACTCGCGCACGCTCTTTCTCGCGCACTTTCTCACTCGCGCACTTTCTCAGTTGCGTACTCTCACTCACGCACGCTCTCACTCACGCACGCTCTCACTCGCGCGCACTCTCACTCGTGCACGCTCTCACTCGCGCACGCTCTCACTCGCGCACGCTCTCACTCGCGCCTGCTCTCACTCGCGCCTGCTCTCACTCGCGCCTGCTCTCACTCGCGCCTGCTCTCATTCGCGTACGCTCTTGCTCACGCACTCTCTCACTCGCCCACTCTCTGACTTGCGCACACTCTTGCGCACTCTCACTCGCAAATGCTCTTCTTTGCGCACTCCCTCACTTGCGCACTCTCTCTTGCGCGCACTCTCTCTCATGCTCTCTCTCGCGCGCACTCTCTCGCGCGTACTCTCTCTCGCGCACTCTCTCTCGCGCACTCTCTCTCGCGCACTCTCTCTCGCGCACTCTCTCTCGCGCACTCTCTCTCGCGCACTCTCTCTCGCGCACTCTCTCTCGCGCACTCTCTCTCGCGCACTCTCGCGCACTCTCTCTCGCGCACTCTCTCTCGCGCACTCTCTCTCGCGCACTCTCTCTCGCGCACTCTCTCTTGCGCACTCTCTCTCGTGCACACTCTCTCTTGTGCACTTCCTCACTCGCGCACTTTTTCACTCGCGCTCTTTCTCACGCACACGCTCTAACTGGCGCACTCTCCCACTCATGCAATGCACTCACTCGTGCACTTACTCTTGCACGCTCTTAATCGCGCATTCTCTCACTCATGCATTCTCTCGCGCACTGTCTCACTCATGCACACTCTCACTCGTGCACATTCTCACTCGGGCAAGTTCTCATTCGTGCACTTTCTCACTCGCGCACTTTCTCACTCGTGCACTTTCTCACTCGTGCTCTTTCTCCCTCGCGCACTTTCTCACTCACACACGCTCTCACTCGTGCACGCTGACACTCGTGCATGCTCTCACTCGCGCATGCTCTCACTCGCACCTTCACTCACTCGTGCACTCTCTCACTTGCGCACTCTCTCACTCGCGCACTCTCGTATGCACTTTCTCACTCGCGCACTTTCTCACACGCACCCGCTCTTACTCGCACACTCTCTCACTCACAAACTTTCTCACTCGTGCACTCTCTCACTCGCGTACTTAATCACTTGCGCACTTTCTCACTTGCGCACTTTCTCACTTGCGCACTTTCTCACTCGCGCACTTTCTCACTCGTGCACACTCTCACTCGTGCATGCTCTTGCTCGTGCACGCTCTTACTCGTGCACGCTCTTGTGCACTTTCTCACTCGCACATGCTCTCACTCGCGCACTCTCTCACTCGCGCACTCTCTCTCTCGCGCAGTCTCTCTCTCGCGCACGCTCTCTCTCGCGCACGCTCTCTCTCGCGCACGCTCTCTCTCGCGCACGCTCTCTCTCGCGCACGCTCTCACTCGCGCACGCTCTCTCTCGCGCACGCTCTCTCTCGTGCACGCTCTCTCGCGCACGCTCTCTCTCGCGCACGCTCTCTCTCGCGCACTCGCTCTCTCTCGCGCACTCACTCTCTCGCGCACTCTCGTACGCATTCTCTCACTCGCGCACTTTCTCACTCGCGCACTTTCTCACTCGCGCACTTTCTCAGTTGCGTACTCTCACTCGCGCACTCTCTCACTCGCGCACGCTCTCACGCTCTCACTCACGCGCACTCTCACTCGCGCACTCTCTCCCTTGCACACACTCTGGCACACTCTCACTTGCGAACGCTCTTCTTTGCACACTCCCTCACTCGCGCACACTCTTACTCGAGCACGCTCTCACTCGCGCACTCTCTCACTCGCGCACTCTCTCACTCACATACGCTCTTGCGAACGCTCTTATTCGTGCACTTTCTCACTCGCACACTTTCTCACTCGCGCACTCTCTCACTCGCGCTCATTTTCACTCGCGCACTTTCTCATTCGCACGCTTTCTCACTCACACGCTTTCTCACTCGCTCTCTCACTCACGCACGCTCTCAATCGCGCACTCTCTCACTCACACACTTTCTCACTCGCGCCTGCTCTCACTCGTGCACACTCTCACTCGCGCCTGCTCTCACTCGCGTACGCGCTCGCTCGCGCACTCTCTCACTCGCCCACTCTCTGACTTGCGCACACTCTTGCGCACTCTGACTCGCAAACGCTCTTCTTTGCGCAGTCCCTCACTTGCGCACTCTCTCTCGCGCGCACTCTCTCTCTCACGCTCTCTCGCGTGCACTGTCTCTCTCGCGCACTGTCTCTCTCGCGCACTGTCTCTCTCGCGCACTCTCTCTCGCGCACTCTCTCTCGCGCACTCTCTCTCGCGCACTCTCTCTCGCGCACTCTCTCTCGCGCACTCTCTCTCGCGCACTCTCTCTCGCGCACTCTCTCTCGCGCACTCTCTCTCGCGCACTCTCTCTCGCGCACTCTCTCTCGCGCACTCTCTCTCGTGTGCACTCTCTCTCGTGTGCACTCTCTCTCGTGCGCACTCTCTCTCGTGCACTCTCTCTTGTGTGCACTTCATCACTCACTCACTTTTTCACTCGCGCACTTTCTCACACGCACACGCTCTAACTGGCGCACTCTCCCACTCATGCATGCTCTCACTCGTGCACTTACTCATGCACGCTCTTAATCGCGCATTCTCTCACTCATGCATTCTCTCACACGTACTTTCTCTCTCGCGCACTGTCTCGCGCACACTCTCACTCGTGCACGTTCTCATTCGTGCACTTTCTCACTCGCGCACTATCTCACTCGTGCACTTTCTCACTCGTGCTCTTTCTCCCTCGTGCACTTTCTCACGCACACACGCTCTCACTCGCGCAAGCTCTCACTCGCGCATGCTCTCACTCGCACCTTCACTCACTCGTGCACTCTCTCACTTGCACACTCTCTCACTCGCGCACTCTCGTACGCACTTTCTCACTCGCGCACTTTCTCACTCGCGCACTCTCTCACTCGCGCACTCTTGTACGCACTTTCTCACTCGCGCACTTTCCCACTCGCGTACTTAATCACTTGCGCACTTTCTCACTTGCGCTCTTTCTCACTCGCGCACTTTCTCACTCGCGCACTTTCTCACTCGCGCACTTCCTCACTCTCACACTTTCTCACTCGCGCACACTCTCACTCGTGCATGCTCTTGCTCTTGCATGCTCTTACTCGTGCACGCTCTTGTGCACTTTCTCACTCGCGCATGCTCTCACTAGCGCACTCTCTCACTCGCGCACTCTCTCACTCGCGTACTCTCTCTCGTGCACTCTCTCTCGCGCACGTTCTTACTCGCGCACGCTCTTACTCACGCACGCTCTTACTCGCGCACGCTCTTACTCGCGCTCGCTTTTACTCGCGCACGCTCTCTCTCGCGCACTCTCTGTCTCGCGCACTCTCTCTCGCGCGCGCACTCTCTCGCGCACTCTGGTACGCACTTTCTCACTCGCGCACTTTCTCACTCGCGCACTTTCTCACACACACCCGCTCTTAATCACGCACTCTCTCACTCACACACTTTCTCACTCGTGCACTCTCTCACTCGCGTACTTAATCACTCGCGCAGTTTCTCTCTTGCGCACTTTCTCACTCGCGCACTTTCTCACTCGCGCACTTTCTCACTCGGGCACTTTCTCACTCGGGCACTTTCTCACTCGGGCACTTTCTCACTCGGGCACTTTCTCACTCGGGCACTTTCTCACTCGGGCACTTTCTCACTCGGGCACTTTCTCACTCGGGCACTTTCTCACTCGGGCACTTTCTCACTTGGGCACTTTCTCACTTGCGCACTTTCTCACTCGCGCACTTTCTCACACACACCCGCTCTTAATCACGCACTCTCTCACTCACACACTTTCTCACTCGTGCACTCTCTCACTCGCGTACTTAATCACTTGCGCAGTTTCTCTCTTGCGCACTTTCTCACTCGCGCACTTTCTCACTCGCGCACTTTCTCACTCGCGCACGCTCTCACTCGCGCACGCTCTCACTCGCGCACGCTCTCACTCGCGCACGCTCTCACTCGCGCACGCTCTCACTCGCGCACGCTCTCACTCGCGCACGCTCTCACTCGCGCACGCTCTCACTCGCGCACGCTCTCACTCATGTACGCTCTCGCTCGCGCACTCTCTCACTCACGCACACTCTTGCGCACTCTCACTCACGGACGCTCTTCTTTGCGCTCTCCCTCACTTGTGCACTCTCTCTCGCATGCTCTCTCTCTCTCGTGCACTCACTCTCGCGCACTCTCTCTTTCGTGCACTCTCTCTCACGCACTCTCTCTCTCGCGCACTCTCTCACGCACTTTCTCACTCGCGCACTTTCTCACTCGTGCACACTCTCACTCATGCACTTAATCACTCGCGCACTTAATCACTCGCGCACTTAATCACTCGCGCACTTTCTCACGCGCGCACTTTCTCACTCACGCACTTTCTCTCTCGCGCACTCTCTCACGCACTTTCTCACTCGCGCACTTTCTCACTCGTGCACACTCTCACTCATGCACTTAATCACTCGCGCACTTAATCACTCGCGCACTTTCTCACTTGCGCACTTTCTCACTCACGCACTCACTCACTTGCGAATGCTCTTACTCGCGCACTCACTCGCGCGCTCTCACACTCGCGCTCTCTCAATCGTGCGCTCTCTCAATCGTGCACTCTGTCACTCGCGCAGGCTCTCACTCGTGCACTCTCTCACTCGCGATCTCTCTAACTTGCGCTCTCTCTAATTCGCGCTCTCTCTCACTAGTGCACTCTCTCACTTGCGCACTCTCTCACTCACGCACGTTTTCATTCGCGCACTCTCTCCCTCGCTCACGCTCTCCCTCGCGCACTCTCTCACTCGCGCACTCTCTCACTCACGCACTCTCTCACTCGCGCACTCACTCACTCGCGCACTTTCTAACTCGTGCACTTCCTAACTCGCGCACTTGCTCACACGTGCACTTTCTTACTCGCCCTTTCTGAAACGCGCACTCTCACTCGCGCACTCTCTCACTCGCGCACTCTCTCACTCGCGCACTCTCAATCGCGCACTCTCACTCGCACGCTCTTACTCGCTCACTTTCTCACTCGCACTCTCTCAATCGCGCACTCTCTCACTCGCACACGCTCGTACTCGCTCACTGTCACTCGCTCACTGTCACTCGCGCATTCTGTCGCGCAATCTGTCACTCGCGCAATCTGTCACTCGCGCACTCTGTCACTCGCGCACTCTGTCACTCGCGCACTCTGTCACTCGCGCACTCTGTCACTCGCGCACTCTGTCACTCGCGCACTCTCACTCGCGCGCTCTGTCACTCGCGCGCTCTGTCACTCGCGCACTCTGTCACTCGCGCACTCTGTCACTCGCGCACTCTGTCACTCGCGCACTTTCTCACTCGAGCACTTTCTCACTCGAGCACTCTCACTCGCGCACTCTCTCACCCACGCACTCTCACTTGCGCACTCTCTCACTCGCGCACTCTCGTACGCACTTTCTCACTCGCGCACTTTCTCACTCGCGCACTTTCTCACTCGCACACTTTCTCACACGCACCCGCTCTTAATCGCGCACTCTCTCACTCACACACTTTCTCATTCGTGCACTCTCTCACTCGCGTACTTAATCACTTGCGCAGTTTCTCACTTGCGCACTTTCTCACTCGCGCACTTTCTCACTCGCGCACTTTCTCACTCGCGCACTTTCTCACTCGCGCACTTTCTCACTCGCGCACTTTCTCACTCGAGCACTTTCTCATTCGCGCACTTTCTCACTCGCGCACACTCTTGCGCAGTCTCACTCGCGAATGCTCTTCTTTGCGCTCTCCCTCACTTGTGCACTCTCTCTCACGCACTTTCTCACTCGTGCACACTCTCACTCGTGCACACTCTCACTCATGCACTTAATCACTCGCGCACTTAATCACTCACGCACTTTCTCACGCGCGCACTTTCTCATGCGCGCACTTTCTCACGCGCGCACTTTCTCACGCACACTCTCTCTCGCGCACTCTCTCTGGTGCACACTCTCTCTCGTGCACTCTCTCTTGTGCACTTCCTCACTCGCGCACTTTTTCACTCGCGCACTTTCTCACGCACACGCTCTAACTGGCGCACTCTCCCACTCATGCATGCTCTCACTCGTGCACTTACTCATGCACGCTCTTAATCGCGCATTCTCTCACTCATGCATTCTCTCACACGCACTTTCTCACTCGCACACTGTCTCACTCATGCACACTCTCACTCGTGCACATTCTCACTCGTGCACATTCTCACTCGCGCAAGTTCTCATTCATGCACTTTCTCACTCGCGCACTTTCTCACTCGCGCACTTTCTCACTCGTGCACTTTCTCACTCGCGCACTTTCTCACTCGTGCACTTTCTCACTCGTGCTCTTTCTCCCTCTCGCACTTTCTCACTCACACACGCTCTCACTCGCGCACGCTGACACTCATGCATGCTGTCACTCGCGCACACTCTCACTCGTGCACATTCTCACTCGCGCAAGTTCTCATTCGTGCACTTTCTCACTCGCGCACTTTCTCACTCGTGCACTTTCTCACTCGTGCTCTTTCTCCCTCGCGCACTTTCTCACTCACACACGCTCTCACTCGCGCACGCTGACACTCGTGCATGCTCTCACTCGCGCATGCTCTCACTCGCACCTTCACTCACTCGTGCACTCTCTCACTTGCGCACTCTCTCACTCGCGCACTCTCGTACGCACTTTCTCACTCACGCACTTTCTCACACGCACCCGCTCTTACTCGCACACTCTCTCACTCACAAACTTTCTCACTCGTGCACTCTCTCACTCGCGTACTTAATCACTTGCGCACTTTCTCACTCGCGCACTTTCTCACTCGCGCACTTTCTCACTCGCGCACTTTCTCACTCGCGCACTTTCTCACTCGCGCACTTTCTCACTCGCGCACTTTCTCACTTGCGCACTTTCTCACTCGCGCACACTCTCACTCGTGCACGCTCTTGCTCGTGCACGCTATTACTCGTGCACGCTCTTGTGCACTTTCTCACTCGCGCATGCTCTCACTCGCGCATGCTCTCTCACTCGCGCACTCTCTCACTCGCGCACTCTCTCACTCGCGCACGCTCTCTCTCGCGCACGCTCTCTCTCGCGCACGCTCTCTCTTGCGCACGCTCTCTCTCGCGCACGCTCTCTCTCGCGCACGCTCTCACTCGCGCACGCTCTCACTCGCGCACGCTCTCACTCGCGCACGCTCTCACTCGCGCACGCTCTTACTCGCGCACGCTCTCTCTCGCGCACGCTCTCTCTCGCGCATGCTCTCTCTCGCGCACTCACTCTCTCGCGCACTCTCGTACGCACTCTCTCACTCATGCACGCTCTCACTCGCGCACTTTCTCACTCGCGCACTTTCTCAGTTGCGTACTCTCACTCGCGCACTCTCTCACTCGCGCACTCTCTCACTCGCGCACGCTCTCACGCTCTCACTCACGCGCACTCTCACTCGCGCACTCTTTCCCTTGCACACACTCTGGCGCACTCTCACTTGCGAACGCTCTTCTTTGCACACTCCCTCACTCGCGCACACTCTTACTCGAGCACGCTCTCACTCGCGCACTCTCTCACTCACGTACGCTCTTGCGAACGCTCTTATTCGTGCACTTTCTCACTCGCACGCTTTCTCACTCGCACGCTTTCTCACTCGCACGCTTTCTCACTCACGCTCTCACTCACGCTCTCACTCGCGCACTCTCTCATTCGCGCACATTTTCACTCGCTCACTTTCTCACTCACGCACTTTCTCACTCACGCACTTTCTCACTCGCACGCTTTCTCACTCGCGCACTCTCTCACTCGCGCTCATTTTCACTCACGCTCATTTTCACTCGCGCACTTTCTCACTCGCACGCTTTCTCACTCACACGCTTTCTCACTCGCGCTCTCACTCACGCACGCTCTCAATCGCGCACTCTCTCACTCACACACTTTCTCACTCGCGCCTGCTCTCACTCGCGCACACTCTCACTCGCGCCTGCTCTCACTCGCGTACGCGCTCGCTCGCGCACTCTCTCACTCGCCCACTCTCTGACTTGTGCACACTCTTGCGCACTCTCACTCGCAAACGCTCTTCTTTGCGCACTCCCTCACTTGCGCACTCTCTCTCGCGCGCACTCTCTCTCTCACGCTCTCTCTCGCGCGCACTGTCTCTCTCGCGCACTCTCTCTCGCGCACTCTCTCTCGCGCACTCTCTCTCGCGCACTCTCTCTCGCGCACTCTCTCGTGCACTCTCTCTCGTGCACTCTCTCTCGTGCACTCTCTCTCGTGCACTCTCTCTCGCGCACTCTCTCTCATGCGCACTCTCTCTCGTGCACTCTCTCTCGTGTGCACTTCCTCACTCACTCACTCACTTTTTCACTCGCGCACTTTCTCACACGCACACGCTCTAACTGGCGCACTCTCCCACTCATGCATGCTCTCGCTCGTGCACTTACTCATGCACGCTCTTAATCGCGCATTCTCTCACTTATGCATTCTCTCACACGCACTTTCTCTCTCGCGCATTGTCTCACTCGCGCACACTCTCACTCGTGCACGTTCTCATTCGTGCACTTTCTCACTCGCGCACTATCTCACTCGTGCACTTTCTCACTCATGCTCTTTCTCCCTCGTGCACTTTCTCACGCACACACGCTCTCACTCGCGCAAGCTCTCACTCGCACCTTCACTCACTCGTGCACTCTCTCACTTGCGCACTCTCTCACTCGCGCACTCTCGTACGCACTTTCTCACTCGCGCACTTTCTCACTCGCGCACTCTCTCACTCGCGCACTCTCTCACTCGCGCACTCTCTCACTCGCGCACTCTCTCACTCGCGCACTCTTGTACGCACTTTCTCACTCGCGCACTTTCTCACTCACGCACTTTCTCACTTGCGCACTTTCTCACTCGCGCACTTTCTCACTTGCGCACTTTCTCACTCGCGCACTTTCTCACTCGCGCATTTTCTCACTCGCGCACTTTCTCACTCGCGCACTTTCTCACTCTCGCACTTTCTCACTCGCGCACACTCTCACTCGTGCATGCTCTCGCTCGTGCATGCTCTTACTCGTGCACGCTCTTGTGCACTTTCTCACTCGCGCACTCTCTCACTCGCGCACTCTCTCACTCGCGCACTATCTCTCGCGCACTCTCTCTCGCGCACGTTCTTACTCGCGCACGCTCTTACTCGCGCACGCTCTTACTCGCGCACGCTCTTACTCGCGCACGCTCTTTCTCGCGCACGCTCTTTCTCGCGCACGCTCTCTCTCGCGCACTCTCTCTTGCACGCGCACTCTCTCGTGCACTCTAGTACGCACTTTCTCCCTCGCGCACTTTCTCACTCGCGCACATTCTCACACGCACCCGCTCTTAATCACGCACTCTCTCACTCGTGCACTCTCTCACTCGTGCACTCTCTCACTCGCGTACTTACTCACTCGCGCACTCTGTCACTCGCGCACTCTGTCACTCGCGCACTCTGTCACTCGCGCACTCTGTCACTCGCGCACTCTGTCACTCGCGCACTCTCTCACCCGCGCACTCTCTCACTTGCACACTCTCTCACTCGCGCACTCTCGTACGCACTTTCTCACTCGCGCACTTTCTCACTCGCACACTTTCTCACGCACCCGCTCTTAATCGCGCACCCTCTCACTCACACACTTTCTCACTCGTGCACTCTCTCACTCGCGTACTTAATCACTTGCGCACTTTCTCACTCGCGCACTTTCTCACTCGCGCACTTTCTCACTCGCGCACTTTCTCACTCGCGCACTTTCTCACTCGCGCACTTTCTCACTCGCGCACGCTCTCACTCGCGCACGCTCTCACTCGCGCACGCTCTCACTCGCGCCCGCTCTCACTCGCGCCCGCTCTCACTCGCGCCCGCTCTCACTCGCGCCCGCTCTCACTCGCGCCCGCTCTCACTCGCGCCTGCTCTCATTCGCGTACGCTCTTGCTCACGCACTCTCTCACTCGCCCACTCTCTGACTTGCGCACACTCTTGCGCACTCTCACTCGCAAATGCTCTTCTTTGCGCACTCCCTCACTTGCGCACTCTCTCTCGCGCGCACTCTCTCTCTCATGCTCTCTCTCGCGCGCACTCTCTCGCGCGCACTCTCTCGCGCGCACTCTCTCGCGCGCACTCTCTCGCGCGCACTCTCTCGCGCGCACTCTCTCTCGCGCACTCTCTCTCGCGCACTCTCTCTCGCGCACTCTCTCTCGCGCACTCTCTCTCGCGCACTCTCTCTCGCGCACTCTCTCTCGCGCACTCTCTCTCGCGCACTCTCTCTCGCGCACTCTCTCTCGCGCACTCTCTCTCGCGCACACTCTCTCGTGCACACTCTCTCTCGTGCACTCTCTCTTGTGCACTTCCTCACTCGCGCACTTTTTCACTCGCGCTCTTTCTCACACACACGCTCTAACTGGCGCACTCTCCCACTCATGCAATGCTCTCACTCGTGCACTTACTCTTGCACGCTCTTAATCGCGCATTCTCTCACTCATGCATTCTCTCACACGCACTTTCTCTCTCGCGCACTGTCTCACTCATGCACACTCTCACTCGTGCACATTCTCACTCGGGCAAGTTCTCATTCGTGCACTTTCTCACTCGCGCACTTTCTCACTCGTGCACTTTCTCACTCGTGCTCTTTCTCCCTCGCGCACTTTCTCACTCACACACGCTCTCACTCGCGCACGCTGACACTCGTGCATGCTCTCACTCGCGCATGCTCTCACTCGCACCTTCACTCACTCGTGCACTCTCTCACTTGCGCACTCTCTCACTCGCGCACTCTCGTATGCACTTTCTCACTCGCGCACTTTCTCACACGCACCCGCTCTTACTCGCACACTCTCTCACTCACAAACTTTCTCACTCGTGCACTCTCTCACTCGCATACTTAATCACTTGCGCACTTTCTCACTTGCGCACTTTCTCACTTGCGCACTTTCTCACTTGCGCACTTTCTCACTTGCGCACTTTCTCACTCGCGCACTTTCTCACTCGTGCACACTCTCACTCGTGCATGCTCTTGGTCGTGCACGCTCTTACTCGTGCACGCTCTTGTGCACTTTCTCACTCGCACATGCTCTCACTCGCGCACTCTCTCACTCGCGCACTCTCTCTCTCGCGCACGCTCTCTCTCGTGCACGCTCTCTCTCGCGCACGCTCTCTCTCGCGCACGCTCTCTCTCGCGCACGCTCTCTCTCGCGCACGCTCTCTCTCGTGCACGCTCTCTCTCGCGCACTCACTCTCTCGCGCACTCTCGTACGCATTCTCTCACTGGCGCACTTTCTCACTCGCGCACTTTCTCACTCGCGCACTTTCTCACTCGCGCACTTTCTCACTCGCGCACTTTCTCACTCGCGCACTTTCTCACTCGCGCACTTTCTCACTCGCGCACTTTCTCACTCGCGCACTTTCTCAGTTGCGTACTCTCACTCGCGCACTCTCTCACTCGCGCACTCTCTCACTCGCGCACGCTCTCACGCTCTCACTCACGCGCTCTCTCACTCGCGCTCATTTTCACTCGCGCACTTTCTCATTCGCACGCTTTCTCACTCACACGCTTTCTCACTCGCTCTCTCACTCACGCACGCTCTCAATCGTGCACTCTCTCACTCACACACTTTCTCACTCGCGCCTGCTCTCACTCGTGCACACTCTCACTCGCGCCTGCTCTCACTCGCGTACGCGCTCGCTCGCGCACACTCTCACTCGCCCACTCTCTGACTTGCGCACACTCTTGCGCACTCTGACTCGCAAACGCTCTTCTTTGCGCACTCCCTCACTTGCGCACTCTCTCTTGCGCGCACTCTCTCTCTCACGCTCTCTCTCGCGCGCACTGTCTCTCTCGCGCACTGTCTCTCTCGCGCACTGTCACTCTCGCGCACTGTCTCTCTCGCGCACTGTCTCTCTCGCGCACGCTCTCTCTCGCGCACGCTCTCTCTCGCGCACGCTCTCTCTCGCGCACGCTCTCTCTCGCGCACGCTCTCTCTCGCGCACGCTCTCTCTCGCGCACGCTCTCTCTCGCGCACTCACTCTCTCGCGCACTCACTCTCTCGCGCACTCTCGTACGCATTCTCTCACTCGCGCACTTTCTCACTCGCGCACTTTCTCACTCGCGCACTTTCTCACTCGCGCACTTTCTCACTCGCGCACTTTCTCACTCGCGCACTTTCTCACTCGTGCACTTTCTCACTCGTGCACTTTCTCACTCGCGCACTTTCTCAGTTGCGTACTCTCACTCGCGCACTCTCTCACTCGCGCACTCTCTCACTCGCGCACGCTCTCACTCACGCGCACTCTCACTCGCGCACTCTCTCCCTTGCACACACTCTGGCGCACTCTCACTTGCGAACGCTCTTCTTTACACACTCCCTCACTCGCGCACACTCTTACTCGAGCACGCTCTCACTCGCGCACTCTCTCACTCGCGCACTCTCTCACTCACATATGCTCTTGCGAACGCTCTTATTCGTGCACTTTCTCACTCGCACGCTTTCTCACTCGCGCACTCTCTCACTCGCGCTCATTTTCACTCGCGCACTTTCTCATTCGCACGCTTTCTCACTCACACGCTTTCTCACTCGCTCTCTCACTCACGCACGCTCTCAATCGCGCACTCTCTCACTCACACACTTTCTCACTCGCGCCTGCTCTTACTCGTGCACGCTCTTGTGCACTTTCTCACTCGCACATGCTCTCACTCGCCCACTCTCTGACTTGCGCACACTCTTGCGCACTCTGACTCGCAAACGCTCTTCTTTGCGCACTCCCTCACTTGCGCACTCTCTCTCGCGCGCACTCTCTCTCTCACGCTCTCTCTCGCGCGCACTGTCTCTCTCGCGCACTGTCTCTCTCGCGCACTGTCTCTCTCGCGCACTGTCTCTCTCGCGCACTGTCTCTCTCGCGCACTGTCTCTCTCGCGCACTGTCTCTCTCGCGCACTGTCTCTCGCGCACTGTCTCTCGCGCACTGTCTCTCGCGCACTCTCTCTCGCGCACTCTCTCTCGCGCACTCTCTCTCGCGCACTCTCTCTCGCGCACTCTCTCTCGCGCACTCTCTCTCGCGCACTCTCTCTCGCGCACTCTCTCTCGCGCACTCTCTCTCGCGCACTCTCTCTCGCGCACTCTCTCTCGCGCACTCTCTCTCGCGCACTCTCTCTCGCGCACTCTCTCTCGCGCACTCTCTCTCGTGCGCACTCTCTCTCGTGCACTCTCTCTTGTGTGCACTTCATCACTCACTCACTTTTTCACTCGCGCACTTTCTCACACGCACACGCTCTAACTGGCGCACTCTCCCACTCATGCATGCTCTCGCTCGTGCACTTACTCATGCATGCTCTTAATCGCGCATTCTCTCACTCATGCATTCTCTCACACGTACTTTCTCTCTCGCGCACTGTCTCACTCGCGCACACTCTCACTCGTGCACGTTCTCATTCGTGCACTTTCTCACTCGCGCACTATCTCACTCGTGCACTTTCTCACTCGTGCTCTTTCTCCCTCGTGCACTTTCTCACGCACACACGCTCTCACTCGCGCAAGCTCTCACTCGCGCAAGCTCTCACTCGCGCATGCTCTCACTCGCACCTTCACTCACTCGTGCACTCTCTCACTTGCGCACTCTCTCACTCGCGCAATCTCGTACGCACTTTCTCACTCGCGCACTTTCTCACTCGCGCACTCTCTCACTCGCGCACTCTTGTACGCACTTTCTCACTCGCGCACTTTCCCACTCGCGTACTTAATCACTTGCGCACTTTCTCACTTGCGCTCTTTCTCACTCGTGCACTTTCTCACTCGCGCACTCTCTCACTCGCGCACTCTCTCACTCGCGCACTCTCTCTCGTGCACTCTCTCTCGCGCACGTTCTTACTCGCGCACGCTCTTACTCGCGCACGCTCTTACTCGCGCACGCTCTTACTCGCGCACGCTTTTACTCGCGCACGCTCTCTCTCGCGCACTCTCTGTCTCGCGCACTCTCTCTCGCGCGCGCACTCTCTCGCGCACTCTGGTACGCACTTTCTCACTCGCGCACTTTCTCACTCGCGCACTTTCTCACACACACCCGCTCTTAATCACGCACTCTCTCACTCACACACTTTCTCACTCGTGCACTCTCTCACTCGCGTACTTAATCACTTGCGCAGTTTCTCTCTTGCGCACTTTCTCACTCGCGCACTTTCTCACTCGCGCACTTTCTCACTCGCGCACTTTCTCACTCGCGCACTTTCTCACTCGCGCACTTTCTCACTCGCGCACTTTCTCACTCGCGCACGCTCTCACTCGCGCACGCTCTCACTCGCGCACGCTCTCACTCGCGCACGCTCTCACTCGCGCACGCTCTCACTCGCGCACGCTCTCACTCGCGCACGCTCTCACTCACGCACACTCTTGCGCACTCTCACTCACGGACGCTCTTCTTTGCGCTCTCCCTCACTTGTGCACTCTCTCTCGCATGCTCTCTCTCTCTCGTGCACTCACTCTCGCGCACTCTCTCTCTCGTGCACTCTCTCTCACGCACTCTCTCTCTCGCGCACTCTCTCACGCACTTTCTCACTCGCGCACTTTCTCACTCGCGCACTTTCTCACTCTTGCGCACTCTCACTCATGCACTTAATCACTCGCGCACTTAATCACTCGCGCACTTAATCACTCGCGCACTTAATCACTCGCGCACTTTCTCACGCGCGCACTTTCTCACTCACGCACTTTCTCTCTCGCGCACTTTCTCACTTGCGCACTTTCTCACTCACGCACTCACTCACTTGCGAATGCTCTTACTCGCGCACTCACTCGCGTGCTCTCACACTCGCGCTCTCTCAATCGTGCGCTCTCTCAATCGTGCACTCTCTCACTCGCGCAGGCTCTCACTCGTGCACTCTCTCACTCGCGATCTCTCTAACTTGCGCTCTCTCTAATTCGCGCTCTCTCTCACTCGTGCACTCTCTCACTTGCGCACTCTCTCACTCACGCACGTTTTCATTCGCGCACTCTCCCTCGCTCACGCTCTCCCTTGCGCACTCTCTCACTCGCGCACTCTCTCACTCACGCACTCACTCACTCGCGCACTTTCTAACTCGTGCACTTTCTAACTCGCGCACTTGCTCACACGTGCACTTTCTTACTCGCCCTTTCTGACTCGCGCACTCTCTCACTCGCGCACTCTCTCACTCGCGCACTCTCTCACTCGCGCACTCTCTCACTCGCGCACTCTCTCACTCGCGCACTCTCTCACTCGCGCACTCTCAATCGCGCACTCTCACTCGCACGCTCTTACTCGCTCACTTTCTCACTCGCACTCTCTCAATCGCGCACTCTCTCACTCGCACACGCTCGTACTCGCTCACTGTCACTCGCTCACTGTCACTCGCGCATTCTGTCGCGCAATCTGTCACTCGCGCACTCTGTCACTCGCGCACTCTGTCACTCGCGCACTCTGTCACTCGCGCACTCTGTCACTCGCGCACTCTGTCACTCGCGCACTCTGTCACTCGCGCACTCTGTCACTCGCGCACTCTGTCACTCGCGCACTCTGTCACTCGCGCACTCTGTCACTCGCGCACTCTCTCACCCACGCACTCTCTCACCCGCGCACTCTCTCACTTGCGCACTCTCACTTGCGCACTCTCGTACGCACTTTCTCACTCGCGCACTTTCTCACTCGCACACTTTCTCACACGCACCCGCTCTTAATCGCGCACTCTCTCACTCACACACTTTCTCATTCGTGCACTCTCTCACTCGCGTACTTAATCACTTGCGCAGTTTCTCACTTGCGCACTTTCTCACTCGCGCACTTTCTCACTCGCGCACTTTCTCACTCGCGCACTTTCTCACTCGAGCACTTTCTCACTCGCGCACTTTCTCACTCGCGCACACTCTTGCGCAGTCTCACTCGCGAATGCTCTTCTTTGCGCTCTCCCTCACTTGTGCACTCTCTCTCACGCACTTTCTCACTCGTGCACACTCTCACTCGTGCACACTCTCACTCATGCACTTAATCACTCGCGCACTTAATCACTCACGCACTTTCTCACGTGCGCACTTTCTCATGCGCGCACTTTCTCACGCGCGCACTTTCTCACTTGCGCGCTTTCTCACTCGCGCACTTTCTCACTCGCGCACTCTCTCTCGCACACTCTCTCTCGCGCACTCTCTCTGGTGCACACTCTCTCTCGTGCACTCTCTCTTGTGCACTTCCTCACTCGCGCACTTTTTCACTCGCGCACTTTCTCACGCACACGCTCTAACTGGCGCACTCTCCCACTCATGCATGCTCTCACTCGTGCACTTACTCATGCACGCTCTTAATCGCGCATTCTCTCACTCATGCATTCTCTCACACGCACTTTCTCACTCGCACACTGTCTCACTCATGCACACTCTCACTCGTGCACATTCTCACTCGCGCAAGTTCTCATTCATGTACTTTCTCACTCGCGCACTTTCTCACTCGCGCACTTTCTCACTCGCGCACTTTCTCACTCGCGCACTTTCTCACTCGCGCACTTTCTCACTCGCGCACTTTCTCACTCGTGCTCTTTCTCCCTCTCGCACTTTCTCACTCACACACGCTCTCACTTGCGCACGCTGACACTCGTGCATGCTGTCACTCGCGCACACTCTCACTCGTGCACATTCTCACTCGCGCAAGTTCTCATTCGTGCACTTTCTCACTCGCGCACTTTCTCACTCGTGCACTTTCTCACTCGTGCTCTTTCTCCCTCGCGCACTTTCTCACTCACACGCTCTCACTCGCGCACGCTGACACTCGTGCATGCTCTCACTCGCGCATGCTCTCACTCGCACCTTCACTCACTCGTGCACTCTCTCACTTGCGCACTCTCTCACTCGCGCACTCTCTCCCTCGCGCACTCTCTGACTCGCGCACTTTCTAACTCGCGCACTTTCTCACTCGTGCACTTTCTCAATCGCGCAATCTCAATTGCGCACTCTCTCACTCGTGCACTCTCTCACTCACATGCTCACTCACTCGCATGCTCTCACTCACGCACTTTCTCACTCACGCACTTTCTCGCTCCCGCACTCTCACTCGTGCGCTCTCTCACTCGTGCGCACTCTCTCACTCGCGTACACTCTCATTCGCGTACTCTCTCACTCGCACGCACTCTTACTCGCGCACTCTCTCACTTGTGCACTTTCTCAGTTGCGTACTCTCACTCGCGCACGCTCTCACTCGCGCACGCTCTCACTCGCGCGCACTCTCACTTACGAACTCTCTCCCTCGCACACACTCTTGCGCACTTTCACTTGCGAACACTCTTCTTTGCACACTCCCACACTCGCGCACGCTCTTACTCGAGCACGCTCTCACTCGCGCACTCTCTCACTCGCGTACGCTCTTGCGAACGCTCTTATTCGCGCGATTTCTCACTCGTGCGCTTTCTCACTCGCTTTCTCACTCACGCTCTCACTCGCGCACTCTCTCACTCACGCACTTTCTCACTCACGCACATTCTCACTCGCGCACTTTCTCACTCGCGCACTTTCTCACTCGCGCACTTTCTCACTCACGCTCTTTCTCACTCGTGCTCTTTCTCCCTCGCGCACTTTCTCACTCACGCACGCTCTCACTCGCGCACGCTGTCACTCGTGCATACTCTCACTCGCGCATGCTGTAACTCGCATGTTCACTCACTCGCACGCACTCTCTCACTCGCGCACTCTCTCACTCATGCGCACTCTCACTCGCGTACTCTCAATCGCGCACGCTCTCTCTCGCGCACTCTCACTTGCGCGCTTTCTCGCTCATGCACGCTCTTACTCGCGCACTTTCTCACTCTCACACTTTCTCAGTTGCGTAATCTCACTCGCACACCCTCCCACTCGAGCTCTCTCTCCCTTGCGCACTCTCTCCCTTGCGCACTCTCTCACTCGCGCACTCTCTCACTCGCGCACTCTCTCACTCGCGCACGCTCTCACTCGCGCACGCTCTCACTCACGCACGCTCTCACTCGCGCACGCTCTCAATCGCGCACGCTCTCACTCGCGCACTCCCTCACTCGCGCACGCTCTCACTCGCGCACGCTCTCACTCGCGCACGCTCTCAATCGCGCACGCTCTCACTCGCGCACTCCCTCACTCGCGCACGCTCTCACTCGCGCACTCCCTCACTCGCGCACGCTCTCACTCGCGCACTCCCTCACTCGCGCACTCCCTCACTCGCGCACTCCCTCACTCGCGCACGCTCTTACTCGCGCACGCTCTTACTCGCGCACACCCTGGCGCACTCCCTCACTCGCGCACGCTCTTACTCGTGCACGCTCTTACTCGTGCACGCTCTCAATCGCGCACGCTCTCACTCGCGCACTCCCTCACTCGCGCACTCCCTCACTCGCGCACGCTCTCACTCGCGCACTCCCTCACTCGCGCACTCCCTCACTCGCGCACTCCCTCACTCGCGCACGCTCTTACTCGCGCACGCTCTTACTCGCGCACGCTCTTACTCGCGCACACCCTGGCGCACTCCTTCACTCGCGCACGCTCTTACTCGTGCACGCTCTTACTCACGCACTCTCTCATTTGTTCACTCGCGCACTCTCTCACTCGCGCACGCTCTCACTCGCACACTCTTTCACTTGCGCACTCTCTCACTCGCACACACTCATGCGCACTCTCACTCGCGAACGCTCTTCTTTGTGCACTCCCTCACTCGCGCACGCTCTTACTCGAGCACGCTCTTACTCACGCAATCTCTCATTCGTGCACTCTCTCACTCGCACACGCTCGTACTTGCGCATTCTGTCACTCGCGCACTTTGTCACTCGCGCACACTCTCACTCGCGCACTCTCTCACTCGCGCTCTCTCTCCCTCGTGCTCCCTCTCCCTTGCGCACTCTCTCCCTCGCGCACTCTCTTCCTCGCGCACTCTCTGACTCGCGCACTTTCTAACTCACGCACTTTCTAACTCATGCACTTTCTAACTCGCGCACTTTCTAACTCGCGCACTTTCTAACTCGCGCACTTTCTAACTCGCGCACTTTCTAACTCGCGCACTTTCTAACTCGCGCACTTTCTAACTCGCGCACTTTCTCACTCACGCACTTTCTAACTCGCGCACTTTCTAACTCGCGCACTTTCTAACTCGCTCACTTTCTAACTCGCGCACTTTCTCACTCGCGCACTCTCTCCCTCGCGCACTTTCTTACTCGTGCACTTTCTTACTCGTGCACTTTCTTACTCGTGCACTTTCTTACTCGTGCACTTTCTTACTCGCGCACTTTCTTCCTCGTGCACTCTCTCACTCGTGCACTTTCTCACTCACGCACTCTCACTCGCGCGCACTCTCACTCGTGCACCTTCTCACTCGCGCACGTTCTCATTCGTGCACTTTCTCACTTTTGCACTTTCTCACTCGTGCTCCTTCTCCCTCGCGCACTTTCTCACTCATGCACGCTCTCACTCGCTTACGCTGTCACTCATGCATGTTCTCACTCGCGCATGCTGTAACTCGCACGTTCACTCACTCGCAAGGACTCTCTCACTCGCGCACTCTCTCACTCGCGCAATCCCTCACTCGCGCAATCTCTCACTCGCGCGCACTCTCACTCGCGCGCACTCTCACTCGTGCACACTCTCACTCGCGCAGTCTCACTCACGTACGCTCTCGCTCGCGCACTCTCACTCGCGCGCTCTCACTCGCGCGCACACTTACTCGCGCAAGCTTACTCGCACACTCTCTCTCTCGCGTACGCTCTCACTCGTGCACTCTCTCCCTCGCATGCACTCTTACTCGCGCAGTCTTACTCGCGCACTCTCTCACTCGTGCTCTTTCTCACTCGTGCTCTTTCTCACTCACGCACGCTCTCACTCGCGCATGCTGTCACTCGTGCATGCTCTCACTCGCGCATGCTGTAACTTGCACGTTCACTCACTCGCACGCACTCTCTCACTCGCGCACTCTCACTCGCGCGCACTCTCACTCGCGCGCACTCTCACTCGCGCGCACTCTCACTCGCGCGCACTCTAACTCGCGCACTCTAACTCGCGCACTCTAACTCGCGCACTCTAACTCGCGCGCTCTAACTCGCGCGCTCTCACTCGCGCGCTCTCACTCGCGCGCTCTCACTCGTGCGCTCTCTCAATCTCGCGCACTCTCACTCGCGCACTCTCACTCGCATACGTTCTCTCTCGCACGCACTCTTACTCGCGCAGTCTTACTCGCGCACTCTCTCACTCGTGCACGCTCTTACTCGCGCTCATTCTCAGTTGCGTACTCTCACTCGCGCACGCTCTCACTCGCGCGCTCTCTCAATCGCGCGCACTCTCACTCGCGCACTCTCACTCGCGTATGCTCTCGCTCGTGCACTCTCACTCGCGTGCTCTCTCACTCGCGCGCACTCTTACTCACGCAATATTACTCGCGCACTCTCTCACTCACGTACGCTCTCACTCGCGCACTCTGTCACTCGCACGCACTCTTACTCGCGCCGTCTTACTCGCGCACTCTCACTCGTGCATGCTTTTACTCGCGCACTTTCTCACTCGTGCTCTTTCTCACTCGTGCTCTTTCTCACTCACGCACGCTCTCACTCGTGCATGCTGTCCCTCGTGCATGCTCTCACTTGCGCATGCTGTAACTCGCACGTTCACTCACTCGCACGCACTCTCTCAATCGCGCGCACTCTCACTCGCGCACTCTCTCACTCGCGTACGTTCTCGCTTGCGCACTCTCACTCGCGCGCACTCTTACTCGCGTACGCTCTCATTCGTGTACTCTCTGACTTGCACGCACTCTTACTTGTGCAGTCTTACTCGCGCACTCTCTCACTCGTGCACGCTCTCACTCGCGCACTCTCTCTCGCACGCACTCTTACTCGCGCACTCTTACTCGCGCACTCTCTCACTCGTGCACGCTCTTACTCGCGCACTTTCACACTCTCACACTTCCTCAGTTGCGTCCTCTCACTCGCGCAATCTCTCACTCGCGCACTCTCTCACTCGCGCACGCTCTCACTCACGCACGCTCTCACTCGCGCACGCTCTCACTCGCGCACGCTCTCACTCGCGCACGCTCTCACTCGCGCACGCTCTCACTCGCGCACTCTCTCACTCGCACACACTCTTGCGCACTCTCACTCACGAACGCTCTACTTTGCGCACTCCCTCACTCGCGCACTTTCTTACTCGCACACGCTCTTACTCACGCACACTCTCATTCGTGCACTCTCTCACTCGCGCAGGCTCTCACTCGCACACTCTCTCACTTGCGCACTCTCTCACTCGCACACACTCATGCGCACTCTCACTCGCGAACGCTCTTCTATGCGCACTCCCTCACTCGCGCACGCTCTTACTCGAGCATGCTCTTACTCACGCAATCTCTCATTCGTGCACTCTCTCAATTGCACACGCTCGTACTTGCGCATTCTGTCACTCGCGCACTCTGTCGCTCGCGCACTTTGTCACTTGCGCACTTTGTCACTCGCGCACTTTATAACTCGCGCACTTTATAACTCGTGCATTCTCTCACTCGCGCACTTTCTCACTCGCGCACTCTCTCCCTCGCGCACTTTCTCCCTCGCGCACTCTCTCCCTCGCGCACTCTCTCCCTCGCGCACTCTCTCCCTCGCGCACTTTCTAACTCGCGCACTTTCTAACTCGCGCACTTTCTAACTCGCGCACTTTCTAACTCGCGCACTTTCTAACTCGCGCACTTTCTAACTCGCGCACTTTCTAACTCGCGCACTTTCTAACTCGCGCACTTTCTAACTCACGCACTTTCTAACTCGAGCACTTTCTTACTCGTGCACTTTCTAACTCACGCACTCTCACTCGCGTACTCTCTCACTGGCACGCACTCTGACTCGCACAGTCTTACTCGCGCACTCTCTCGTGCACGCTCTTACTCGCGCACTTTCTCACTCGTGCACTTTCTCAGTTGCGTACTCTCACTCGAGCACTCTCTCACTCGCGCACGCTCTCACTCGCGCACGCTCTCACTCGCGCACGCTCTCACTCGCGCACGCTCTCACTCGCGCACGCTCTCACTCGCGCGCTCTCAATCGCGCGCACTCTCACTCACGCACTCTCACTCGCGTACGCTCTCGCTCGCGCACTCTCACTCGCGTGCTCTCTCACTCACGCACACTCTTACTCGCGCAATCTTACTCGCGCACTCTCTCACTCACGTACGCTCTCACTCACGCACTCTCTCACTCGCACGCACTCTTACTCGCGCAGTCTTACTCGCGCACTCTCACTCGTGCACGCTTTTACTCGCGCACTTTCTCACTCGTGCTCTTTCTCACTCACGCACCCTCTCACTCGCGCATGCTGTCCCTCGTGCATGCTCTCACTCGCGCATGCTGTAACTCGCACGTTCACTCACTCGCACGCACTCTCTCACTCGCGCGCACTCTCACTCGCGCACTCTCACTCACGTGCTCTCACTCGCGCACTCTCACTCGCGCGCTCTCTCAATCGCGCGCACTCTCACTCGCGCACTCTCTCACTCGCGTACGTTCTCACTCGCGCACTCTCACTCGCGCGCACTCTCACTCGCGCGCACACTTACTCGCGCACTCTCACTCGCGTATGCTCTCATTCGCGCACTCTCTCACTCGCACGCACTCTTACTCGTGCAGTCTAACTCGCGCACTCTCACTCGTGCACGCTCTTACTCGTGCACTTTCTCACTCACGCACTTTCTCAGTTGCGTACTCACTCGCGCACTCTCTCACTTGCGCATGCTCTCACTCGCGCGCGCTCTCTCACTCGCGCGCTCTCTCACTCGCGCGCTCTCTCAATCGCGCGCACTCTCACTCGCGCACTCTCACTCGCGCACTCTCACTCGCGCACTCTCACTCGCGTACGCTCTCGCTCGCGAACTCTCACTCGCGTGCTCTCTCACTCGCGCGCACTCTTACTCGCGCGATCTTACTCGCGCACTCTCTCACTCGCATACGCTCTCACTCGTGCACTCTCTCACTCGCATGCACTCTTACTTGCGCAGTCTTACTCGCACACTCTTTCACTCGTGCACGCTCTTACTCGCGCACTTTCTCACTCGTGCTCTTTCTCACTCGTGCTCTTTCTCACTCGTGCTCTTTCTCACTCACGCACGCTCTCACTCGCGCATGCTGTCACTCGTGCATGCTCTCACTCGCGCATGATGTAACTCGCACGTTCACTCACTCGCACGCACTCTCTCAATCGCGCGCACTCTCACTCACGCACTCTCACTCACGCGCTCTCACTCGCGCGCTCTCACTCGCGAGCTCTCACTCGCGCTCTCTCAATCGCTCGCACTCTCACTCGCGCACTCTCACTCACGCGCACTCTTACTCGCGCACTCTCTCACTCGCGTACGCTCTCATTCGCGTACTCTCTCACTTGCACGCACTCTTACTCGCGCACGCTCTTTCTCGCGCACTTTCTCACTCGCGCACTTTCTCAGTTGCGTACTCTCACTCACGCACGCTCTCACTCACGCACGCTCTCACTCGCGCGCACTCTCACTCGTGCACGCTCTCACTCGCGCACGCTCTCACTCGCGCACGCTCTCACTCGCGCCTGCTCTCACTCGCGCCTGCTCTCACTCGCGCCTGCTCTCACTCGCGCCTGCTCTCACTCGCGCCTGCTCTCATTCGCGTACGCTCTTGCTCACGCACTCTCTCACTCGCCCACTCTCTGACTTGCGCACACTCTTGCGCACTCTCACTCGCAAATGCTCTTCTTTGCGCACTCCCTCACTTGCGCACTCTCTCTTGCGCGCACTCTCTCTCATGCTCTCTCTCGCGCGCACTCTCTCGCGCGTACTCTCTCTCGCGCACTCTCTCTCGCGCACTCTCTCGCGCGCACTCTCTCTCGCGCACTCTCTCTCGCGCACTCTCTCTCGCGCACTCTCTCTCGTGCACTCTCTCTCGCGCACTCTCTCTCGCGCACTCTCGCGCACTCTCTCTCGCGCACTCTCTCTCGCGCACTCTCTCTCGCGCACTCTCTCTCGCGCACTCTCTCTTGCGCACTCTCTCTCGTGCACACTCTCTCTTGTGCACTTCCTCACTCGCGCACTTTTTCACTCGCGCTCTTTCTCACGCACACGCTCTAACTGGCGCACTCTCCCACTCATGCAATGCACTCACTCGTGCACTTACTCTTGCACGCTCTTAATCGCGCATTCTCTCACTCATGCATTCTCTCGCGCACTGTCTCACTCATGCACACTCTCACTCGTGCACATTCTCACTCGGGCAAGTTCTCATTCGTGCACTTTCTCACTCGCGCACTTTCTCACTCGTGCACTTTCTCACTCGTGCTCTTTCTCCCTCGCGCACTTTCTCACTCACACACGCTCTCACTCGTGCACGCTGACACTCGTGCATGCTCTCACTCGCGCATGCTCTCACTCGCACCTTCACTCACTCGTGCACTCTCTCACTTGCGCACTCTCTCACTCGCGCACTCTCGTATGCACTTTCTCACTCGCGCACTTTCTCACACGCACCCGCTCTTACTCGCACACTCTCTCACTCACAAACTTTCTCACTCGTGCACTCTCTCACTCGCGTACTTAATCACTTGCGCACTTTCTCACTTGCGCACTTTCTCACTTGCGCACTTTCTCACTCGCGCACTTTCTCACTCGTGCACACTCTCACTCGTGCATGCTCTTGCTCGTGCACGCTCTTACTCGTGCACGCTCTTGTGCACTTTCTCACTCGCACATGCTCTCACTCGCGCACTCTCTCACTCGCGCACTCTCTCTCTCGCGCAGTCTCTCTCTCGCGCACGCTCTCTCTCGCGCACGCTCTCTCTCGCGCACGCTCTCTCTCGCGCACGCTCTCTCTCGCGCACGCTCTCACTCGCGCACGCTCTCTCTCGCGCACGCTCTCTCTCGTGCACGCTCTCTCGCGCACGCTCTCTCTCGCGCACGCTCTCTCTCGTGCACTCGCTCTCTCTCGCGCACTCACTCTCTCGCGCACTCTCGTACGCATTCTCTCACTCGCGCACTTTCTCACTCGCGCACTTTCTCACTCGCGCACTTTCTCAGTTGCGTACTCTCACTCGCGCACGCTCTCACGCTCTCACTCACGCGCACTCTCACTCGCGCACTCTCTCCCTTGCACACACTCTGGCACACTCTCACTTGCGAACGCTCTTCTTTGCACACTCCCTCACTCGCGCACACTCTTACTCGAGCACGCTCTCACTCGCGCACTCTCTCACTCGCGCACTCTCTCACTCACATACGCTCTTGCGAACGCTCTTATTCGTGCACTTTCTCACTCGCACACTTTCTCACTCGCGCACTCTCTCACTCGCGCTCATTTTCACTCGCGCACTTTCTCATTCGCACGCTTTCTCACTCACACGCTTTCTCACTCGCTCTCTCACTCACGCACGCTCTCAATCGCGCACTCTCTCACTCACACACTTTCTCACTCGCGCCTGCTCTCACTCGTGCACACTCTCACTCGCGCCTGCTCTCACTCGCGTACGCGCTCGCTCGCGCACTCTCTCACTCGCCCACTCTCTGACTTGCGCACACTCTTGCGCACTCTGACTCGCAAACGCTCTTCTTTGCGCAGTCCCTCACTTGCGCACTCTCTCTCGCGCGCACTCTCTCTCTCACGCTCTCTCGCGTGCACTGTCTCTCTCGCGCACTGTCTCTCTCGCGCACTGTCTCTCTCGCGCACTCTCTCTCGCGCACTCTCTCTCGCGCACTCTCTCTCGCGCACTCTCTCTCGCGCACTCTCTCTCGCGCACTCTCTCTCGCGCACTCTCGCGCACTCTCTCTCGCGCACTCTCTCTCGCGCACTCTCTCTCGCGCACTCTCTCTCGCGCACTCTCTCTCGCGCACTCTCTCTCGTGTGCACTCTCTCTCGTGTGCACTCTCTCTCGTGCGCACTCTCTCTCGTGCACTCTCTCTTGTGTGCACTTCATCACTCACTCACTTTTTCACTCGCGCACTTTCTCACACGCACACGCTCTAACTGGCGCACTCTCCCACTCATGCATGCTCTCACTCGTGCACTTACTCATGCACGCTCTTAATCGCGCATTCTCTCACTCATGCATTCTCTCACACGTACTTTCTCTCTCGCGCACTGTCTCGCGCACACTCTCACTCGTGCACGTTCTCATTCGTGCACTTTCTCACTCGCGCACTATCTCACTCGTGCACTTTCTCACTCGTGCTCTTTCTCCCTCGTGCACTTTCTCACGCACACACGCTCTCACTCGCGCAAGCTCTCACTCGCGCATGCTCTCACTCGCACCTTCACTCACTCGTGCACTCTCTCACTTGCACACTCTCTCACTCGCGCACTCTCGTACGCACTTTCTCACTCGCGCACTTTCTCACTCGCGCACTCTCTCACTCGCGCACTCTTGTACGCACTTTCTCACTCGCGCACTTTCCCACTCGCGTACTTAATCACTTGCGCACTTTCTCACTTGCGCTCTTTCTCACTCGCGCACTTTCTCACTCGTGCACTTTCTCACTCGCGCACTTCCTCACTCTCACACTTTCTCACTCGCGCACACTCTCACTCGTGCATGCTCTTGCTCTTGCATGCTCTTACTCGTGCACGCTCTTGTGCACTTTCTCACTCGCGCATGCTCTCACTAGCGCACTCTCTCACTCGCGCACTCTCTCACTCGCGTACTCTCTCTCGTGCACTCTCTCTCGCGCACGTTCTTACTCGCGCACGCTCTTACTCACGCACGCTCTTACTCGCGCACGCTCTTACTCGCGCTCGCTTTTACTCGCGCACGCTCTCTCTCGCGCACTCTCTGTCTCGCGCACTCTCTCTCGCGCGCGCACTCTCTCGCGCACTCTGGTACGCACTTTCTCACTCGCGCACTTTCTCACTCGCGCACTTTCTCACACACACCCGCTCTTAATCACGCACTCTCTCACTCACACACTTTCTCACTCGTGCACTCTCTCACTCGCGTACTTAATCACTCGCGCAGTTTCTCTCTTGCGCACTTTCTCACTCGCGCACTTTCTCACTCGCGCACTTTCTCACTCGGGCACTTTCTCACTCGGGCACTTTCTCACTCGGGCACTTTCTCACTCGGGCACTTTCTCACTCGGGCACTTTCTCACTCGGGCACTTTCTCACTCGGGCACTTTCTCACTCGGGCACTTTCTCACTTGCGCACTTTCTCACTCGCGCACTTTCTCACACACACCCGCTCTTAATCACGCACTCTCTCACTCACACACTTTCTCACTCGTGCACTCTCTCACTCGCGTACTTAATCACTTGCGCAGTTTCTCTCTTGCGCACTTTCTCACTCGCGCACTTTCTCACTCGCGCACTTTCTCACTCGCGCACGCTCTCACTCGCGCACGCTCTCACTCGCGCACGCTCTCACTCGCGCACGCTCTCACTCGCGCACGCTCTCACTCGCGCACGCTCTCACTCGCGCACGCTCTCACTCGCGCACGCTCTCACTCGCGCACGCTCTCACTCATGTACGCTCTCGCTCGCGCACTCTCTCACTCACGCACACTCTTGCGCACTCTCACTCACGGACGCTCTTCTTTGCGCTCTCCCTCACTTGTGCACTCTCTCTCGCATGCTCTCTCTCTCTCGTGCACTCACTCTCGCGCACTCTCTCTTTCGTGCACTCTCTCTCACGCACTCTCTCTCTCGCGCACTCTCTCACGCACTTTCTCACTCGCGCACTTTCTCACTCGTGCACACTCTCACTCATGCACTTAATCACTCGCGCACTTAATCACTCGCGCACTTAATCACTCGCGCACTTTCTCACGCGCGCACTTTCTCACTCACGCACTTTCTCTCTCGCGCACTCTCTCACGCACTTTCTCACTCGCGCACTTTCTCACTCGTGCACACTCTCACTCATGCACTTAATCACTCGCGCACTTAATCACTCGCGCACTTTCTCACTTGCGCACTTTCTCACTCACGCACTCACTCACTTGCGAATGCTCTTACTCGCGCACTCACTCGCGCGCTCTCACACTCGCGCTCTCTCAATCGTGCGCTCTCTCAATCGTGCACTCTGTCACTCGCGCAGGCTCTCACTCGTGCACTCTCTCACTCGCGATCTCTCTAACTTGCGCTCTCTCTAATTCGCGCTCTCTCTCACTAGTGCACTCTCTCACTTGCGCACTCTCTCACTCACGCACGTTTTCATTCGCGCACTCTCTCCCTCGCTCACGCTCTCCCTCGCGCACTCTCTCACTCGCGCACTCTCTCACTCACGCACTCACTCACTCGCGCACTTTCTAACTCGTGCACTTCCTAACTCGCGCACTTGCTCACACGTGCACTTTCTTACTCGCCCTTTCTGAAACGCGCACTCTCACTCGCGCACTCTCTCACTCGCGCACTCTCTCACTCGCGCACTCTCAATCGCGCACTCTCACTCGCACGCTCTTACTCGCTCACTTTCTCACTCGCACTCTCTCAATCGCGCACTCTCTCACTCGCACACGCTCGTACTCGCTCACTGTCACTCGCTCACTGTCACTCGCGCATTCTGTCGCGCAATCTGTCACTCGCGCAATCTGTCACTCGCGCACTCTGTCACTCGCGCACTCTGTCACTCGCGCACTCTGTCACTCGCGCACTCTGTCACTCGCGCACTCTCACTCGCGCGCTCTGTCACTCGCGCGCTCTGTCACTCGCGCGCTCTGTCACTCGCGCACTCTGTCACTCGCGCACTCTGTCACTCGCGCACTCTGTCACTCGCGCACTCTGTCACTCGCGCACTCTGTCACTCGCGCACTTTCTCACTCGAGCACTTTCTCACTCGAGCACTCTCACTCGCGCACTCTCTCACCCACGCACTCTCACTTGCGCACTCTCTCACTCGCGCACTCTCGTACGCACTTTCTCACTCGCGCACTTTCTCACTCGCGCACTTTCTCACTCGCACACTTTCTCACTCGCACACTTTCTCACACGCACCCGCTCTTAATCGCGCACTCTCTCACTCACACACTTTCTCATTCGTGCACTCTCTCACTCGCGTACTTAATCACTTGCGCAGTTTCTCACTTGCGCACTTTCTCACTCGCGCACTTTCTCACTCGCGCACTTTCTCACTCGCGCACTTTCTCACTCGCGCACTTTCTCACTCGCGCACTTTCTCACTCGAGCACTTTCTCATTCGCGCACTTTCTCACTCGCGCACACTCTTGCGCAGTCTCACTCGCGAATGCTCTTCTTTGCGCTCTCCCTCACTTGTGCACTCTCTCTCACGCACTTTCTCACTCGTGCACACTCTCACTCGTGCACACTCTCACTCATGCACTTAATCACTCGCGCACTTAATCACTCACGCACTTTCTCACGCGCGCACTTTCTCATGCGCGCACTTTCTCACGCGCGCACTTTCTCACGCACACTCTCTCTCGCGCACTCTCTCTGGTGCACACTCTCTCTCGTGCACTCTCTCTTGTGCACTTCCTCACTCGCGCACTTTTTCACTCGCGCACTTTCTCACGCACACGCTCTAACTGGCGCACTCTCCCACTCATGCATGCTCTCACTCGTGCACTTACTCATGCACGCTCTTAATCGCGCATTCTCTCACTCATGCATTCTCTCACACGCACTTTCTCACTCGCACACTGTCTCACTCATGCACACTCTCACTCGTGCACATTCTCACTCGTGCACATTCTCACTCGCGCAAGTTCTCATTCATGCACTTTCTCACTCGCGCACTTTCTCACTCGCGCACTTTCTCACTCGTGCACTTTCTCACTCGCGCACTTTCTCACTCGTGCACTTTCTCACTCGTGCTCTTTCTCCCTCTCGCACTTTCTCACTCACACACGCTCTCACTCGCGCACGCTGACACTCATGCATGCTGTCACTCGCGCACACTCTCACTCGTGCACATTCTCACTCGCGCAAGTTCTCATTCGTGCACTTTCTCACTCGCGCACTTTCTCACTCGTGCACTTTCTCACTCGTGCTCTTTCTCCCTCGCGCACTTTCTCACTCACACACGCTCTCACTCGCGCACGCTGACACTCGTGCATGCTCTCACTCGCGCATGCTCTCACTCGCACCTTCACTCACTCGTGCACTCTCTCACTTGCGCACTCTCTCACTCGCGCACTCTCGTACGCACTTTCTCACTCACGCACTTTCTCACACGCACCCGCTCTTACTCGCACACTCTCTCACTCACAAACTTTCTCACTCGTGCACTCTCTCACTCGCGTACTTAATCACTTGCGCACTTTCTCACTTGCGCACTTTCTCACTCGCGCACTTTCTCACTCGCGCACTTTCTCACTCGCGCACTTTCTCACTCGCGCACTTTCTCACTCGCGCACTTTCTCACTCGCGCACTTTCTCACTTGCGCACTTTCTCACTCGCGCACACTCTCACTCGTGCACGCTCTTGCTCGTGCACGCTATTACTCGTGCACGCTCTTGTGCACTTTCTCACTCGCGCATGCTCTCACTCGCGCACTCTCTCACTCGCGCACTCTCTCACTCGCGCACTCTCTCACTCGCGCACGCTCTCTCTCGCGCACGCTCTCTCTCGCGCACGCTCTCTCTTGCGCACGCTCTCTCTCGCGCACGCTCTCTCTCGCGCACGCTCTCACTCGCGCACGCTCTCACTCGCGCACGCTCTCACTCACGCACGCTCTCACTCGCGCACGCTCTTACTCGCGCACGCTCTCTCTCGCGCACGCTCTCTCTCGCGCATGCTCTCTCTCGCGCACTCACTCTCTCGCGCACTCTCGTACGCACTCTCTCACTCATGCACGCTCTCACTCGCGCACTTTCTCACTCGCGCACTTTCTCAGTTGCGTACTCTCACTCGCGCACTCTCTCACTCGCGCACTCTCTCACTCGCGCACGCTCTCACGCTCTCACTCACGCGCACTCTCACTCGCGCACTCTCTCCCTTGCACACACTCTGGCGCACTCTCACTTGCGAACGCTCTTCTTTGCACACTCCCTCACTCGCGCACACTGTTACTCGAGCACGCTCTCACTCGCGCACTCTCTCACTCACGTACGCTCTTGCGAACGCTCTTATTCGTGCACTTTCTCACTCGCACGCTTTCTCACTCGCACGCTTTCTCACTCGCACGCTTTCTCACTCACGCTCTCACTCACGCTCTCACTCGCGCACTCTCTCATTCGCGCACATTTTCACTCGCTCACTTTCTCACTCACGCACTTTCTCACTCACGCACTTTCTCACTCGCACGCTTTCTCACTCGCGCACTCTCTCACTCGCGCTCATTTTCACTCACGCTCATTTTCACTCGCGCACTTTCTCACTCGCACGCTTTCTCACTCACACGCTTTCTCACTCGCGCTCTCACTCACGCACGCTCTCAATCGCGCACTCTCTCACTCACACACTTTCTCACTCGCGCCTGCTCTCACTCGCGCACACTCTCACTCGCGCCTGCTCTCACTCGCGTACGCGCTCGCTCGCGCACTCTCTCACTCGCCCACTCTCTGACTTGTGCACACTCTTGCGCACTCTCACTCGCAAACGCTCTTCTTTGCGCACTCCCTCACTTGCGCACTCTCTCTCGCGCGCACTCTCTCTCTCACGCTCTCTCTCGCGCGCACTGTCTCTCTCGCGCACTCTCTCTCGCGCACTCTCTCTCGCGCACTCTCTCTCGCGCACTCTCTCTCGCGCACTCTCTCGTGCACTCTCTCTCGTGCACTCTCTCTCGTGCACTCTCTCTCGTGCACTCTCTCTCGCGCACTCTCTCTCATGCGCACTCTCTCTCGTGCACTCTCTCTCGTGTGCACTTCCTCACTCACTCACTCACTTTTTCACTCGCGCACTTTCTCACACGCACACGCTCTAACTGGCGCACTCTCCCACTCATGCATGCTCTCGCTCGTGCACTTACTCATGCACGCTCTTAATCGCGCATTCTCTCACTTATGCATTCTCTCACACGCACTTTCTCTCTCGCGCATTGTCTCACTCGCGCACACTCTCACTCGTGCACGTTCTCATTCGTGCACTTTCTCACTCGCGCACTATCTCACTCGTGCACTTTCTCACTCATGCTCTTTCTCCCTCGTGCACTTTCTCACGCACACACGCTCTCACTCGCGCAAGCTCTCACTCGCACCTTCACTCACTCGTGCACTCTCTCACTTGCGCACTCTCTCACTCGCGCACTCTCGTACGCACTTTCTCACTCGCGCACTTTCTCACTCGCGCACTCTCTCACTCGCGCACTCTCTCACTCGCGCACTCTCTCACTCGCGCACTCTCTCACTCGCGCACTCTTGTACGCACTTTCTCACTCGCGCACTTTCTCACTCACGCACTTTCTCACTTGCGCACTTTCTCACTCGCGCACTTTCTCACTTGCGCACTTTCTCACTCGCGCACTTTCTCACTCGCGCATTTTCTCACTCGCGCACTTTCTCACTCGCGCACTTTCTCACTCGCGCACTTTCTCACTCTCGCACTTTCTCACTCGCGCACACTCTCACTCGTGCATGCTCTCGCTCGTGCATGCTCTTACTCGTGCACGCTCTTGTGCACTTTCTCACTCGCGCACTCTCTCACTCGCGCACTCTCTCACTCGCGCACTATCTCTCGCGCACTCTCTCTCGCGCACGTTCTTACTCGCGCACGCTCTTACTCGCGCACGCTCTTACTCGCGCACGCTCTTACTCGCGCACGCTCTTTCTCGCGCACGCTCTTTCTCGCGCACGCTCTCTCTCGCGCACTCTCTCTTGCACGCGCACTCTCTCGTGCACTCTAGTACGCACTTTCTCCCTCGCGCACTTTCTCACTCGCGCACATTCTCACACGCACCCGCTCTTAATCACGCACTCTCTCACTCGTGCACTCTCTCACTCGTGCACTCTCTCACTCGCGTACTTACTCACTCGCGCACTCTGTCACTCGCGCACTCTGTCACTCGCGCACTCTGTCACTCGCGCACTCTGTCACTCGCGCACTCTCTCACCCGCGCACTCTCTCACTTGCACACTCTCTCACTCGCGCACTCTCGTACGCACTTTCTCACTCGCGCACTTTCTCACTCGCACACTTTCTCACGCACCCGCTCTTAATCGCGCACCCTCTCACTCACACACTTTCTCACTCGTGCACTCTCTCACTCGCGTACTTAATCACTTGCGCACTTTCTCACTCGCGCACTTTCTCACTCGCGCACTTTCTCACTCGCGCACTTTCTCACTCGCGCACTTTCTCACTCGCGCACGCTCTCACTCGCGCACGCTCTCACTCGCGCACGCTCTCACTCGCGCCCGCTCTCACTCGCGCCCGCTCTCACTCGCGCCCGCTCTCACTCGCGCCCGCTCTCACTCGCGCCCGCTCTCATTCGCGTACGCTCTTGCTCACGCACTCTCTCACTCGCCCACTCTCTGACTTGCGCACACTCTTGCGCACTCTCACTCGCAAATGCTCTTCTTTGCGCACTCCCTCACTTGCGCACTCTCTCTCGCGCGCACTCTCTCTCTCATGCTCTCTCTCGCGCGCACTCTCGCGCGCACTCTCTCGCGCGCACTCTCTCGCGCGCACTCTCTCGCGCGCACTCTCTCGCGCGCACTCTCTCTCGCGCACTCTCTCTCGCGCACTCTCTCTCGCGCACTCTCTCTCGCGCACTCTCTCTCGCGCACTCTCTCTCGCGCACTCTCTCTCGCGCACTCTCTCTCGCGCACACTCTCTCGTGCACACTCTCTCTCGTGCACTCTCTCTTGTGCACTTCCTCACTCGCGCACTTTTTCACTCGCGCTCTTTCTCACACACACGCTCTAACTGGCGCACTCTCCCACTCATGCAATGCTCTCACTCGTGCACTTACTCTTGCACGCTCTTAATCGCGCATTCTCTCACTCATGCATTCTCTCACACGCACTTTCTCTCTCGCGCACTGTCTCACTCATGCACACTCTCACTCGTGCACATTCTCACTCGGGCAAGTTCTCATTCGTGCACTTTCTCACTCGCGCACTTTCTCACTCGTGCACTTTCTCACTCGTGCTCTTTCTCCCTCGCGCACTTTCTCACTCACACACGCTCTCACTCGCGCACGCTGACACTCGTGCATGCTCTCACTCGCGCATGCTCTCACTCGCACCTTCACTCACTCGTGCACTCTCTCACTTGCGCACTCTCTCACTCGCGCACTCTCGTATGCACTTTCTCACTCGCGCACTTTCTCACACGCACCCGCTCTTACTCGCACACTCTCTCACTCACAAACTTTCTCACTCGTGCACTCTCTCACTCGCATACTTAATCACTTGCGCACTTTCTCACTTGCGCACTTTCTCACTTGCGCACTTACTCACTTGCGCACTTTCTCACTCGCGCACTTTCTCACTCGTGCACACTCTCACTCGTGCATGCTCTTGGTCGTGCACGCTCTTACTCGTGCACGCTCTTGTGCACTTTCTCACTCGCACATGCTCTCACTCGCGCACTCTCTCACTCGCGCACTCTCTCTCTCGCGCACGCTCTCTCTCGCGCACGCTCTCTCTCGCGCACGCTCTCTCTCGCGCACGCTCTCTCTCGCGCACGCTCTCTCTCGCGCACGCTCTCTCTCGCGCACTCACTCTCTCGCGCACTCTCGTACGCATTCTCTCACTGGCGCACTTTCTCACTCGCGCACTTTCTCACTCGCGCACTTTCTCACTCGCGCACTTTCTCACTCGCGCACTTTCTCACTCGCGCACTTTCTCACTCGCGCACTTTCTCACTCGCGCACTTTCTCACTCGCGCACTTTCTCACTCGCGCACTTTCTCAGTTGCGTACTCTCACTCGCGCACTCTCTCACTCGCGCACTCTCTCACTCGCGCACGCTCTCACTCACGCGCACTCTCACTCGCGCACTCTCTCCCTTGCACACACTCTGGCGCACTCTCACTTGCGAACGCTCTTCTTTGCACACTCCCTCACTCGCGCACACTCTTACTCGAGCACGCTCTCACTCGCGCACTCTCTCACTCGCGCACTCTCTCACTCACATACGCTCTTGCGAACGCTCTTATTCGTGCACTTTCTCACTCGCACGCTTTCTCACTCGCGCACTCTCTCACTCGCGCTCATTTTCACTCGCGCACTTTCTCATTCGCACGCTTTCTCACTCACACGCTTTCTCACTCGCTCTCTCACTCACGCACGCTCTCAATCGTGCACTCTCTCACTCACACACTTTCTCACTCGCGCCTGCTCTCACTCGTGCACACTCTCACTCGCGCCTGCTCTCACTCGCGTACGCGCTCGCTCGCGCACACTCTCACTCGCCCACTCTCTGACTTGCGCACACTCTTGCGCACTCTGACTCGCAAACGCTCTTCTTTGCGCACTCCCTCACTTGCGCACTCTCTCTCGCGCGCACTCTCTCTCTCACGCTCTCTCTCGCGCGCACTGTCTCTCTCGCGCACTGTCTCTCTCGCGCACTGTCACTCTCGCGCACTGTCTCTCTCGCGCACTGTCTCTCTCGCGCACGCTCTCTCTCGCGCACGCTCTCTCTCGCGCACGCTCTCTCTCGCGCACGCTCTCTCTCGCGCACGCTCTCTCTCGCGCACGCTCTCTCGCGCGCACGCTCTCTCTCGCGCACGCTCTCTCTCGCGCACTCACTCTCTCGCGCACTCTCGTACGCATTCTCTCACTCGCGCACTTTCTCACTCGCGCACTTTCTCACTCGCGCACTTTCTCACTCGCGCACTTTCTCACTCGCGCACTTTCTCACTCGTGCACTTTCTCACTCGCGCACTTTCTCAGTTGCGTACTCTCACTCGCGCACTCTCTCACTCGCGCACTCTCTCACTCGCGCACGCTCTCACTCACGCGCACTCTCACTCGCGCACTCTCTCCCTTGCACACACTCTGGCGCACTCTCACTTGCGAACGCTCTTCTTTACACACTCCCTCACTCGCGCACACTCTTACTCGAGCACGCTCTCACTCGCGCACTCTCTCACTCGCGCACTCTCTCACTCACATATGCTCTTGCGAACGCTCTTATTCGTGCACTTTCTCACTCGCACGCTTTCTCACTCGCGCACTCTCTCACTCGCGCTCATTTTCACTCGCGCACTTTCTCATTCACACGCTTTCTCACTCACACGCTTTCTCACTCGCTCTCTCACTCACGCACGCTCTCAATCGCGCACTCTCTCACTCACACACTTTCTCACTCGCGCCTGCTCTTACTCGTGCACGCTCTTGTGCACTTTCTCACTCGCACATGCTCTCACTCGCCCACTCTCTGACTTGCGCACACTCTTGCGCACTCTGACTCGCAAACGCTCTTCTTTGCGCACTCCCTCACTTGCGCACTCTCTCTCGCGCGCACTCTCTCTCTCACGCTCTCTCTCGCGCGCACTGTCTCTCTCGCGCACTGTCTCTCTCGCGCACTGTCTCTCTCGCGCACTGTCTCTCTCGCGCACTGTCTCTCTCGCGCACTGTCTCTCTCGCGCACTCTCTCTCGCGCACTCTCTCTCGCGCACTCTCTCTCGCGCACTCTCTCTCGCGCACTCTCTCTCGCGCACTCTCTCTCGCGCACTCTCTCTCGCGCACTCTCTCTCGCGCACTCTCTCTCGCGCACTCTCTCTCGCGCACTCTCTCTCGCGCACTCTCTCTCGCGCACTCTCTCTCGCGCACTCTCTCTCGCGCACTCTCTCTCGTGCGCACTCTCTCTCGTGCACTCTCTCTTGTGTGCACTTCATCACTCACTCACTTTTTCACTCGCGCACTTTCTCACACGCACACGCTCTAACTGGCGCACTCTCCCACTCATGCATGCTCTCGCTCGTGCACTTACTCATGCATGCTCTTAATCGCGCATTCTCTCACTCATGCATTCTCTCACACGTACTTTCTCTCTCGCGCACTGTCTCACTCGCGCACACTCTCACTCGTGCACGTTCTCATTCGTGCACTTTCTCACTCGCGCACTATCTCACTCGTGCACTTTCTCACTCGTGCTCTTTCTCCCTCGTGCACTTTCTCACGCACACACGCTCTCACTCGCGCAAGCTCTCACTCGCGCAAGCTCTCACTCGCGCATGCTCTCACTCGCACCTTCACTCACTCGTGCACTCTCTCACTTGCGCACTCTCTCACTCGCGCAATCTCGTACGCACTTTCTCACTCGCGCACTTTCTCACTCGCGCACTCTCTCACTCGCGCACTCTTGTACGCACTTTCTCACTCGCGCACTTTCCCACTCGCGTACTTAATCACTTGCGCACTTTCTCACTTGCGCTCTTTCTCACTCGTGCACTTTCTCACTCGCGCACTCTCTCACTCGCGCACTCTCTCACTCGCGCACTCTCTCTCGTGCACTCTCTCTCGCGCACGTTCTTACTCGCGCACGCTCTTACTCGCGCACGCTCTTACTCGCGCACGCTCTTACTCGCGCACGCTTTTACTCGCGCACGCTCTCTCTCGCGCACTCTCTGTCTCGCGCACTCTCTCTCGCGCGCGCACTCTCTCGCGCACTCTGGTACGCACTTTCTCACTCGCGCACTTTCTCACTCGCGCACTTTCTCACACACACCCGCTCTTAATCACGCACTCTCTCACTCACACACTTTCTCACTCGTGCACTCTCTCACTCGCGTACTTAATCACTTGCGCAGTTTCTCTCTTGCGCACTTTCTCACTCGCGCACTTTCTCACTCGCGCACTTTCTCACTCGCGCACTTTCTCACTCGCGCACTTTCTCACTCGCGCACTTTCTCACTCGCGCACTTTCTCACTCGCGCACTTTCTCACTCGCGCACGCTCTCACTCGCGCACGCTCTCACTCGCGCACGCTCTCACTCGCGCACGCTCTCACTCGCGCACGCTCTCACTCGCGCACGCTCTCACCCGCGCACGCTCTCACTCGCGCACGCTCTCACTCGCGCACGCTCTCACTCACGCACACTCTTGCGCACTCTCACTCACGGACGCTCTTCTTTGCGCTCTCCCTCACTTGTGCACTCTCTCTCGCATGCTCTCTCTCTCTCGTGCACTCACTCTCGCGCACTCTCTCTCTCGTGCACTCTCTCTCACGCACTCTCTCTCTCGCGCACTCTCTCACGCACTTTCTCACTCGCGCACTTTCTCACTCGCGCACTTTCTCACTCTTGCGCACTCTCACTCATGCACTTAATCACTCGCGCACTTAATCACTCGCGCACTTAATCACTCGCGCACTTTCTCACGCGCGCACTTTCTCACTCACGCACTTTCTCTCTCGCGCACTTTCTCACTTGCGCACTTTCTCACTCACGCACTCACTCACTTGCGAATGCTCTTACTCGCGCACTCACTCGCGTGCTCTCACACTCGCGCTCTCTCAATCGTGCGCTCTCTCAATCGTGCACTCTCTCACTCGCGCAGGCTCTCACTCGTGCACTCTCTCACTCGCGATCTCTCTAACTTGCGCTCTCTCTAATTCGCGCTCTCTCTCACTCGTGCACTCTCTCACTTGCGCACTCTCTCACTCACGCACGTTTTCATTCGCGCACTCTCCCTCGCTCACGCTCTCCCTTGCGCACTCTCTCACTCGCGCACTCTCTCACTCACGCACTCACTCACTCGCGCACTTTCTAACTCGTGCACTTTCTAACTCGCGCACTTGCTCACACGTGCACTTTCTTACTCGCCCTTTCTGACTCGCGCACTCTCTCACTCGCGCACTCTCTCACTCGCGCACTCTCTCACTCGCGCACTCTCTCACTCGCGCACTCTCTCACTCGCGCACTCTCTCACTCGCGCACTCTCTCACTCGCGCACTCTCAATCGCGCACTCTCACTCGCACGCTCTTACTCGCTCACTTTCTCACTCGCACTCTCTCAATCGCGCACTCTCTCACTCGCACACGCTCGTACTCGCTCACTGTCACTCGCTCACTGTCACTCGCGCATTCTGTCGCGCAATCTGTCACTCGCGCACTCTGTCACTCGCGCACTCTGTCACTCGCGCACTCTGTCACTCGCGCACTCTGTCACTCGCGCACTCTGTCACTCGCGCACTCTGTCACTCGCGCACTCTGTCACTCGCGCACTCTGTCACTCGCGCACTCTGTCACTCGCGCACTCTGTCACTCGCGCACTTTCTCACTCGCGCACTCTCTCACCCACGCACTCTCTCACTTGCGCACTCTCACTTGCGCACTCTCGTACGCACTTTCTCACTCGCGCACTTTCTCACTCGCACACTTTCTCACACGCACCCGCTCTTAATCGCGCACTCTCTCACTCACACACTTTCTCATTCGTGCACTCTCTCACTCGCGTACTTAATCACTTGCGCAGTTTCTCACTTGCGCACTTTCTCACTCGCGCACTTTCTCACTCGCGCACTTTCTCACTCGCGCACTTTCTCACTCGAGCACTTTCTCACTCGCGCACTTTCTCACTCGCGCACACTCTTGCGCAGTCTCACTCGCGAATGCTCTTCTTTGCGCTCTCCCTCACTTGTGCACTCTCTCTCACGCACTTTCTCACTCGTGCACACTCTCACTCGTGCACACTCTCACTCATGCACTTAATCACTCGCGCACTTAATCACTCACGCACTTTCTCACGTGCGCACTTTCTCATGCGCGCACTTTCTCACGCGCGCACTTTCTCACTTGCGCGCTTTCTCACTCGCGCACTTTCTCACTCGCGCACTCTCTCTCGCACACTCTCTCTCGCGCACTCTCTCTGGTGCACACTCTCTCTCGTGCACTCTCTCTTGTGCACTTCCTCACTCGCGCACTTTTTCACTCGCGCACTTTCTCACGCACACGCTCTAACTGGCGCACTCTCCCACTCATGCATGCTCTCACTCGTGCACTTACTCATGCACGCTCTTAATCGCGCATTCTCTCACTCATGCATTCTCTCACACGCACTTTCTCACTCGCACACTGTCTCACTCATGCACACTCTCACTCGTGCACATTCTCACTCGCGCAAGTTCTCATTCATGTACTTTCTCACTCGCGCACTTTCTCACTCGCGCACTTTCTCACTCGCGCACTTTCTCACTCGCGCACTTTCTCACTCGCGCACTTTCTCACTCGTGCACTTTCTCACTCGTGCTCTTTCTCCCTCTCGCACTTTCTCACTCACACACGCTCTCACTTGCGCACGCTGACACTCGTGCATGCTGTCACTCGCGCACACTCTCACTCGTGCACATTCTCACTCGCGCAAGTTCTCATTCGTGCACTTTCTCACTCGCGCACTTTCTCACTCGTGCACTTTCTCACTCGTGCTCTTTCTCCCTCGCGCACTTTCTCACTCACACGCTCTCACTCGCGCACGCTGACACTCGTGCATGCTCTCACTCGCGCATGCTCTCACTCGCACCTTCACTCACTCGTGCACTCTCTCACTTGCGCACTCTCTCACTCGCGCACTCTCTCACTCGCGCACTCTCGTACGCACTTTCTCACTCGCGCACTTTCTCACACGCACCCGCTCTTACTCGCACACTCTCTCACTCACAAACTTTCTCACTCATGCACTCTCTCACTCGCGTACTTAATCACTTGCGCACTTTCTCACTTGCGCACTTTCTCACTTGCGCACTTTCTCACTCGCGCACTTTCTCACTCGCGCACTTTCTCACTCGCGCACTTTCTCACTCGCGCACACTCTCACTCGTGCACGCTCTTGCTCGTGCACGCTATTACTCGTGCACGCTCTTGTGCACTTTCTCACTCGCGCATGCTCTCACTCGCGCACTCTCTCACTCGCGCACTCTCTCTCGCGCACGCTCTCTCTCGCGCACGCTCTCTCTCGCGCACGCTCTCACTCGCGCACGCTCTCACTCGCGCACGCTCTTACTCGCGCACGCTCTTACTCGCGCACGCTCTTACTCGCGCACGCTCTTACTTGCGCACGCTCTCTCTCGCGCACGCTCTCTCTCGCGCACGCTCTCTCTCGCGCACGCTCTCTCTCGCGCACGCTCTCTCTCGCGCACTCACACTCTCGCGCACTCTCGTACGCACTCTCTCACTCGTGCACGCTCTCACTCGCGTACTTTCTCACTCGCACACTGTCTCACTCATGCACACTCTCACTCGTGCACATTCTCACTCGCGCAAGTTCTCATTCATGTACTTTCTCACTCGCGCACTTTCTCACTCGCGCACTTTCTCACTCGCGCACTTTCTCACTCGCGCACTTTCTCACTCGCGCACTTTCTCACTCGCGCACTTTCTCACTCGTGCACTTTCTCACTCGCGCACACTCTTGCGCAGTCTCACTCGCGAATGCTCTTCTTTGCGCTCTCCCTCACTTGTGCACTCTCTCTCACGCACTTTCTCACTCGTGCACACTCTCACTCGTGCACACTCTCACTCATGCACTTAATCACTCGCGCACTTAATCACTCACGCACTTTCTCACGTGCGCACTTTCTCATGCGCGCACTTTCTCACGCGCGCACTTTCTCACTTGCGCGCTTTCTCACTCGCGCACTTTCTCACTCGCGCACTCTCTCTCGCACACTCTCTCTCGCGCACTCTCTCTGGTGCACACTCTCTCTCGTGCACTCTCTCTTGTGCACTTCCTCACTCGCGCACTTTTTCACTCGCGCACTTTCTCACGCACACGCTCTAACTGGCGCACTCTCCCACTCATGCATGCTCTCACTCGTGCACTTACTCATGCACGCTCTTAATCGCGCATTCTCTCACTCATGCATTCTCTCACACGCACTTTCTCACTCGCACACTGTCTCACTCATGCACACTCTCACTCGTGCACATTCTCACTCGCGCAAGTTCTCATTCATGTACTTTCTCACTCGCGCACTTTCTCACTCGCGCACTTTCTCACTCGCGCACTTTCTCACTCGCGCACTTTCTCACTCGCGCACTTTCTCACTCGTGCACTTTCTCACTCATGCTCTTTCTCCCTCTCGCACTTTCTCACTCACACACGCTCTCACTTGCGCACGCTGACACTCGTGCATGCTGTCACTCGCGCACACTCTCACTCGTGCACATTCTCACTCGCGCAAGTTCTCATTCGTGCACTTTCTCACTCGCGCACTTTCTCACTCGTGCACTTTCTCACTCGTGCTCTTTCTCCCTCGCGCACTTTCTCACTCACACGCTCTCACTCGCGCACGCTGACACTCGTGCATGCTCTCACTCGCGCATGCTCTCACTCGCACCTTCACTCACTCGTGCACTCTCTCACTTGCGCACTCTCTCACTCGCGCACTCTCTCACTCGCGCACTCTCGTACGCACTTTCTCACTCGCGCACTTTCTCACACGCACCCGCTCTTACTCGCACACTCTCTCACTCACAAACTTTCTCACTCGCGCACTTTCTCACTCGCACACTTTCTCACATGCACCTGCTCTTAATCGCGCACTCTCTCACTCACACACTTTCTCATTCGTGCACTCTCTCACTCGCGTACTTAATCACTTGCGCAGTTTCTCACTTGCGCACTTTCTCACTCGCGCACTTTCTCACTCGCGCACTTTCTCACTCGAGCACTTTCTCACTCGCGCACTTTCTCACTCGCACACACTCTTGCGCAGTCTCACTCGCGAATGCTCTTCTTTGCGCTCTCCCTCACTTGTGCACTCTCTCTCACGCACTTTCTCACTCGTGCACACTCTCACTCGTGCACACTCTCACTCATGCACTTAATCACTCGCGCACTTAATCACTCACGCACTTTCTCACGTGCGCACTTTCTCATGCGCGCACTTTCTCACGCGCGCACTTTCTCACTTGCGCGCTTTCTCACTCGCGCACTTTCTCACTCGCGCACTCTCTCTCGCACACTCTCTCTCGCACACTCTCTCTCGCGCACTCTCTCTGGTGCACACTCTCTCTCGTGCACTCTCTCTTGTGCACTTCCTCACTCGCGCACTTTTTCACTCGCGCACTTTCTCACGCACACGCTCTAACTGGCGCACTCTCCCACTCATGCATGCTCTCACTCGTGCACTTACTCATGCACGCTCTTAATCGCGCATTCTCTCACTCATGCATTCTCTCACACGCACTTTCTCACTCGCACACTGTCTCACTCATGCACACTCTCACTCGTGCACATTCTCACTCGCGCAAGTTCTCATTCATGTACTTTCTCACTCGCGCACTTTCTCACTCGCGCACTTTCTCACTCGCGCACTTTCTCACTCGCGCACTTTCTCACTCGCGCACTTTCTCACTCGTGCACTTTCTCACTCGTGCTCTTTCTCCCTCTCGCACTTTCTCACTCACACACGCTCTCACTTGCGCACGCTGACACTCGTGCATGCTGTCACTCGCGCACACTCTCACTCGTGCACATTCTCACTCGCGCAAGTTCTCATTCGTGCACTTTCTCACTCGCGCACTTTCTCACTCGTGCACTTTCTCACTCGTGCTCTTTCTCCCTCGCGCACTTTCTCACTCACACGCTCTCACTCGCGCACGCTGACACTCGTGCATGCTCTCACTCGCGCATGCTCTCACTCGCACCTTCACTCACTCGTGCACTCTCTCACTTGCGCACTCTCTCACTCGCGCACTCTCTCACTCGCGCACTCTCGTACGCACTTTCTCACTCGCGCACTTTCTCACACGCACCCGCTCTTACTCGCACACTCTCTCACTCACAAACTTTCTCACTCATGCACTCTCTCACTCGCGTACTTAATCACTTGCGCACTTTCTCACTTGCGCACTTTCTCACTTGCGCACTTTCTCACTCGCGCACTTTCTCACTCGCGCACTTTCTCACTCGCGCACTTTCTCACTCGCGCACACTCTCACTCGTGCACGCTCTTGCTCGTGCACGCTATTACTCGTGCACGCTCTTGTGCACTTTCTCACTCGCGCATGCTCTCACTCGCGCACTCTCTCACTCGCGCACTCTCTCTCGCGCACGCTCTCTCTCGCGCACGCTCTCTCTCGCGCACGCTCTCACTCGCGCACGCTCTCACTCGCGCACCGCTCTTACTCGCGCACGCTCTTACTCGCGCACGCTCTTACTCGCGCACGCTCTTACTCGCGCACGCTCTCTCTCGCGCACGCTCTCTCTCGCGCACGCTCTCTCTCGCGCACTCACACTCTCGCGCACTCTCGTACGCACTCTCTCACTCGTGCACGCTCTCACTCGCGTACTTTCTCACTCGCACACTGTCTCACTCATGCACACTCTCACTCGTGCACATTCTCACTCGCGCAAGTTCTCATTCATGTACTTTCTCACTCGCGCACTTTCTCACTCGCGCACTTTCTCACTCGCGCACTTTCTCACTCGCGCACTTTCTCACTCGCGCACTTTCTCACTCGCGCACTTTCTCACTCGTGCACTTTCTCACTCGTGCTCTTTCTCCCTCTCGCACTTTCTCACTCACACACGCTCTCACTTGCGCACGCTGACACTCGTGCATGCTGTCACTCGCGCACACTCTCACTCGTGCACATTCTCACTCGCGCAAGTTCTCATTCGTGCACTTTCTCACTCGCGCACTTTCTCACTCGTGCACTTTCTCACTCGTGCTCTTTCTCCCTCGCGCACTTTCTCACTCACACGCTCTCACTCGCGCACGCTGACACTCGTGCATGCTCTCACTCGCGCATGCTCTCACTCGCACCTTCACTCACTCGTGCACTCTCTCACTTGCGCACTCTCTCACTCGCGCACTCTCTCACTCGCGCACTCTCTCACTCGCGCACTCTCGTACGCACTTTCTCACTCGCGCACTTTCTCACACGCACCCGCTCTTACTCGCACACTCTCTCACTCACAAACTTTCTCACTCGTGCACTCTCTCACTCGCGTACTTAATCACTTGCGCACTTTCTCACTTGCGCACTTTCTCACTTGCGCACTTTCTCACTCGCGCACTTTCTCACTCGCGCACTCTCTCACTCGCGCACTCTCTCTCGCGCACGCTCTCTCTCGCGCACGCTCTCTCTCGCGCACGCTCTCACTCGCACACGCTCTTACTCGCGCACGCTCTTACTCGCGCATGCTCTTACTCGCGCACGCTCTCTCTCGCGCACTCTCTCTCTCGCGCACGCTCTCTCTCGCGCACGCTCTCTCGCACGCACGCTCTCTCTCGCGCACTCACACTCTCGCGCACTCTCGTACGCACTCTCTCACTCGTGCACGCTCTCACTCGCGTACTTTCTCACTCGCGCACTTTCTCAGTTGCGTACTCTCACTCGCGCACTCTCTCACTCGCGCACTCTCTCACTCGCGCACTCTCTCACTCGCGCACGCTCTCACGCTCTCACTCACGCGCACTCTCACTCGCGCACTCTCTCCCTTGCACACACTCTGGCGCACTCTCACTTGCGAACGCTCTTCTTTGCACACTCCCTCACTCGCGCACACTCTTACTCGAGCACGCTCTCACTCGCGCACTCTCTCACTCACGTACGCTCTTGCGAACGCTCTTATTCGTGCACTTTCTCACTCGCACGCTTTCTCACTCGCACGCTTTCTCACTCGCACGCTTTCTCACTCGCACGCTTTCTCACTCGCACGCTTTCTCACTCGCTTTCTCACTCACGCTCTCACTCACGCTCTCACTCGCGCACTCTCTCATTCGCGCACTCTCTCACTCGCGCACATTTTCACTCACTCACTTTCTCACTCACGCACTTTCTCACTCGCACGCTTTCTCACTCGCGCACTCTCACTCACGCTCATTTTCACTCACGCTCATTTTCACTCGCGCACTTTCTCACTCGCACGCTTTCTCACTCACACGCTTTCTCACTCGCGCTCTCACTCACGCACGCTCTCAATCGCGCACTCTCTCACTCACACACTTTCTCACTCGTGCCTGCTCTCACTCGCGCACACTCTCACTCGCGCCTGCCCTCACTCGCGTACGCGCTCGCTCGCGCACTCTCTCACTCGCCCACTCTCTGACTTGCGCACACTCTTGCGCACTCTCACTCGCAAACGCTCTTCTTTGCGCACTCCCTCACTTGCGCACTCTCTCTCGCGCGCACTCTCTCTCTCACGCTCTCTCTCGCGCGCACTGTCTCTCTCGCGCACTCTCTCTCGCGCACTCTCTCTCGCGCACTCTCTCTCATGCACTCTCTCTCGTGCACTCTCTCTCACGCACTCTCTCTCTCGCGCACTCTCTCACGCACTTTCTCACTCGCGCACTTTCTCACTCGCGCACTCTCTCTCTCGCGCACTTTCTCACTCGCGCACGCTCTCGCTCGCGCACGCTCTCGCTCGCGCACGCTCTCGCTCGCGCACGCTCTCGCTCGCGCACGCTCTCGCTCGCGCACTCTCTCACTCACGCACACTCTTGCGCACTCTCACTCACGGACGCTCTTCTTTGCGCTCTCCCTCACTTGTGCACTATCTCTCGCGTGCTCTCTCTCTCGTGCACTCACTCTCGCGCACTCTCTCTCTCGTGCACTCTCTCACGCACTTTCTCACTCGCGCACTTTCTCACTCGTGCACACTCTCACTCATGCACTTAATCACTTGCGCACTTAATCACTCGCGCACTTTCTCACGCGCGCACTTTCTCACTCGCGCACTTTCTCACTCGCGCACTTTCTCTCTCGGGCACTTTCTCACTTGCGCACTTTCTCACTCACGCACTCACTCACTTGCGAATGCTCTTACTCGCGCACTCACTCGCACGCTCTCACACTCGCACGCTCTCACACTCGCATGCTCTCACACTCGCGCTCTCTCAATCGTGCGCTCTCTCAATCGTGCGCTCTCTCAATCGTGCACTCTCTCACTCGCGCAGGCTCTCACTCGTGCACTCTCTCACTCGCGATCTCTCCAACTTGCGCTCTCTCTAATTCGCGCTCTCTCTCACTAGTGCACTCTCTCACTTGCGCACTCTCTCACTCACGCACGTTTTCATTCGCGCACTCTCTCCCTCGCTCTCGGTCTCCCTCGCGCACTCTCTCACTCGCGCACTCTCTCACTCACGCACTCTCTCACTCGCGCACTCTCTCACTCGCGCACTCTCTCACTCGCGCACTCACTCACTCGCGCACTTTCTAACTCGTGCACTTTCTAACTCGCGCACTTGCTCACACGTGCACTTTCTTACTCGCCCTTTCTGACTCGCGCACTCTCACTCGCGCACTCTCTCACTCGCGCACTCTCTCACTCGCGCACTCTCTCACTCGCGCACTCTCACTCGCGCACTCTCAATCGCGCACTCTCACTCGCGCACTCTCACTCGCGCACTCTCACTCGCGCACTCTCACTCGCGCACTCTCACTCGCGCACTCTCTCACTCGCACTCTCTCACTCACGCACTCTCTCACTCGCGCACTCTGTCACATGCTCACTCACTCGCACGCTCTTACTCGCTCACTTTCTCACTCACACACTTTCTCAATCGCGCACTCTCTCACTCGCACACGCTTGTACTCGCTCACTGTCACTCGCTCACTGTCACTCGCGCATTCTGTCACTCGCGCAATCTGTCACTCGCGCACTCTGTCACTCGCGCACTCTGTCACTCGCGCACTCTGTCACTCGCGCACTCTGTCACTCGCGCACTCTGTCACTCGCGCACTCTGTCACTCGCGCACTCTGTCACTCGCGCACTCTGTCACTCGCGCACTCTGTCACTCGCGCACTCTGTCACTCGCGCACTTTCTCACTCGCGCACTCTCACTCGCGCACTCTCTCACCCGCGCACTCTCTCACTCGCACACGCTCGTACTCGCTCACTGTCAGTCGCTCACTGTCACTCGCGCATTCTGTCACTCGCGCAATCTGTCACTCGCGCACTCTGTCACTCGCGCACTCTGTCACTCGCGCACTCTGTCACTCGCGCACTCTCTCACCCGCGCACTCTCTCACTTGCGCACTCTCTCACTTGCGCACTCTCTCACTTGCGCACTCTCTCACTTGCGCACTCTCTCACTCGCGCACTCTCGTACGCACTTTCTCACTCGCGCACTTTCTCACTCGCACACTTTCTCACACGCACCCGCTCTTAATCGCGCACTCTCTCACTCACACACTTTCTCACTCGTGCACTCTCTCACTCGCGTACTTAATCACTTGCGCAGTTTCTCACTTGCGCACTTTCTCACTCGCGCACTTTCTCACTCGCGCACTTTCTCACTCGCGCACTTTCTCACTCGCGCACCTTGCTCACTCGCGCACTTGCTCACTCGCGCACATTCTCACTCGCGCACTTTCTCACTCGCGCACTTTCTCACTCGCGCACTTTCTCACTCGCGCACTTTCTCACTCGCGCTCTTTCTCACTCGCGCTCTTTCTCACTCGCGCACTTTCTCACTCGCGCACTTTCTCACTCGCGCACTTTCTCACTCGCGCACTTTCTCACTCGCGCACACTTTGCGCAGTCTCACTCGCGAATGCTCTTCTTTGCGCTCTCCCTCACTTGTGCTCTCTCTCGCGTGCTCTCTCTCGCGTGCTCTCTCTCGCGTGCTCTCTCTCGTGCACTCTCTCTCTCTCGTGCACTCTCTCTCACGCACTCTCTCTCTCGCGCACTCTCTCACGCACTTTCTCACTCGTGCACACTCTCACTCATGCACTTAATCACTCGCGCACTTAATCACTCGCGCACTTTCTCATGCGCGCACTTTCTCACGTGCGCACTTTCTCACGTGCGCACTTTCTCACGTGCGCACTTTCTCACGTGCGCACTTTCTCACGTGCGCACTTTCTCACGTGCGCACTTTCTCACGTGCGCACTTTCTCACGTGCGCACTTTCTCACTCGCGCACGCTCTCACTCGCGCACGCTCTCACTCGCGCACGCTCTCGCTCGCGCACTCACTCACGCACACTCTTGCGCACTCTCACTCGCGGACGCTCTTCTTTGCGCTCTCCCTCACTTGTGCACTCTCTCTCGCGTGCTCTCTCTCTCGTGCACTCACTCTCGCGCACTCTCTCTCTCGTGCACTCTCTCTCACGCACTCTCTCTCTCGCGCACTCTCTCACGCACTTTCTCACTCGCGCACTTTCTCACTCGTGCACACTCTCACTCATGCACTTAATCACTCGCGCACTTAATCACTCGCGCACTTTCTCACTTGCGCACTTTCTCACTCACGCACTCACTCACTTGTGAATGCTCTTACTCGCGCACTCACTCGCGCGCTCTCACACTCGCACTCTCTCAATCGTGCGCTCTCTCAATCGTGCAGCCTCGCTCTCCCTCTCATTCTCTCACCCTCGCGCAGCCTCCCTCACCCTCTCACTCGCTCACTCTCTCACCCTCTCTCACTCTCTCACTCGCTCACCCTCTCACCCTCGCTCACTCTCTCACCCTCTCACTCTCTCACCCTCTCACCTTCGCTCACTCTCTCACTCTCTCACTCGCTCACCCTCTCACCCTCGCTCACCCTCTCACTCTCTCACCCTCTCACTCTCACCCTTGCGCAGCCTCACTCGCCCTCTCACCCTCTCACTCTCACCCTCGCGCAGCTTCGCTCTCCCTCTCACTCGCACGCCCTCGCGCAGCCTCATTCACCCTCGCGCAGCCTCACTCACCCTCTCACACTCTCACCCTCACGCAGCCTCGCTCACCCTCTCACTCACTCACCATCTCACCCTCGCTCACTCTCTCACTCGCTCACCCTCTCACCCTCGCTCACTCTCTCACTCTCTCACCCTCTCACCCTCGCTCACTCTCTCACTCTCTCACCCTCTCACCCTCGCTCACTCTCTCACCCTCGCTCACTCTTTCACCCTCGCTCACTCTCTCACCCTCTCACCCTCGCTCACTCTCTCACCCTCTCACTCTCTCACCCTCTCACTCTCTCACCCTCTCACTCTCTCACCCTCTCACTCTCTCACCCTCGCTCACTCTCTCACCCTCGCTCACTCTCTCACCCTCGCTCACTCTCTCACCCTCTCACTCTCTCACCCTCTCACTCTCACCCTTGTGCAGCCTCACTCGCCCTCTCACCCTCTCACTCTCTCACCCTCTCACTCTCTCACCCTCTCACTCTCTCACCCTCTCACTCTCACCCTCATGCAACCTCACTCACCCTCGCTCTCCCTCTCACTCACTCGCCCTCATGCAGCCTTGCTCACCCTCGCGCAGCCTCGCTCTCCCTCTCACTCACTCACACCCTCGCGCAGCCTCGCTCTTCCTCTCACTCTCTAACCCTCACGCAGCCTCGCTCACCCTCGCGCAGCCTCGCTCTCCCTCTTACTCTCTCACCCTCACGCAGCCTCACTCTCCCTCTTACTCTCTCACCCTCGCGCGGCCTCGATCCCCCTCTCACTCTCTGACACTCGCGCAGCTTTGATCACCCTCTCACTCTCTCACCCTCACGCAGCCTCGCTCACCCTCACGCAGCCTCACTCGCACTCTCACTCTCTGACCCTCACGCAGCCTTACTCACCCTCTCACTCGCACGCCCTCGCGCAGCCTCATTCACCCTTGCGCAGCCTCACTCACCTTCCTGTAGCCTCACTCACCCTCGCTCACCCTCTCACACTCTCACCCTCTCACCCTCGCTCACTCTCTCACTCTCTCACTCGCTCACCCTCTCACCCTCGCTCACTCTCTCACTCTCTCACCCTCGCTCACTCTCTCACTCTCTCACCCTCGCTCACTCTCTCACTCTCTCACCCTCGCTCACTCTCTCACTCTCTCACCCTCTCTCACTCTCTCACCCTCTCACCCTCGCTCACTCTCTCACCCTCGCTCACTCTCTCACCCTCTCACTCTCACCCTCATGCAACCTCGCTCACCCTCGCTCTCCCTCTCACTCACTCGCCCTCATGCAGCCTTGCTCACCCTCGCGCAGCCTCGCTCTCCCTCTCACTCTCTAACCCTCACGCAGCCTCGCTCACCCTCGCGCAGCCTCGCTCTCCCTCTTACTCTCTCACCCTCACGCAGCCTCACTCTCCCTCTCACTCTCTAACCCTCATGCAGCCTTGCTCACCCTCGCGCAGCCTCGCTCTCCCTCTCACTCTCTAACCCTCACGCAGCCTCGCTCACCCTCACGCAGCCTCACTCTCCCTCTTACTCTCTCACCCTCACGCAGCCTCACTTGCCCTCTCACCCTCACGCAGCCTCACTCGCCCTCTCACTCTCTCCCTTGCACAGCCTCACTCACCCTCTCACTCTCTCACCCTCGCACAGCCTCACTCGCCCTATCACCCTCATGCATCCTCGCTCACCCTCTCACCCTTGCTCACCTTCTCACTCGCTCACCCTCGCGCAGCCTCGCTCACCCTCTCACTCTCTGACCCTCGCACATCCCACTCACCCTCTCACACTCTCACCCTCATGCAGCCTCGCTCACTCTCTCACTCTCTCACTCTCGCTCACTCTCTCACCCTCGCTCACTCTCTCACCCTCTCACTCTCTCACCCTCTCACTCTCACCCTTGCACAGCCTCACTCGCCCTCTCACTCTCACTCTCTCACTCTCTCACCCTCTCACTCTCTCACCCTCTCACTCTCACCCTCATGCAACCTTGCTCACCCTCGCTCTCCCTCTCACTCACTCGCCCTCACGCAGCCTTGCTCATCCTCGCGCAGCCTCGCTCTCCCTCTCACTCACTCACACCCTCGCGCAGCCTCGCTCTCCCTCTCACTCTCTAACCCTCACGCAGCCTCGCTCACCCTCGCGCAGCCTCACTCTCCCTCTTACTCTCTCACCCTCGCGCGGCCTCGATCCCCCTCTCACTCTCTGACCCTCGCGCAGCTTCGATCACCCTCTCACTCTCTCACCCTCACGCAGCCTCACTCACGCTCACGCAGCCTCACTCGCACTCTCACTCTTTGACCCTCACGCAGCCTCACTTGCCCTCTCACCCACATGCAGCCTCACTTGCCCTCTCACCCTCACGCAGCCTCACTCGCCCTCTCACTCTCTCCCTCGCACAGCCTCACTCACCCTCTCACTCACTCACCCTCGCACAGCCTCACTCGCCCTATCACCCTCATGCATCCTCGCTCACCCTCTCACCCTTGCTCACCTTCTCACTCGCTCACCCTCGCGCAGCCTCGCTCACCCTCTCACTCTCACCCTCGCGCAGCCTCGCTCACCCTCTCACTCTCTCACCCTCGCACAGCCCCACTCAACCTCTCACACTCTCACCCTCGCGCAGCCTCGCTCACCCTCTCACTCTCTCACCCTCGCACAGCCCCACTCACCCTCTCACACTCTCACCCTCATGCAGCCTCGCTCATCTTCTCACTCTGGTGCACCCTCGCTCACTCTCACCCTCGCACAGCCTCGCTCACCCTCGTAGAGCCTCAGTCACCCTCCCGCAGCCCCACTCACCCTCCCGCAGCCTCATTCACCCTCGCACAGCCTCGCTCACCCTCGAGCAGCCTCACTCACCCTCGCGCAGCCTCACGCACCCTCACGCAGCCTCGCTCGCCCTCCCACTGCCTCGGTCTCCCTCGCGCAGCCTCGCTCGCCCTCGCGCAGCCTCGCTCACCCTCGCGCAGCCTCGCTCGCCCTCGCACAGCCTTGCTCGCCCTCCCACTGCCTCGCTCGCCCTCGTGCAGCCTCGCTCACCCTCACGCAGCCTCGCTCCCCTCGCGCAGCCTCGCTCACCCTCGCGCAGCCTCGCTCACCCTCGCGCAGTCTCGCTCACCCTCCCATAGCCTCACTCGCCCTCCCGCAGCCTCACTCGCCCTCCCGCAGCCTCACTCGCCCTCCCGCAGCCTCACTCTCCCTCCCGCAGTCTCGATCACCCTCCCGCAGTCTCGATCACCCTCTCGCTCTCTCACCCTCGCACAGCCTCACTCTCTCTTTCACTCTCTCACCCTCACGCAGCCTCGCTCACCCTCGCTCGCCCTCCCTCACCCTCCCTCACCCTCACCCCCTCGCGCAGCCTCATTCGCCCTCTCGCAACCTCACTCACCCTCGTGCAGCCTCGCTTGCCCTCGCGCAGTCTTGCTCACCCTCTCACTCGCTCGCCCTCGTGCAGCCTCGCTCACCCTCTCACTCTCTCACCCTCGCGCAGCCTCACTCAACCTCGCGCAGCCTCACTCACCTTCCTGCAGCCTCACTCGCCCTCGCGCAGTCTCACTCACCCTCTCACTCTCACCCTCACGCAGCCTCACTCGCCCGCATGTAGCCTCGCTCGCCCTCGCGCAGCTTCGCTCACCCTCACTCTCTCACCGTCGCGCAGCCTCACTCACCCTCACGCAGCCTCGCTCACCCTCTCACTCTCTCACTCTCGCGCAGCCTCGCTCACCCTCTCACTCTCTCACTCTCGCGCAGCCTCGCTCACCCTCTCACTCTCTCACTCTCGCGCAGCCTCGCTCACCCTCGTGCAGCCTCGCTCTCCCTCTCACTCTCACCCTCGCGCAGCCTCGCTCATCCTCTCACTCGCACGCCCTCGCGCAGCATCGCTCACCCTCGCGCAGCCTCATTTACCCTCGCGCAGCCTCACTCACCTTCCTGCAGCCTCACTCACCCTCGCGCTGCCTCGCTCACCCTCTCACACTCTCACCCTCACGCAGCCTCGCTCACCCTCATGCAGCCTCGCTTGTCGTCACGCAGCCTCACTCACCCTTGCGCAGCCTCACTCACCCTCTCACTCTCTCGCCCTCGCGCAGCCTCGCTCACCCTCGCGCAGCCTCACACCTTCCTGTAGCCTCACTCACCCTCACTCACCCTCATGCAGCCTCGCTCTCCCTCTCACTCTCTCGCCCTCGCGCAGCCTCGCTCACCCTCGCGCAGCCTCGCTCACCCTCGCGCAGCCTCGTTCACCTTCACGCAGCCTCACTCGCCCTTGCGCAGCCTCACTCAGCCTCGCTCATTCTCAGTCACCCTTGCGCTGTCTTCCTCACCCTCTCACTCTCGCGCAGCCTGGCACATCCTCTCACTCTCTCACCCTCGCTCACCCTCTCACTCTCTCACCTTCTCACCCTTGCTCACTCTCTCACCCTCGCGCAGCCTCACTCTCCCTCGCACAGCCTCACTCGCCCTCTCGCTCTCTCACCCTCGCGCAGCCTCGCTCACCCTCGCGCAGCCTCGCTCTCCCTCTCACTCACTCGCCCTTGTGCAGCCTTGTTCACCCTCTCACTCAATCACCCTTGCGCAGCCTCGCTCTCCCTCTCACTCTCTAACCCTCACGCAGCCTCGCTCACCCTCGCGCAGCCTCACTCTCCCTCTTACTCTCTCACCCTCGCGCGGCCTCAATCCCCCTCTCACTATCTGTCCCTCGCGCAGCTTCGCTCTCCCTCTTACTCTCTCACCCTCGCGCGGCCTCGATCCCCCTCTCACTCTCTGACCCTCGCACAGCTTCGCTCTCCCTCTCACTCTCTCACCCTCATGCAGCCTCGCTCACCCTCTCACTCGCTCACCCTCTCACCCTTGCACAGCATCGCTCACCCTCGCGCAGCCTCATTCACCCTCGCGCAGCCTCACTCACCTTCCTGCAGCCTCACTCACCCTCGCGCAGCCTCGCTCACCCTCTCACACTCTCACCCTCACGCAGCCTCGCTCACCCCTCTCACTCGCTCACCCTCTCACCCTCACTCACTCTCTCACTCTCTCGCTCGCTCACCCTCTCACCCTCGCTCACTCTCTCACCCTCTCACTCTCACCCTCATGCAACCTCGATCACCCTCGCTCTCCCTCTCACTCACTCGCCTTCACGCAGCCTTGCTCACCCTCACGCAGCCTCGCTCACCCTCTCACTCTCTCACCGTCACACAGACTCGCTCACCCTCACGCAGCCTCACTCGCACTCTCACTCTCTGACCCTCACGCAGCCTCACTCACCCTCGCTCAGCCTCGCTCACCTTCTCACTCTGGTGCACCCTCGCTCACTCTCACCCTCGCGCAGCCTCGCTCACCCTCTCACTCGCACGCCCTCGCGCAGCCTCATTCACCCTCCCGCAGCCTCACTCACCTTCCTGTAGCCTCACTCACCCTCGCGCAGCCTCGCTCACCTCTCACTCGCTCACCCTCTCACCCTCGCTCACTCTCTCACTCTCTCACTCGCTCACCCTCTCACCCTCGCTCACTCTCTCACCCTCTCACTCTCTCACCCTCTCACTCTCACCCTTGCGCAGCCTCACTCGCCCTCTCACCCTCTCACTCTCTCACTCTCTCACTCTCTCACCCTCTCACTCTCTCACCCTCGCGCAGCTTCGCTCTCCCTCTCACTCGCACGCCCTCGCGCAGCCTCATTCACCCTCGCGCAGCCTCACTCACCCTCTCACACTCTCACCCTCACGCAGCCTCGCTCACCCTCTCACTCGCTCACCCTCTCACCCTCGCTCACTCTCTCACTCTCTCACTCGCTCACCCTCTCACCCTCGCTCACTCTCTCACTCTCTCACTCTCTCACCCTCTCACCCTCGCTCACTCTCTCACTCTCTCACCCTCTCACCCTCGCTCACTCTCTCACTCTCTCACCCTCTCACTCTCTCACCCTCGTTCACTCTCTCAACCTCTCACTCTCTCACCCTCTCACTCTCACCCTTGCGCAGCCTCACTCGCCCTCTCACCCTCTCACTCTCACTCTCTCACCCTCTCACTCTCTCACCCTTTCACTCTCACCCTCATGCAACCTCGCTCACCCTCGCTCTCCCTCTCACTCACTCACACCCTCGCGCAGCCTCGCTCTTCCTCTCACTCTCTAACCCTCACGCAGCCTCGCTCACCCTCGCGCAGCCTCGCTCTCCCTCTTACTCTCTCACCCTCACGCAGCCTCACTCACCCTCGCGCAGCCTCGCTCATCCTCTTACTCTCTCACCCTCGCGCGGCCTCGATCCCCCTCTCACTCTCTGACACTCGCGCAGCTTTGATCACCCTCTCACTCTCTCACCCTCACGCAGCCTCGCTCACCCTCACGCAGCCTCACTCGCACTCTCACTCTCTGACCCTCACGCAGCCTCACTCACCCTCTCACTCGCACGCCCTCGCGCAGCCTCATTCACCCTCGCGCAGCCTCACTCACCTTCCTGTAGCCTCACTCACCCTCGCGCAGCCTTGCTCACCCTCTCACACTCTCACCCTCACGCAGCCTCGCTCACCCTCTCACTCGCTCACTCTCTTACCCTCGCTCACTCTCTCACTCTCTCACTCGCTCACCCTCTCACCCTCACTCACTCTCTCACTCTCTCACTCTCTCACCCTCTCACCCTCGCTCACCCTCTCACCCTCGCTCACTCTCTCACTCTCTCACCCTCTCACCCTCTCACCCTCGCTCACTCTCTCACTCGCTCACCCTCTCACCCTCGCTCACTCTCTCACTCTCTCACCCTCTCACCCTCGCTCACCCTCTCACCCTCGCTCACCCTCTCACCCTCGCTCACTCTCTCACCCTCGCTCACTCTCTCACCCTCGCTCACTCTCTCACCCTCTCACTCTCACCCTTGCGCAGCCTCACTCGCCCTCTCACCCTCTCACCCTCTCACTCTCTCACTCTCTCACCCTCTCACTCTCTCACCCTCACGCAGCCTCGCTCACCCTCACGCAGCCTCACTCGCACTCTCACTCTCTGACCTTCACACAGCCTCACTCACCCTCTCACTCGCACGCCCTCGCGCAGCCTCATTCACCCTCGCGCAGCCTCACTCACCTTCCTGTAGCCTCACTCACCCTCGCGCAGCCTTGCTCACCCTCTCACACTCTCACCCTCACGCAGCCTCGCTCACCCTCTCACTCGCTCACTCTCTCACCCTCGCTCACTCTCTCACTCTCTCACTCTCTCACTCGCTCACCCTCTCACCCTCACTCACTCTCTCACTCTCTCACTCTCTCACCCTCTCACCCTCGCTCACCCTCTCACCCTCGCTCACTCTCTCACTCTCTCACCCTCTCACCCTCGCTCACTCTCTCACTCTCTCACTCGCTCACCCTCTCACCCTCGCTCACTCTCTCACTCTCTCACCCTCTCACCCTCGCTCACACTCTCACTCTCTCACTCTCCCACCCTCGCTCACTCTCTCACCCTCGCTCACTCTCTCACCCTCGCTCACTCTCTCACCCTCGCTCACTCTCTCACCCTCTCACTCTCACCCTTGCGCAGCCTCACTCGCCCTCTCACTCTCTCACCCTCTCACCCTCTCACTCTCTCACTCTCTCACCCTCTCACTCTCTCACCCTCTCACTCTCACCCTCATGCAACCTCGCTCACCCTCGCTCTCCCTCTCACTCACTCGCCCTCATGCAGCCTTGATCACCCTCGCGCAGCCTCGCTCTCCCTCTCACTCACTCACACCCTCGCGCAGCCTCGCTCTCCCTCTCACTCTCTAACCCTCACGCAGCCTCGCTCACCCTCACGCAGCCTCGCTCTCCCTCTTACTCTCTCACCCTCACGCAGCCTCGCTCACCCTCACGCAGCCTCACTCTCCCTGTTACTCTCTCACCCTCGCGCGGACTCGATCCCCCTCTCACTCTCTGTCCCTCACGCAGCTTCGATCACCCTCTCACTCTCTCACCCTCACGCAGCCTCGCTCACCCTCACGCAGCCTCACTCGCACTCTCACTCTCTGACCCTCACGCAGCCTCACTTGCCCTCTCACTCTCTCCCTTGCACAGCCTCACTCACCCTCTCACTCTCTCACCCTCACACAGCCTCACTCGCCCTATCACCCTCATGCATCCTCGCTCACCCTCTCACCCTTGCTCACCTTCTCACTCGCTCACCCTCGCGCAGCCTCGCTCACCCTCTCACTCTCTCACCCTCGCACAGCCCCACTCAACCTCTCACACTCTCACCCTCATGCAGCCTCGCTCACCTTCTCACTCTGGTGCACCCTCGCTCACTCTCACCCTCGCACAGCCTCGCTCACCCTCAAAGAGCCTCACTCACCCTCCCGCAGCCCCACTCACCCTCCCGCAGCCTCACTCACCCTCGCACAGCCTCGCTCACCCTCGAGCAGCCTCACTCACCCTCGCGCAGCCTCACGCACCCTCACGCAGCCTCGCTCGCCTTTCCACTGCCTCGCTCTCCCTCGCGCAGCCTCGCTCGCCCTCGTGCAGCCTCGCTCACCCTCGCGCAGCCTCGCTAGCCCTCGCGCAGCCTTGCTCGCCCTCCCGCTGCCTCGCTCGCCCTCGCGCAGCCTCGCTCACCCTCTCACTCTCTCACCCTCACGCAGCCACGCTCACCCTCTCACTCTCTCACTCTCGCGCAGCCTCGCTCACCCTCGCGCAGCTTCGCTCACCCTCACTCTCGCGCAGCCTCGCTCACCCTCTCACTCTCACCCTAACGCACCTCGCGCAGCCTCGCTCACCCTCGTGCAGCCTCGCTCTCCCTCTCACTCTCACCCTCGCGCAGCCTCGCTCACCCTCTCACTCGCACGCCCTCGCGCAGCATCGCTCACCCTCGCGCAGCCTCATTCACCCTCGCGCAGCCTCACTCACCTTCCTGCAGCCTCACTCACCTTCCTGCAGCCTCACTCACCCTCACGCTGCCTCGCTCACCCTCTCACACTCTCACCCTCACGCAGCCTCACTCACCCTCATGCAGCCTCGCTTGTCCTCACGCAGCCTCACTCACCCTTGCGCAGCCTCACTCACCCTCTCACTCTCTCGCCCTCGCGCAGCCTCGCTCACCCTCGCGCAGCCTCACACCTTCCTGCAGCCTCACTCACCCTCACTCACCCTCGTGCAGCCTCGCTCTCCCTCTCACTCTCTCGCCCTCGCGCAGCCTCGCTCACCCTCGCTCACCCTCGCGCAGCCTCGCTCACCCTCGCGCAGCCTCATTCACCTTCACGCAGCCTCACTCGCCCTTGCGCAGCCTCACTCAGCCTCGCTCATTCTCAGTCACCCTTGCGCTGTCTTCCTCACCCTCTCACTCTCGCGCAGCCTGGCACATCCTCTCACTCTCTCACCCTCGCTCACCCTCTCACTCTCTCACCTTCTCACCCTTGCTCACTCTCTCACCCTCGCGCAGCCTCACTCTCCCTCACACAGCCTCACTCGCCCTATCACCCTCATGCATCCTCGCTCACCCTCTCACCCTTGCTCACCTTCTCACTCGCTCACCCTCGCGCAGCCTCGCTCACCCTCTCACTCTCTGACCCTCGCACAGCCCCACTCACCCTCTCACACTCTCACCCTCCCGCAGCCTCACTCACCCTCGCGCAGCCTCGCTCACCCTCTCACACCCTCACCCTCGCGCAGCCTCGCTCACCCTCTCACCCTCACTCACTCTCTCACTCTCTCACCCTCTCACCCTCGCTCACTCTCTCACCCTCTCACTCTCACCCTTGCGCAGCCTCACTCGCCCTCTCACCCTCTCACTCTCTCACTCTATCACCCTCTCACTCTCTCACCCTCTCACTCTCACCCTCATGCAACCTCGCTCACCCTCGCTCTCCCTCTCACTCACTCGCCCTCATGCAGCCTTGCTCACCCTCGCGCAGCCTCGCTCTCCCTCTCACTCACTCACACCCTCGCGCAGCCTCGCTCTCCCTCTCACTCTCTAACCCTCACGCAGCCTCGCTCACCCTCGCGCAGCCTCTCTCTCCCTCTTACTCTCTCACACTCGCGCAGCTTCGATCACCCTCTCACTCTCTCACCCTCACGCAGCCTCGCTCACCCTCACGCAGCCTCACTCGCACTCTCACTCTCTGACCCTCACGCAGCCTCACTCACCCTCTCACTCGCACGCCCTCGCGCAGCCTCACTCACCCTCGCGCAGCCTCGCTCACCCTCTCACTCGCTCACCCTCTCACCCTCGCTCACTCTCTCACTCTCTCACCCTCTCACCCTCTCACCCTCGCTCACTCTCTCACTCGCTCACTCTCTCACCCTCGCTCACTCTCTCACCCTCTCACCCTCTCACCCTCGCTCACTCTCTCACCCTCTCACCCTCGCTCACTCTCTCACTCTCTCACCCTCTCACCCTCGCTCACTCTCTCACCCTCTCACCCTCGCTCACTCTCTCACCCTCTCACTCTCTCACCCTCTCACTCTCACCCTTGCGCAGCCTCACTCGCCCTCTCACCCTCTCACTCTCTCACTCTCTCACCCTCTCACTCTCTCACCCTCTCACTCTCACCCTCATGCAACCTCGCTCACCCTCGCTCTCCCTCTCACTCACTCGCCCTCATGCAGCCTTGCTCACCCTCGCGCAGCCTCGCTCTCCCTCTCACTCACTCACACCCTCGCGCAGCCTCGCTCTCCCTCTCACTCTCTAACCCTCACGCAGCCTCGCTCACCCTCGCGCAGCCTCGCTCTCCCTCTTACTCTCTCACCCTCACGCAGCCTCGCTCACCCTCACGCAGCCTCACTCTCCCTCTTACTCTCTCACCCTCGCGCGGCCTCGATCCCCTTCTCACTCTCTCACCCTCACGCAGCCTCGCTCACCCTCACGCAGCCTCACTCGCACTCTCACTCTCTGACCCTCACGCAGCCTCACTTGCCCTCTCAGCCTCACGCAGCCTCACTTGCCCTCTCACCCTCACGCAGCCTCACTCACCCTCTCACTCTCTCCCTCGCACAGCCTCACTCACCCTCTCACTCTCTCACCCTCGCACAGCCTCACTCGCCCTATCACCCTCATGCATCCTCGCTCACCCTCTCACCCTTGCTCACCTTCTCACTCGCTCACCCTCGCGCAGCCTCGCTCACCCTCTCACTCTCTCACCCTCGCACAGCCCCACTCAACCTCTCACACTCTCACCCTCGCGCAGCCTCGCTCACCCTCTCACTCTCTCACCCTCGCACAGCCCCACTCACCCTCTCACACTCTCACCCTCATGCAGCCTCGGTCACCTTCTCACTCTGGTGCACCCTCGCTCACTCTCACCCTCGCACAGCCTCGCTCACCCTCGTAGAGCCTCAGTCACCCTCCCGCAGCCCCACTCACCCTCCCGCAGCCTAACTCACCCTCGCACAGCCTCGCTCACCCTCGAGCAGCCTCACTCACCCTCGCGCAGCCTCACGCACCCTCACGCAGCCTCGCTCGCCCTCCCACTGCCTCGGTCTCCCTCGCGCAGCCTCGCTCGCCCTCGCGCAGCCTCGCTCACCCTTGCGCAGCCTCGCTCGCCCTCGCGCAGCCTTGCTCGCCCTCCCGCTGCCTCGCTCGCCCTCGCGCAGCCTCGCTCACCCTCGCGCAGCCTCGCTCACCCCTCGCGCAGTCTCGCTCACCCTCCCATAGCCTGACTCACCCTCGCGCAGCCTCACTCGCCCTCCCGCAGCCTCACTCGCCCTCCCGCAGTCTTGATCACCCTCTCGCTCTCTCACCCTCGCACAGCCACACTCTCTCTTTCACTCTCTCACCCTCGCTCATCCTCGCTCGCCCTCCCTCACCCTCCCTCACCCTCACCCCCTCGCGCAGCCTCATTCGCCCTCTCGCAACCTTGATCGGCCTCGCGCAGCCTCGCTCGCCCTCGCGCAGCCTCGGTCACCCTCTCACTCGCTCGCCCTCACGCAGCTTCACTCACCCTTGCGCAACCTCACTCACCCTCGTGCAGCCTCGCTCGCCCTCGCGCAGCCTCGGTCACCCTCTCACTCGCTCGCCCTCGCGCAGCCTCGCTCACCCTCTCACTCTCTCACCCTCGCGCAGCCTCACTCAACCTCGCGCAGCCTCACTCACCTTCCTGCAGCCTCACTCGCCCTCGCGCAGTCTCACTCACTCTCTCACTCTCACCCTCACGCAGCCTCACTCGTCCGCATGTAGCCTCGCTCACCGTCGCGCAGCCTCACTCACCCTCACGCAGCCACGCTCACCCTCTCATTCTCTCACTCTCGCGCAGCCTCGCTCACCCTCTCACTCTCTCACTCTCGCGCAGCCTCGCTCACCCTCTCACTCTCACCCTAACGCACCTCGCGCAGCCTCGCTCACCCTCGTGCAGCCTCGCTCTCCCTCTCACTCTCACCCTCGCGCAGCCTCGCTCATCCTCTCACTCGCACGCCCTCGCGCAGCATCGCTCACCCTCGCGCAGCCTCATTCACCCTCGCGCAGCCTCACTCACCTTCCTGCAGCCTCACTCACCCTCGCGCTGCCTCACTCACCCTCTCACACTCTCACCCTCACGCAGCCTCGCTCAACCTCATGCAGCCTCGCTTGTCCTCACACAGCCTCACTCACCCTTGCGCAGCCTCACTCACCCTCTCACTCTCTCGCCCTCGCGCAGCCTCGCTCACCCTCGCGCAGCCTCACACCTTCCTGCAGCCTCACTCACCCTCACTCACCCTCGTGCAGCCTCGCTCTCCCTCTCACTCTCTCGCCCTCGCGCAGCCTCGCTCACCCTCGCGCAGCCTCGCTCACCCTCGCGCAGCCTCGCGCAGCCTCGCTCACCCTCGCGCAGCCTCGCTCACCCTCGCGCAGCCTCGCTCACCCTCGCGCAGCCTCGCTCACCCTCGCGCAGCCTCGCTCACCCTCGCGCAGCCTCGCTCACCTTCACGCAGCCTCACTCGCCCTTGCGCAGCCTCACTCAGCCTCGCTCATTCTCAGTCACCCTTGCGCTGTCTTCCTCATCCTCTCACTCTCGCGCAGCCTGGCACATCCTCTCACTCTCTCACCCTCGCTCACCCTCTCACTCTCTCACCTTCTCACCCTTGCTCACTCTCTCACCCTCGCACAGCCTCACTCGCCCTCTCACTCTCTCACCCTCGCGCAGCCTCGCTCACCCTCGTGCAGCCTCGCTCTCCCTCTCACTCACTCGCCCTTGTGCAGCCTCGCTCACCCTCTCACTCAATCACCCTCGCGCAGCCTCGATCACCCTTTCACTCTCTCACCCTCATGCAGCCTCGCTCTCCCTCTCACTCTCTCACCCTTACGCAGCCTCGCTCACCCTCTCACTCACACCCTCGCGCAGCCTCGCTCACCCTCTCACTCAATCACCCTCGCGCAGCCTCGCTCAACCTCGCGCAGCCTCACTCTCCCTCTCACTCTCTCACCCTCGCGCAGCCTCGCTCACCCTCATGCAGCCTCCCTCACCCTCTCACTCTCTGACTCTCGCGCAGACTCGCTCACCCTTGTGCAGCCTCACTCGCACTCTCACTCTCTCACCCTCGTGCAGCCTCACTTGCCCTCTCACAATCTCACCCTCACGCAGCCTCACTCGCCCTCTCACTCTCTCACCCTCACGCAGCCTCTCTCGCCCTCTCACTCTCTCACCCTCGCACAGCCTCACTCGCCCTATCACCCTCACACAGCCTCACTCGCCCTTTCACTCTCTCACCCTCGCGCAATCTCGCTCACCCTCGCGCAGCCTCGCTCGCCCTCGCGGAGCCTCGCTTGCCCTCTCACTCTCTCACCCTTGCGCAGCCTCACTCACCCTCTCACTCTCTCACCCTTGCGCAGCCTCGCTCACCCTTGCCCAGCGTCACTCACCCTCACGCAGCCTCACTCACCCTCATGCAGCCTGACTCACCCTCATGCTGCTTCACTCACCCTCACGCAGCCTCACTCACCCTCCCGCAGCCTCACTCGCCCTCACGCAGCCTCGCTCATTCTCAGTCACCCTTGCGCTGTCTTCCTCACCCTCTCACTCTCGCCCAGCCTGGCACATCCTCTCACTCTCTCACCCTCCCGCAGCCTCCCTCTCCCTCCCGCAGCCTCCCTCACCCTCTCACTCTCTCACCTTCCCACAGCCTCGCTCACCCTCTCACCCTTGCGCAGCCTCACTCACCCTCGCTCATCCTGTCTCACCCTCCCGCCGCTTTGCTCATCCTCGCGCAGCCTCGCTCACCCTCGCGCAGCCTTGCTCACCCTCACGCAGCCTCGCTCGCCCTCCCGCAGCCTCGCTCACCCTCGCGTAGCCTCGCTCACCCTCCCGCAGTCTCGCTCACCCTCGCGTAGCCTCGCTCGCCCTCCCGCAGCCTCGCTCACCCTCACGTAGCCTCGCTCACCCTCGCGTAGCCTCGCTCACCCTCCCGCAGTCTCGCTCACCCTCGCGTAGCCTCGCTCGCCCTCCCGCAGCCTTGCTCACCCTTGCGTAGCCTCGCTCGCCCTCCCGCAGCCTCGCTCACCCTCCCACAGCCTCGCTCACCCTCATGCAGCCTCACTCACCCTCTCAGTCTCGCGCAGCCCCTCACCCTCTCACCCTTGCTCACCCTCGCACGGAAACACATTGTAACCAGCTTCTTTCGCCTCTTTTGGTTGAGTTGCCAGCGTCTGCAATTCAGAGTCTCCAGCTTGGATTATATAGCCTGTACAATAGGAGCAGAAACACAGTAAAGTTTGAGGCTGCCACTCACCCTCCGGCTCAGCCACATGACCTGCTGGTTTTTCTTGCACTCAGTAAGTCACACAGTTACAGTTGCTGGCCTTTGCCTGCTCTAAGTTGGCACTCAACCATCCCAGAGCTGCTTGGCAATCACTACTAATCACTGGTTTCAAGGCTAAAGAGCACTTTGCACTCACTGCTCAAATTCTGTTCAGCAGCATTGATACAATCGAGCCAGGGCTGTCCCGCCAGAGCCTCCGGATTGGATCTCCTCGCCACAGTCACCATTGCTGCTCAGAGGAGGGACAGCTTGCAATCCCAAAAACAATCTTTGTGACCCCATCGGAGGCTGCAACCTACAATTTGGGAACTGCTAGTGTAAAGAGCATTTTATCTGTGGGTAACTGATTAATGTCTTGTTCAATAGGGTTTGGGAATACCCCACACTTGGAGATTGGGAAAGTGGACAAGGACAGAGCTGACTTCCTGTTGGCTTTCCTGAACGCTGTAGGACTGCAGACTCCAGTCCTGGTCAGTCCATCCATGAGTGGTCACTTCTCCATCCCATTTCTGATGTTTCAGAACCAGCGACTGAAGGGCTTCATCCCTATTGCTCCAGTTGGAACAAATCACTACAGTGCCAAACAGTATCAGAAAATCCAGGTAAGCTGCTTTCCTTCAAACATCTGTTATTGTGGCTCACTTCTTCTTCACCCCTGTAGTCTAGGTGAGCATTAACCACACCGTGGCCTGTAGGCTGCAGACGGCCTGAATACTGACTATTCAGCTGACAAAGCTGAGGTCATCCAGTCCTTTGCCTTCTTAGTTCCCATTCACTGGTTTCGCCTTTTGAAATGTTGTTGTTCTGGATGTTTGGAAAGGGCTGTTCTTGGTGACTAAATCCCAAATCAGCACATCAAGATTTGTTAGTATCAGTAACTTGCAATATGGATGATTAATGAGGGCAGAAATTGCATCTTACAGGTAGCCCTTGAGGCTCCATGGAATGTACCACCCAGTCCAGGAATCAGACCAACCTGGGTATCCTGATCTAGGAAACTACTTTGGCCTACTCCCTGATTATATTTCCCTGTATTCAGTTATGTATGTTTTGGCTGTCACTCTATACATGAGTCAATCACTTATTTTTCCTCCTTTTTCCTTCTTTTACTTTTTATCCCTTGTCGACCCATCTTTCCTACCAGGATGCCTCCTTCAGTTTCCCCCATTTTGGTAATTTTGCATGCCCGGAATTCCCCACCCCTAATCCTCCAACATTCCTTGACCCACGACTTGAGGTGGGTCAAGTGGATTAAAGGCTAGTAGAGGAACACTTAAAAAACAGTGATCTTAGTATCATAAGGTTTAGATTAGCTATGGAAAAGGACAAGGAGCAATCTAAAGTTAAAATAATTAATTGGAGAAGGGCCAGTTTTGGTGGGGTGAGAATGGATTTTTTTTTATTAATTCACGGGATGTGGGCATCGCTGTCTGGGCCTGCCTTTATTGCCCAACCCTAGTTGCCCTTGAGAAGGTGGTGGTGAGCTGCCTTCTAGAACCGTTGCAGTCTATGTGGTGTAGGTACACCCACAGTGCTGTTAGGGAGGGAGTTCCAGGATCTTGACCCAGTGACAGTGAAGGAACGGTGATATATTTCCAAGTCAGGATGGTGAGTGACTTGGAGGGGAACTTCCAGGTGGCAGTGTTCCCATCTATCTGCTGCCCTTGTCCTTCTGATGGTATTGGTCGTGGGTTTGGAAGGTGCTGTCGAAGGAGCCATGATGAGTTGCTTCAGTGTATCTTGTAGATGGTACACACTGCTGCTACTGAGCGTCAGTGGTGGAGGGAGTGAATGTTTGTGGATGGTGGCAATCAAGCGGGCTGCTTTGTCCTTGATGGTGTTGAGCTTCTTCAGTGTTGTGGGAGCTGCACTCATCCAAGCAAGTGGGGAGTATTCCACCACACTCCTGACTTTTGCCTTGTAGATGGTGGACGGGCTTTGGAGAGTCAGGAGGTGAGTTCTCGTCGCAGGATTCCTAGCCTCTGACCTGCTCTTGTAGCCACGGTATTTATATGGTAACTCCAGTTCAGTTTTTGGTCAATGGTAACCCCCAGGATGTTGATAGTAGGGGATTCAGTGATGGTAATGCCCTTGAACGTTAAGTGGCGATGGTTGGATCCTCTCTTGTTGGAGATGGACATTGCCTGGCACTTTTGTGGCATGAATGTTACTTGCCACTTGTTAGCCCAACCTGGATATTGTCCAGGTCTTGCTGCATTTGGACATGGACTGCTTCAGTATCTGAGGAGTCGTGAATGATGCTGAAGATCAACGAACATCTCCACTTCTGACCTTATGATGGAAGGAAGGTCATTGATGGAGCAGCTGAAGATGGCTGGGCCAAGGACACTACCCTCAGGAACTCCTGCATCGATGCTCTGGCACTGAGGTGATTGACCTCCAACAACCACAACCATCTTCCTTTGTGCTAGATGTGACTCCAACCAGCGGAGAGTTTTCCCCCTGATTTCCATTGAACCCAGTTTTGCTAGGACTCCTTGATGCTACACTCGGTCAAATGCTGCCTTGGTGTCATGGCAGTCACTTTCATCTCTGTTCTTTTGTCCATATTTGAACCAAGGCTATAATGAGGTCAGGAGCTGAGTGACCCAGCGGAATCCAAACTGAATGTCAGTGAATACGTTATTGGTAAGTAAGTGCATAGTAAGTAATTGATAGCACTGTAGATGACCCCTTCCATCACTTTACTGATGACGGAGAGTTGACTGATGGGGTCGTAATTGGCTGGGTTGAACTTGTTCTACTTTTTGTGTACAGGACATACCTGGGCAATTTTCCACATAGCTGGGCAGATGCCAGTGTTGTAGCTGTACAGGAATAGCTTGGCTGGGAGTGCAGTTAGTTCTGGAGCACAAGCCTTCAGTACTACTGCTGCGATATTGTTAGGACCCATAACCTTCATATTATCCAGCCCTTTTGTTCTATCACGTGAGGTGCATCGTATTGGCTGAAGAAAGGCATCTATGATGCCAGGAATGCAGAAGGAGGCCAAGATTAATCATCCGCTCGGCGCTTCTGACTAAAGATAGTTCAAGTTCTTCAACCTTATCTTTTGCACTGACGTGCTGGGTTCCCACATCTTTGAGGATGGGGATATTTGTGGAACTTTCTCCTCTTGTAAGTTGTTCAGTTATCTAGCACCATTCACAACTGGTTGCAGCAAGACTGCAGAGCTTTGATCTGATCCATTGGTTGTGGGATTGCTTAGCTCTGTCCATTGCATTGCTGCTTCCGCTGTTTAGCATGCATGCATCACCAGGTTGGCATCTCATTTTCAAGCATGTCTGGTGCTGCTCCAGGCAGGCTCTCCTACATTCCTCCTTGCTCCAGTGTTGATCTCCTGGTTTGATGGTACTGGTGGAGTGGGGGATATGCCTGGGTCATGAGGTTACAGATTATGGTTGTGTATAATTGTACTGTTGTTGATGGTCCGAAGCACCCTATGGATGCCCAGTTTTGAGCTGCTAGCTATGTTCCGAATCTATCCCACTTAGTCTGACATCTGCTATGAATCTATCCCACACGATACAATGAATGGTGTCCTCATTGTGAAGGCGAGACTTGGTTTCTATAAGGACTGTGCGATGGTCATTCCTACCAGTACTATTCTGGGCATGGCTTTGGAGGGAGTGTAGATCTATCAGAATGGTACCTGGACTAAAAAGGTTAAATGGTAAGGAGAAATCACAAACTACGTTTGTATTGCCTGGAATTTAGAAGTTTAAGGAATGATTTATTTGAAGTTTTCAAGATGTTAAGGGAAACAGACATGGTATATAGAAATTATTTCCACTGGTTGAGGAGTCTAGAACTAAGGGGCTTTGCTTAAAAATTAAAGCCAGCCCTTGCAGGAGTCAAATTAGGAAATCCTACTCACAACGGATGCTGGAAGTTTGAAATTGTCTTCCCGAAAAAACAGTGGATGCTCAATCAATTGTTAATTTTAAATCTGAGATTGATAGATTTTATTTTCTGAAGATATGAGGGGATATGGGGCATAGATGGGCTAATTGAAGTTAGGTCACAGATGAGCCATAATCTCATTGAAGGGAAGAACATGCTCAAGGGGCTAAATGGGCTTCCTCCTTTTCCTATGTTTGACTAATGTTTGCCTCTATTCAGGAAAATACATTTTAAGATTGTTGCAAAAATGACAATTCCAAATTGAACATCTGGAACGGAGATTGTAGATTGATATGCATGGCTTGACATCTCTCGGACCATATGCCTGGGACCATGAGGTCAAATTACATTACATTATTTGGTCATTTATTTCTGCTATTTGTGGGAGCTTGCTGTGTGCAAATTGACTGCTGTTTTTCCTACATTACAACAGGGATGACCAGTTCTGAAGCATTGTATTAGCTGTAAAGTGCTGTAAAGAGACATCCTGAGCTTGTGAAAGGTGTTTTAGAAATGGGGGGTTCTTTCTTTGTGTGGCTCAGCAGGATTGTGCTGACAAAGATAATACTGTTTCACACTGGGAACTTAAATTTGTGTTTCTATTCGCAGACCCCGACCCTGATTGTATTCGGAGAACTGGACACAAATCTTGGTTTGCAGTCCCTGAAGAATTTAAAACACCTTCTGCATCACACTGTCTTCAAAATACCAGCAGCACGTCATGCTTGTTACCTCGATGAGCCAGACAAGTTCCATAAAGCTTTACTGGACTTTCTAACTAAATTTTAGTTCAGAGGGTTTACACTGCTGATGCCTCTCTGCATCAGGTACTTGCAAAAACAGCCAAGACCAGCACCAGACCAGCTTCCTCAGCAGCTGAATTTATTAACTTTTAACATTCTTCAAGAGAGGAGAAACTAAAACAGTAAAGAATTCAGATTTTTTTTAAAAAACATTTTCCTCTCTTTGAAGTTCCAGCAGATTTTAATTAAAGCTGAAAATTGACAGAAATTTTAAAAAACCTCAGTTTCCAAAAGAAGAATTCAGTTGTGGGCTGAATGAGTACACATACCATCTAGTGTGGTACCAAGTCTCTCAGAACAGGAACATCCCAGGTCCAATCCTGGGCTCTGCTGAGGTAGCTGAACTTTCCCACTGTGGGACTAAGCCCCATAAAGCAGGAAGAGCCTAGTCTCCATCTCACACATCTGCGTGGCTAGCTGATTTAAGCCAAACGCACGGTAAAAATCCCAAGAGTAATTCCAGCAGCCTTGCCAAATGGAGTGGAATATTCATCCAGTTTTCCTTTTCCAGTTCATATCCAAAAGATTTGTTCCCTCTCACAACAAGGGAATTTATTTTTCAACCTTTTTAAAGAAAATAGATCACATCTGGGTCCTGCAGCTAGTCTTCACCTTTTCATTCCAAACATTTATCTGTGACAGTCTGTGACACTGTCAGCTGTCATGACAGACTTGGATCACCCAGTCGCAATTTTATTAGTTTTATGGCCCCACAAATCTGCTCAATATTCTCTTTGAAATCATTTGAATCTGCCATTTACCCCTAAGTAACAAAATTCTAATATTCCAAATAAAGTTTCAACACATTTCAAAATAAATACAGATTTCATAATACTTGTCTGTTACATTTTAATGCCTTTGCCAAAGCTTTTAGTTGAAAGTGCCAGCCTCTTGGACCTGGCATTTTGACCAGGGGTTTTGACTGTGAGAGCTGATTTTGGTCTGATGTGTGTTGTATCGAATTTCCTCGCAATAACATTCAGCTGGACCTTATTTCAAAAAGGACTTGTGCCCTAAAACTTTGGAAAATGTATTAAACTGAGAGTGAGAGAGATTTATCTCATGCTATTCTGCTGTTTAACAAAAATGAACCTTGAAGCCAACTAATTATATGACCGTTTTATTAGAAAAAGTACAAATTATTGCATGGAGAAAATCAGTGTCATTTATAGGAACATACAAGTAGGCCATTCAGCCTCTCAAGCCTGCTATGCTATTCAGTTTGATCATGGTTTATCTGTACCTCAACTCTATATCCACCACTTTTCCAGATCCCTTGATGCACTTTCCTAACAATAATCTAGCAGTGAAATTTCAACAACCTGCGTTTATATGGAAGCTTTAAAGCAGAGCTCACCAAAGTCAAGAATTAGGCATGATAATGTTACATTGTCCATCCTTGTTGTTACTGCAGCTGTTGAAGCAGGTAATCACACTACGCAATGCCCCAACTCATCAGCTCTGCGGGACTGCCTACAGTGGATCTAGTCTCATCTAGCCAATCATAGAAACAGAATCTCCAGCAATCACACTTTGTGTTCCTGGTCCATGTGACTCCATATCACAGATGCTTCATAGGAACGTTATCAAACATAACTTGGCACTGAGGCTGGAATCTTCCAGCCCCTCAATGACTTGCCGGCCCCGCTGCAGGACAAACTGCTGTGGGATGGGGAGGCTGGAAAATTCCAGCCTGAGTCACATTATTAGATATCAGTATTTTTGAGCTGCAGTCCTCCAGGTAAGTGGAGAGTATTCCTTACACACCTGACTTGTGCCTTGAAGTTGGTGGACAAGCATTGGGGAATGGGGAGGTAAGCCACTTGTGCAGGATTCCCAGCCTCTGACCTGCTCTTGTAGCCACAGAATTTATATGGCTAATCCAGTTTAGCTTCCAACCATTATGACTCCTAGGATGTTGATGGTGGGGGCTGGGGGTGTTCAATGATTTAATTGCAATTGCATGTCAAGGGGAGGTGTTTAGACTCTCTTGTGCTGGAAATAGCCATTTACCATTTACTTGGCATGAATGTGACCTGACCAATATTTATCTGTCAATCAGCATCACAAAAAACAGATTATCTGGTCATTAACACATTGCTGTCTGTGGGATCGTGCTATGCTCAAATTGACTGCTGTGTTTCCTACATTACAACTGTGATTACACTGATTAAAGATAGATTAGTCTCAGGCATGAGACCTCTCAGTGAGAGAAATTCTACTGAAAGATAAGAAACAGGTGCTCAAGAAAGCAATAGATGTGTGTAGAAATGCAGAAGTTGTAAAGCATCAGCCGGAGCACAGGTATGGCAGAGCAGGAGATACATTGTGCTGAGAGACATTCCTGGCTAAGAGAGCAGAGCAATCGCTGGCAAAGGGCAGAATCCAAGTACTGCAATCGACATCATACTAAGGAATAGAGGAAAGGTGTGGGAAAAGCAGTGTTTTAGCTGCAAGAAGCAGAATCAATTCATATGACAAGTGTTTGGTGACAAAGAAGCAAAACAAACCTGTACAGATGGTCATTGGAGAGATATCAGCAGACCAGACCAAAACACAATACCACAGGTTGGTTCTGCCAACTCCGTAATTGATAAAAGGTTTGTGACTATTATAATGACGACTGCAGAAGGAGAGCATCCAGTGAGCAATAAGTGTCAGATAGACTGTTATGGCACAGCAGATGGTAAATGCCGAACTGCTCAAATCCCAGAGGGAAACTTTAAACAGCTGCCACAACTGCTTTGCAATTGGTACTTTTATTTCGCGGTGCGTGCCTTGAATTCAGTAGTAATAAGACCACTGAGTCTTGGAGGTTTTTTAAAAAACTAAATTAAACATTTATTAATATAAGAAAAGACTTCAAGCACATACATAGGTCTACAAATTACTATTATAATAACTCCTAACTCCCCTAATTAATCTAGTTCCCAGTTACACCTCCGTTAAGGCAGCAGTAAAACAAGATAGATTTCAACAGACCCAGGCAAAGCACACAATACCCTGGACCAGGATATTCACAATGAATTTTCTTAGCTTTGGTTCCTGTGGACAGCAGTTTGATGCACAGGCTTTTCACACTTGTTGGATCTTGGAATGCCTTCTCCTCATCTCCTTTATACAGGTTTCTCTCTTTTTAATGTAAATGTCATTGTTCCAGTATGTCTTTGCAACTTTACTTTTTCCATGATATAAATCTTCCATAGTAGTCATATTAGTAATCTATAGGAAAAATAAACACACTGTTTGGCTGAGCCTCTGTTGACTAGGTGTAACGCCTTACCATAGCTTTGAAATTCAAACTACTCTGGTTTATCTAAAAATACAAATGTTCCTCACACCTCACATTCTAAAACTTCAGCCATGTTTACATATTTGGCATTTCAAACCTAGCTTCTCTTCTGATAACTCAAAAGCTCCAGACTAGCTGTCTACAGTTCAATTAAACAGCCCCCGCACACACAAACTCACAAAGAAACTAAACCAAACCCCACTATTAACCTATCTTTACAAGAAATCACAATTATATTATGAAAATTATTATATTTTCATGACATAGACACTGGTACATCATGCAACATAATGACCCTCACAGACCTGTGCGAAGTAGCTTAACGTGGCGATCCAAAAATGAAGCTCTCGAAAGTAATGTTGAGGCAATGTGATGGCACGACACTCGTACTGAAAGGCCAAATTAGCCTGAGAACCCAATGGTAGGAATGAAGATCTGGAGTTCCAGATCATAGATGGGACGGAACAGCCACTCATCTCAGCTGAAACAAGTCTAAAACTTGGACTGATAACCCTGCCAACAAAGAAAGACCAACAAAAGACACAGACAGAGGGAGACAAGATTCACAAGATAGTTGCTGACGATGTCAGTGCAATGAAATGCACAAGCCAAAGGTAAATAAAACAGTTCTACAGGAAAATGTTCAAATCAGAACTGAACTGGAAGGTTTGAAGTGCAATATTCAAGCTGAGTATATACTTCTGAAAACACACAATAAACTGAAGGTTTCAATGAACCAAGCTGTTCGAGATTAGAACAAACAAATTTCAGAGATGACACAAAGGTACAGGAGAAAATAACAACCCTCAGTTCCACAGTTGGCAAAACAAAGCGGGAGTTGAAAAAACTCAACCAGATGTACAGCCAGGTAAAACAGCTGGCAGAAAAAACACATAAGTTGCAACCCTGAAAGACTCCTTGAAGAATCAATATGTAGCATGGAAAAACATGAGGAGTGACCATCATGATCTGGAAGTATTAGAACAGTTAATGCATGAGAACAATGAGTAACTTCGGTAACTCAGAGTTAAACATGAGCATGCATGCATATTTTGTTTTTTGTTTGCTAGGAAAAGGGAGATGCTTGTTTCTTTGTTCGGTATGAAAAGGGGAATGTTTGGGTTTGAAATGCAATCAGTTCCATATGTCCTATCTGGCTTGCTGTGGGCATGTGACTATGCCATGAAGCAGTCTCTCTGGAGGCTGCCATCTTGAGATCAGTTCAATACAGGTCTCACTGAGAAGACACTGATGAAGCTCTGCTGTCTTTAAAAATAAAACAGTCATTGCCATACTGGTGTGATGATATTAAAAAACTAACTTTTTAAAAACTACACTTAAAAGACTAAAAATCAACATCGCTCCTAAGAAACTACCTTATCTCTGTCCTCTTTGAGATACCTGAGAGATACCTTTTCTGATATCGATTCAATGTTTGCCAGCCCAGGAGATAAACAAAACTGCACCGACACCTTCATTGTAAAAATGTGAATTTGCCTTTTCAAAAAACAAAAGGTCTGGGTGTACTGAAACCACAGGAGGGAGAAGAATCTAACTGCCTAAGGGTAACAGCAATACCTTATTTGGATCATGGACTTGACACTGATGTGAGGTCACATGGTACAGTGGCCTTCTTGGCTCCCTGCTAACAGATATTTACTTACAGTAAATATCCACCTCCACCTGGACCCCTCCCTCTGGATTCTTACCTTCTCTTGATCTTTTCATTGAGAACTGTCGGCGCGACATTAGTCGTCTCAATTTCTCTGCTCCTCTCACCCATTCTAACCTGTCTCTCTCTGAACTTACTGCACTCCATTCTCTCAGGTCCAACCCTGACATTGTCATCAAACCCGCTGACAAGGGTGGTGCTGTTGTTGTTTGGCGCACTGACCTCTACCTCGCGGAGGCTGAGCGTCAACTCGCAGACACTTCCTCCTACCTCTCCCTGGACCATGACCCCACCACTGAACATCAAGCCATTGTTTCCAGGACTGTCACTGACCTCATCTCCTCTGGGGATCTCCCTCCCACAGCTTCCAACCTGATAGTCGCCCAACCTCGGATGGCCCGCTTCTATCTCCTACCTAAAATCCACAAACAGAACTGTCCCGGTAGACCGATCGTCTCAGCTTGCTCCTGCCCCACAGAACTCATTTCTCGTTATCTTGACTCCCTTCTCTCTCCCCTTGTCCAGTCCCTTCCCACCTACATCCGTGATTCCTCTGACACCTTACGTCACATCAACAATTTCCAGTTCTCTGGCTCCAACCGCTTCCTCTTCACCATGGACGTCCAATCCCTCTACACCTCCATCCCCCACCAGGATGGTCTGAGGGCCCTTAGCTTCTTCCTCGAACAGAGGCCCGAACAATCCCCATCCACCACTACTCTCCTCCGTCTGGCTGAACTTGTTCTCACGTTGAACAATTTCTCCTTCAACTCCTCTCACTTTCTCCAAATAAAAGGTGTGGCTATGGGTACCCGCATGGGCCCCAGCTATGCCTGTCTCTTTATGGGATATGTGGAACATTCCTTGTTGCAGTCCTACCCCGGCCCCCTTCCACAACTTTTTCTCCGGTACATCGATGATTACTTCGGTGCCGCTTCATGCTCTCGTCGGGACTTGGAAAAATTTATTAATTTTGCTTCCAATCTCCACCCCTCCATCATTTTCACGTGGTCCATCTCTGACACTTCCCTTCCCTTCCTTGACCTCTCTGTCTCAATCTCTGGGGATAGACTGTCCACCAATATCCATTACAAACCCACCGACTCCCACAGCTACCTCGACTACAGCTCCTCACACCCCGCTTCCTGTAAGGACTCCATCCCATTCTCCCAGTTCCTTCACCTTCGTCGCATCTGTTCCGATGATGCTACCTTCAAAAACGGTTCCTCTGACATGTCCTCCTTCTTCCTTAACCGAGGTTTTCCACCCACGGTCGTTGACAGGGCCCTCAACCGTGTCCGGCCCATCTCCCGCGCATCCGCCCTCACGCCTTCTCCTCCCTCCCAGAAACATGATAGGGTCCCCCTTGTCCTCACTTATCACCCCACCAGCCTCCGCATTCAAAGGATCATCCTCCGCCATTTCTGCCAACTCCAGCATGATGCCACCACCAAACACATCTTCCCTTCACCCCCCTTATCGGCATTCCGTAGGGATCGCTCCCTCCGGGACACCCTGGTCCACTCCTCCATCACCCCCTACTCCTCAACCCCCTCCTATGGCACCACCCCATGCCCACGCAAAAGATGTAACACCTGCCCCTTCACTTCCTCTCTCCTCACCGTCCAAGGGCCCAAACATTCCTTTCAAGTGAAGCAGCATTTCACTTGCATTTCCCCCAACTTAGTCTACTGCATTCGTTGCTCCCAATGTGGTCTCCTCTACATTGGAGAGACCAAACGTAAACTGGGCGACCGCTTTGCAGAACACCTGCGGTCTGTCCGCAAGAATGATCCAAACCTCCCTGTCGCTTGCCATTTTAACACTCCACCCTGCTCTCTTGCCCACATGTCTGTCCTTGGCTTGCTGCATTGTTCCAGTGAAGCCCAATGCAAACTGGAGGAACAACACCTCATCTTCCGACTAGGCACCTTACAGCCTTCCGGTCTGAATATTGAGTTCAACAACTTTAGGTCGTGAGCTCCCTCCCCCATCCCCACCCCCTTTCTGTTTCCCCCTTTTTCCCCTTTTTTTTCCCTATAAATTATATAGATTTTTCTTTTCCCACCTATTTCCATTATTTTTAAATATTTTAAAATCTTTTATGCTCCCCCCACCCCCACTAGAGCTATACCTTGAGTGCCCTACCATCCATTCTTAATTAGCACATTCGTTTAGATAATATCACCAACTTTAACTTTAACACCTATGTGTTCTTTTGTATCATTGTCACTGACATCTTTTGATGATCTGCTTCTATCACTGCTTGCTTGTCTACACAAGCACCTCTCTCTCTCTCTATCTCTCCGCCCCCCCCCCCCCCCCCCCCCCCCCACACACACACACACCTTAAACCAGCTTATATTTCAACTCTTTCTTGGACTCGAAATCAAGTTCTGTCGAAGGGTCATGAGGACTCGAAACGTCAACTCTTTTCTTCTCCGCCGATGCTGCCAGACCTGCTGAGTTTTTCCAGGTAATTCTGTTTTTGTTTACTTACAGAAGTTCAAACTGACTTCAGAGGCATCTTCACAGAGAGATTGAAAGTCATCAGACAGGTCCTGCACGAAAAGCCTTCTGACTGCTGTAATTGATTAGACAATTAAAGTGCTACATCACAGTACTTGAAAGACAAACCAGGGCCCTCTCTCCCTACTCTGTTCCAATCTACCTGAGAAACCAATATCTGGCAGATCAACTTTAGGAGCCATCACAGCTGCTGAGATAGCTCTGCAATTTCAGAGTCTTCACTTCAGACATATGCAACTACGAACCAACAGGCCTGCACCTGAACAGAGACTGAGTTAAAGTCCATTTTTATAATTACCATTTTTATCTTCAGCTGTAACTAATTTTGAGCACGTGAGAGTGAGTGAGATGCCATAATGTTATTAACTTCCAGGGCTAAAGGGTGTGGGAAAATAAACTAATCTTTTCCTTTTCAAATACAAATGCTTGTTGTTGGGTTAATCACTCAATCACTCCGAGGGTAAGAAATACACATATCCACATAAAAATATATTTGATCACAGCCAATGAAAGGTAACCCCTTGTAGGAACCTGATGTGTAATATACCTTCGAGACAAATTTTGTAATGTAAGACCACATGATCTCTGTATCCAATAGCAGAGCAGCATGTAGTCAGCAGTCTTGATTCAGGGTCTGAAGAGAAAAGACAGAGTTTTGAATTGTAAGCACACAAGTGTAGCTGCTGAGTTCCTGTTATAAATAAACAGTATGTGTTTCTTCTAAGAACGGTCTACAGATCTTCTCTGTCTTGGTACCAGCTCGGTCACCCTGAAACAAGCATGCATCCCAGATCCTTTAGCCCCAACAAACCAGGCCACTGGATCCAACAAACTGACAACGAGAGTAAACAGGAAGAAATGACAGGAATGGACAAGGAAAAAAAAGCAGGAGAGAGCGAAAGAAATCAGAAGAACTGAAATCGGGCCGTATCTCGCACGATGTTTGTAAGTAAAGAAAAATTTCCTCCCTGATCGTTGAAGCAATCCCCTCAGAACATGCCGCAATTTGGAAGAGTGGAGCCTTTCGACTCAACCTCAGACAACTGGTCTCACTATGTTGAATTTCTTCCAGGCGAATGACATCGTAGGGGAGGAGAAGTGGTGTGTGATCCTCTTATCAACGTGAGGGAATAAGACATATGGATTAATTCAAAATTTGTTGGCACCTGGTGCCCCAGATTCTAAAAGTTTTGATGACTTCATGAACCTCATAAAGAATCATTACCAGCCCAAGCTGTCAGTGACGATGCAACGGTTCAAATTTAACTCAAGGAATAGAGGCGCGGAAGAGACAGTTGCTTATTATGTGGCAAGTCTGAACGGCTACGTGGAAAATTGCCCAGGTTTATACTGTATACAAAAAGCAGGACAAATCCAACCCAGCCAATTACTGCCCGATCAGTCTATTCTCAATCATCAGTAAAGTAATAGATGAGGTCATGAACAGTGCTATCAAGCAGCACTTGCTTAGCAATAACCTGCTCACTGAAGCCCAGTTTGTGTTCTGCCAGGACCACTCAGCTCCTCACCACGATACAGCCTTAGTTCAAACATGCACAAAAGAGCTGAACTCCTGAGGTGAGGTGAGAGTGACTGCCCTTGACATCAAGGCCGCATATGACTGAATGTGGCATCAAGGAGCCCTAGCAAAACTGGAGTCAGTGGCAATTGGGGAAAACTCTCCATTGGTTGGAGTCATACCTAGCACAAAGGAAGATGGTTGTGATTATTGGTGGTCAGTCATCTCAGCTCCAGGACATCACTACAGGAGTTCCTCAGGGTAGTGTCCTCAGCCCAACCACCTTCAGCTGCTTCATCAATGACCTTCCTTCCATCATAAGGTTAGAAGTGGCAAAGCAGCCCACTTGATTGGCACCACATATACAAACATTCACTCCCTGAACCACCGACACACAGTAGCAGCAGTGGGTACCATCTAAAGGATGCACTGCAAGAATTCATCAAGGCTCCTTCGACAGCACCTTCCAAACCCATGACCACTACCATCTAGAAGGACAAGGGCAGCAGATAGATGTGAACACCACCACATGGAAGTTCTCTTCCAAGTCACTCACCATCCTGACTTGGAAATATATCGCTGTTCCTTCACTGTCGCTGGGTCAAAATCCTGGAACTCCCTTTCTCACAGCAGTGTGGGTGTACCAACACCACATGAACTGCAGCGGTTCAAGAAGGCAGCTCCTCACCAGCTTCTCAAGTGCAACTAGGGATGGTCAATAAATGCTGGTCCAGCCAGCGAAGCCCACATCCCGTGAATGAATTTAAAAAAAACATGAGAGTGAATGAGAGGCCTATCAGAATGGAGGTGGATACTGGAGCAGCCACTCAGGTGATACGTGAGCATACTTTTAAATACCTGAATCATGGGGAATGTAAACTAAATTTGGAAGAAACTGATGCCAAATTGAAAACTTACACTGGAGAAGACATACAAGTCAAGGGCATTGGTAATGTCACAGTACACTACAGAGGTCAAACAGTGAAATTATCCTTGATGGTAGTAGCAGGCGAGGGACCTCATCTTCTTGGATGAAACTGGCTGAAAGAAATTAATTTGGAATGGACTGAAATCTTCCAACTGAGAACTAATGGGATATCAGAGCTACTACAAAAACATGCCTCAGTCTTCAAGGATGAACTTGGAAAGATTGAGGGGCTACAAACAAAAATTCATGTGGATTCAGAGGCAACACCAAGATTCATGAAGGCAAGACCAGTACCTTATTCAATGCAGGAAAAGGTAGATATCAAACTAGACAGATTAGAAAAGCCGGGAGTGATACAACCAGTACAATTTTCAGAGTGGGCAGCTCCAATTGTTCTCAAACCTGACCGAAGCATTAGAATATGTGGGGACTACAAATTAACAGTCAATAAAGTAGCTAAGTTGGACATACAAAAATTGAAAACTTGTACGCTAAACTGGCAAGTGGAACTCCCTACACGAAGCTCGATATCAGTCATGTTTATCAACAATTGGAATTAGAGAAGACTCCTGGAAGTTTGTCACCATCAACACACACAAAGGGTTGTACCAATACACCCGTTTACCCTTTGGTGTATCTTCAGCTTGTGCCATATTCCAAAGAACCATGTGAAGTTTACTACAGGGACTGCTCCATGTTGCAATTTATTTGGATGACATTCTCATAACTGGACTCACTGAAAAGGAATATTTGATGAACTTGGAAGAAGTTTTGAAATGTTTTTGCAGGTTAGAGTGCAGTTGAAAAAAGAAAAGTGCACATTCCAAGCGAAAGAGGTAACTTACCTAGGTCACAAGGTAGATTCACAAGGCCTACATCCAGTTGAAGAAAAATCAAAAGCCATTAGAGAGGCACCAGCACCAAGGAATACATCTGAACTCAAATCATTCTTGGGGATGATCAATTACAATGGACACTTCTTGCCTAATTTGTCAATGGAACTGGCACCACTGTATTACTTGCTCAAGAAAAACCAGAGATGGTCTTAGCAAACACCACAGAAAGAAGTGAAACAGTTGTCACAATCATCTACCCTTCGAGTACATTTTGACCCAAAGAAAGAGTTGGTGTTGACGTGATGCATCTCCCTATGGAGTGGGAGCAGTGCTTTCACATCGAATGGATGATGGATCAGAACGACCTATAGGATATGTATTGAGAACACTCAATACTGCAGAAAAAGGATAGTCTCAAATAGAAAAAGATGGCCTGTCAATCATTTTCAGTGTTAGGAAGTTTCACCAATATGTACAGGGGCATCGTTTTACTATCATATGGGGCCACAAGCCATTATTAGGATTATCCAGCGAAGACAAGGCTATACCCCCTATAGACTCAGCAAGAGTACAAAGATGGGCGCTGATCTTGGCAGTGTAGGAGTATACTTTCATTCATAGACCCGGAAGTCAAATTGCAAATTGCACTCAGTCGTTTGCCCATGTAAGTCAAAGATGAGGATGTTCCAATTCCTCAAGAATTCATTTTATTATTGAATTTCCTTGACTCATCATCGCTATATGCTAGACAGATTAAAGATTGGACAAACCGAGACCCAGTCTTATCCAAAGTGCAAGATCAAGGTCTTCATGGTTGGTCACAAGAGCAAGAACCTGATGAAATGAAACCGTATTTTCAGGGAGGTATCTTATTGTGGGGAGCATGAGTGATTGTTCCTCCAAAAGGATGAAAGCCATTGTTATCTGAACTTCACAGTGCACATTCTGGAATTTCCAGAAAGAAGGCAATAGCACGTGGCTATTCATGGTGGCCTGGGATGGATGGAGATATAGAAAACTTAGTGAGAAGTTGTATGCAGTGTCAGCAGGTACAAAAATTACCTTCAAAAGCTGTGTTACACCCTTGGGAATGGCCAAGAAGGCCATGGGTGCAAGTACACATCGATTATGTGGGACCTTTTATGGGAACAATGTTTCTACTTATTGTCGATGCACATTCGAAATGGATGGACATATATGAAGATACAAGCTGCAATAGACAAGCTACAACAAAGTTTCACCACCAACGGACTACCTGAAGTTGTCGTATCAGACAGGCAGAGGGATCTGGGTGTACAGGGTGTACAAGTGGCAATACAGGTGGATAAGGTAGTCAAGGAAGGCATCTGGCATGCTTGCCTTCATTGGCAGGGGTATTGAGTATAAAAGATGGGAAGTCATGGTGCAGCTGTATAGAACCTTGGTTAGGCTACACTTGGAATAATGCGTGCAATTCTGGTCGCCACATTACCAGAAGGATCTGGAGGCATTGGAGAGGGTGCAGAGGAGGTTTACCAGGATGCTGCCTGGTCTGGAGGTTATTAGCTATGAGGAAAGGTTGGAGAAACTCGGATTGTTCTCACTAGAGCGTCGGAGATTAAGGGGCGACTTGATAGAAGTTTACAAAATTATGGGTAGCATGGACAGAGTAGATAGTCAGAAGCTTTTTCCCAGGGTGGAAAAGTCATTTACTAGGGGACGTGGATTTAAGGTGAGAGGAGAAAACTATAGAGGAGATGTGTGGGGCAAGTATTTTATGCAGAGGGTAGTCAGTGTCTGGAATTCGCTGCCAGAGGAGGTGGTGGAAGCAGGTACGGTAGTGGTGTTTAAGATGCAGCTTGACAAATAAATGAATAGGATGGGAATAGAGGGATATGGACCCCGGAAGTGCAAAATGTTTTAGTTGACGGGCAATATGATCGGCACAGGCTTGGAGGGCCTGTTCCTGTGCTTTACTTTTCTTTGTTCTTTGTTCAGACAATGGAACAGTATTCAAGAGTGCTGAATTTCATCGATTTATCAGCTTCAATGGCATTACTCATGTGAAGACTTCACTATACCATCTTTCTTCAACTGGACTGGCTGAATGCGCAGTTCAGACATTCAAATCTGGTATGAAGAAATTGTTTGGAGACTCTATAGCGACTAAATTAGCACATTCTTTTTCCATTATAGAATCAGCCCTCATACGACAACAGGTGTCACACCTGCGAAATTGTTGAAGAAGCGCCGTCTCCAATCAAGATTAAGCCTAATTATGCCAAACTTGGTGGGGAAGGTGGAAAGGAGTCAGGGAAGTCAGAAAATTGGACATGACTGTCACAGTCGTGACAGGACGTTTAACGTAAGAGAGAAAGTATTTGTGAAGAATTTTACAGAAGGACCAACATGGCTTGGTGAAATAAGAGCAATAACAGGATCTCTTTCCTATCATATGAAAGTGGAAGATTGTGTCATACGGAGACATGTGGATCATATAAGAGAAACAAAATACCGAGAAATCATTCCAGCAGTGTTCGTGACTGAATCAACATCTCCTGTTGAAAGAACTCAAATGAGTACAGATGTGTCTGAAGGGCCGACTGTACCTGAAAGAGTCGAGGAAACAGATTTGCAGGTACTTACTGAAGAACCAGATGCTTGGCCGACTACAGAGAGGGAGGTCCTGGATCAAACATCAGAAGCTGTAGAGCTGAGACGTTCTATATGCATAAGGAAACCCCCAGAATAATTTGATATTTTGAGAAAAATTTTAAAATGTACTTCTAAGTAAAGGAGGAGGGATGTTGTAATCTGATGTGTAATATATCTCTTAAGACAAATGCTGTAATGTAAGATCACATGATCTCTGTATTCAATAGCACCTAAGAGAGGTGGCAGCAGCCCGGCTGCACTTTAGCCCCACATTGCTGATGTGTGGCTGCCCAGTGAGTATTAGCACCTCCTATTCATGGGCCCAGCAGGATGGCTGGAGCCTGGGGTTAGGGTCATTCTCCCTGCCTCAGCCAGTGAGTGCAATATCCTACTCTTAGGATGACACATCCGGGAACCTGTTACCCGGGCAACACTCCGGGGACGCCGGAAGCTGCGGGGCGGGGCCATGACAACTTCCTCTTCTCTGCCCTATATATCCCGGCGGCCCCGGCGTGGCCTTCTCTTCCGGTTCTTTCGCCGAGCTGGAGTCCGACAGGTGAGGGCTATCCGCTGCCATCAGCCTCAATCCGCCGCCATCCGCCTCGCCAGCGCCACCACTGCTGCCGCCGCGTCCCGCTCCCTCTCTGCTGCTCGATATTTGTCGACCGATGGTCCGCCGCCCCACTTCGGGAGCCCGGGCCCTGGCTTCAGGCCTCAGCTCCAGACCGAGCGGGGAGCTGGGCCTCCCTCTCTCGGAGGGGGCTCTGAGCCGGTTGGACAGCAGCGGGGAGGTTGAGGGATGGAGCCGGATGTTTCCCAGGAGTCAGTATGAGAACACAGCTCCCCTTGTTAAGTTACTGACCTGGGCTTGAATATACTGGGCACCATTCCAGAGTGAGCACATATCTAAACTTAGAAATGTGATAAACAATAAACTGGAGATTAACAGATTTTAGGGTGACATAAATTAGAGAAATGGGTAGATACATGGGTTATTAAATTTAAAGCAGAGAAGTGTAAAATGGTGTATTTTGCTAAGAAGAATTGTACGATTTTAAAAAGGGGCACAGAACAGAGAACGTTGAGCATATGTACAGAAATCTCGATGCATCAGGGCAAATTGGGAAGGCAACTTATAAAAACAATTGGGATCCTCGGCTTTATTAATAAAGGAATACGGTAAAAAAGCATGAGCTGCAACTTTGTTTGATGTCTGTACATATGCCCTTCCCCCTGTTCTCTCTGTACTGCACCCTCTGTAAAACTGTCATTTAGTTGGCCTTGCCTCACCCCATTTCTTCTTAGCAAAATGCACCATTTTACACTTCTCTGCTTTAAATTTAATGACCCATTTGTCTACCCATTTCTCTAAATTTATGTCATCCTAAACTCTGTTAATCTCCATCTTATTGTTTATCACATTTTGGCAAGTTTTATGTCATTTGCAAACTTTGGAATGGTGCCCTGTATATTCAAGCCCAGGTCAATAATTTAACATGGGGAGCTTTGTTCTTCACATTGACCCCTGGGGAACACAGCTGTATTTGTCACTCCAGTCTGAACCAGTAGCTTGCTGATTCATGAATGCTTTAATCTGTTGAAAACCTTGTTATATCTGGTTTTAAATTCTGATTTGGAATAATTCTTTACGAGCTGGGTCAAATAGGAAAGATGCCACTTTCTATTTAGACAATGCCGTGCCACTTCAGAGCTCCTTACATCAGCACAGGCTGACCCTCACTGCCTGACACTCACCTGGTGAGTTCTGTGCTCTTCCAGAACCAGGTAGGAGGAAGAGTGAAGCAGAGAACCCATTCCAATTCTAGTTCACCTCCGTAACCAGTGATTGGAAGACATGCCTGCTACATACTTGAAAAGTATTTGCATCTTCTAGCTGTTAATTACATAGCTAGACAAAAGAATTCACTGGTCAGTCCAGATTTCAACCAGGACAACTGGGGGCGGTGAAGCTAACGGCTCATTTACAGAGCTGGTGGCTGGACCAAGTTGGAGGAAATTGTGGCCCGTCGGCAGGACTAGGGTGTAAGAAAATCAGTCTGCCAGCATGGGGAGGTAGAGCTGCTGTCTGCAACACAACCTCAATCTTGAATGATGTCACCGAGGGGCAACAAGTGGGTAAGGGATCAGATTCTCTACCCCAGGAGGCGTGGATGCACCATTGTTGAATACAAGCTAGGTTTCTCAGGAAACCAAGGGACATGGGCAGCGAGTGGATAAGTGGAGTTAGGGCTGATGATTAGCCATGATCGTATAGAATGGTGGAGCAGGTTCAACAAGCTGTGTGGATGACTCCTGCTCTGATCTCGTGTTCTTGTATAAGCAAAGGATCATGTCAACAAAATGAGGCATGCTAAAAGAGAAGTTTAGATTTTATACATAGTGGTTTAGAATAATGAATGTGTACAAATCAGGCGGAGATTTAACAAGTTGATGTCAAGGTTGGGGAACAAATACTGAGGATGGACTGTTTCCACTAGAATGCAGATGGTTCAGAGGATTTAGAGAAAGTATTTTAAATGAAACCGTCTTATGGATAGTCTTAAAACAAAGGAAACTGCGGATGCTGGAAATCCAAAACAAAAACAGAATTACCTGGAAAAACTCAGCAGGTCTGGCAGCATCGGCGGAGAAGAAAAGAGTTGACGTTTCGAGTCTTCATGACCCTTCGACAGAACTTGATTTCGAGTCCAGGAAAGAGTTGAAATATAAGCTGGTTTAAGGTGTGTGGGGCGGGCGGGGGGGGGGGGGGGGGGGGGGGGGGGGGGTGGCGGAGAGAGAGAGAGAGAGAGACAGAGGTGCTTGTGTAGACAAACAAGCTGTGATAGAAGCAGATCATCAAAAGATGTCAGTGACAATGGGACAAAAGAACACATAGGTGTTAAAGTTAAAGTTGGTGATATTATCTAAACGAATGTGCTAATTAAGAATGGATGGTAGGGCACTCAAGGTACAGCTCTAGTGGGGGTGGGGGGAGCATAAAAGATTTTAAAATATTTAAAAATAATGGAAATAGGTGGGAAAAGAAAAATCTATAAAATTTATAGGGGAAAAAAAGGGGGGGAAAAAAGGGGGAAACAGAAAGGGGGTGGGGATGGGGGAGGGAGCTCACGACCTAAAAGTTATTGAATTCAATATTCAGACCGGAAGGCTGTAAGGTGCCTAGTAGGAAGATGAGGTGTTGTTCCTGCAGTTTGCGTTGGGCTTCACTGGAACAATGCAGTAAGCCAAGGACAGACATGTGGGCAAGAGAGCAGGGTGGAGTGTTAAAATGGCAAGCGACAGGGAGGTTTGGGTCATTCTTGCGGACAGACCGCAGGTGTTCTGCAAAGCGGTCGCCCAGTTTACGTTTGGTCTCTCCAATGTAGAGGAGACCACATTGGGAGCAATGAATGCAGTAGACTAAGTTGGGGGAAATGCAAGTGAAATGCTGCTTCACTTGAAAGGAGTGTTTGGGCCCTTGGACGGTGAGGAGAGAGGAAGTGAAGGGGCAGGTGTTACATCTTTTGCGTGGGCATGGGGTGGTGCCATAGGAGGGGGTTGAGGAGTAGGGGGTGATGGAGGAGTGGACCAGGGTGTCCCGGAGGGAGCGATCCCTACGGAATGCCGATAAGGGGGGTGAAGGGAAGATGTGTTTGGTGGTGTCATCATGCTCCACTCCTCCACCCCCTTTCTGTTTCCCCCTTTTTTTCCCCCCTTTTTTTCCCTATAAATTTTATAGATTTTTCTTTTCCCACCTATTTCCATTATTTTTAAATATTTTAAAATCTTTTATGCTCCCCCCACCCCCACTAGAGCTGTACCTTGAGTACCCTACCATCCATTCTTAATTAGCACATTCGTTTAGATAATATCACCAACTTTAACTTTAACACCTATGTGTTCTTTTGTCCCATTGTCACTGACATCTTTTGATGATCTGCTTCTATCACAGCTTGTTTGTCTACACAAGCACCTCTGTCTCTCTCTCTCTCTCTCCGCCACCCCCCCCCCCCCCCACCCCCCGCCCGCCCCACACACCTTAAACCAGCTTATATTTCAACTCTTTCCTGGACTCGAAATCAAGTTCTGTCGAAGGGTCATGAAGACTCGAAACGTCAACTCTTTTCTTCTCCGCCGATGCTGCCAGACCTGCTGAGTTTTTCCAGGTAATTCTGTTTTTGTTATGGATAGTCTTTCCTTGTTCATCTCTTCTGGGTGGGAGTCAGTATGGAAATGTGGTGGCCAACAGTTTAAAACGTTGATAGTGAGAATAGATCTTTGGAGATGTTTCATTACACCAGTGGTGGATGTTGCAGGGAATGTATTGTTACAGTGAGTAGCTGAGGCAAAGCCTACTGCATCTTTGAAGGGAAAAGCAGTGAATGTTACAAGGACAGATTTAATAAGCCAAATGGCCTGTTTCTGTGCTGTGAACTGGAGTGTCTGCACTGAATGAACATTTGACTCATGGCTGTGATTTTGCCACCAGTCAAATAAGCAGGTGATGTTTTCAGACTGGTTTCATGGTAGGAGCGCTGTCCTGGATCCATATCTCAGCATCAGGAAAGTCTTATGGTAATCAAGTGTGAACTGATAGTGTAAACCACCTGATAGTTGCTGTTGGTGTAGAGCTGTCGATTGCTGCTGCTAAGCTGAACGTTTTCTCTGTCAGGTACCATGGCTGCCCTAAGACCACTTCTGAAGCCGGACATTGTGAAGAAACGCAGGAAGAAGTTCATTCGTCACCAGTCAGATCGCTATGTGAAGATTGCGGTAAGCTTCTCAACCCTTTCAGTCGAGCTGCTATTGGTGTTCAGTGAGGCTGTGATTCAGCCACTTGTAAACATAATGTTTCTTGCATGTTCTCAATAGCAATCTAGATGTTTGCTTTGAGCTGTTCTGTGTTGAATGTGAGAGATGTTGGGAGCATATAGAAGCCTTGTCAGTGTGTGCGGAGGGAGGTGAACACAAGTCCATGCTGAAGGGGTATCCTAGGCTTCGGATAATTTTGTACTGGAGCAATGTGAATGAATATGGAGAACTTTATTTTCTATGAAAATCTGCCTTTAACAGCGTAACTGGCGTAAACCCAGAGGGATTGACAACCGAGTGCGCAGAAGGTTTAAGGGTCAAATTCTGATGCCTAACATCGGTTACGGCAGCAACAAGAAGACCAAACACATGCTGCCCTCGGGATTCAAGAAATTCCTGGTCCACAATGTCAAGGAGCTGGAAGTCCTAATGATGAGCAACAAGTAAGGGTCCCTCCTGTAACTGAGCTGCTGTATGTGACTGCCCTGTGTCAATTCCTCATTGCAGTTCAAAGCATTTGTTGTGCCTGATGTTATGCAGATAGTGATAAATTCAACGTGACTGGGCTTTCCTGGATTGTGGCTAAGCCATATTACTGGGCCAAAGTAGAACGGCTGAAAATTCCAACCTGCAGTTGGTTGGTGTTGAGCATTTCCCTCATTGCTCCCAATATGTGTATTTCACTTGAGGACTATCACAGATGATTCTATGAATGTGTGTCTGTGCTGGGTCTTTGAAAGAACTGTTAAGTTGATCCCTTTCTCCAAAGTACTGCAGATGTATTCCCTCCAAGCACATATAAAATTCTGCTTTTGAAAGATCTTTGCCACCCTTTCTAGCTATGTAATTTCAAATATTAACTTACTGTGTTCATAAAAAAAAAAAGTAGTGCAAGGGGCTTTGCCTTGCGTGCTAGACAATATCTTGAACCAAAACAGCAAAAACATGCTCTTGTCATTTTCATCTATGTGGGAGCTTGCTGTACACAAATTGGCTGCCATGTTTCCTGCATTACACTTCCTTAATGTAAATAAACTTGTCCAACGCTAACCATACTCTCAATTTCTGCCATTGGTTACTGTTTGAACAATGCCTCGTGCTCATGGTGTAGGGTGTAACATATTAGCATGGATAGAAGATTGGCTGGCAGAAAGAGAGTATGCATAGATGGGTCTTTTTCAGATTGGCAGGGTGTGATAAATGGAGTCCCACAGGGGTCTGAGCTGGGGCCTCAACCTTTTTACAATTTACATCAATGACTTAGATGAGGGGAGCAAAGGCATGGTAGCTGAAGTGGAAAGTATGTTGTGAAGAACACATAAGGAGTTTGCAGACAAATATCAATAAGTTGAGTGGGCAAACATCTGAGAGATGGAGTACAATGGGAAAATGTGAAGTTGTTCACTTTGGCAGGAAAAACAAAAAAGCAGAGTATTACTTAAATGAGAACAGCTGCAGAATTCAGAGGTGCAGAGGGATCTAGGTGTTATAGTGCGGGAGTCACAAAAAGTTAGCATGCAGGTACAGCAAGAAGTTAAGATGGCTAATGAATGCTGTCCTTTATTACGAGAGGAATTGAACATAAAATTAAGGATGTATGCTTCAGTTATACAGGGCGTTGATTGGCGGGACCACATCTTGAACACTGTGCAGTTCTGGCCTCCTTATTTCAGGAAGGATGTAAATGCATTGGAGGCAGTTCAGAAGAGGTTTACTAGATTGATACCTGGAATGAGTGGGCTGTCTTATGAGGAAAGGTTGGACAGAATGGGCTTGTTTCCACTGGAGTTCAGAGAATGGAGGGGTGATTTAATTGAAGTATACGAGATCCTGAATGGCTTTGACAAGGTGGACGTGGAAAGGATGTTTCCTCTTGTGGGAGAGTCCAGAACTAGGGGCCACTGGTTTAAAATTAGGGATCGCTCTTTTAGGACAGATGAGGAGAAATTTTTTCTGAGGGTTGTGTGACTTTGGAATTCTCTGCCTCAGAAGGTGGTGGAGGTGGGGGTCATTGAATATTTTTAAGGCAGAGGTAGAGAGATTCTTGTTAGGCAAGGGAATCAAACGTTATCGGGGTGAGATGGGAATATGGAATTAGAAATACAAACAGACCAGCCATGATCTTATTGAATGGCGGAGCAGGCTCGAGGGGCCACATGGCCTACTCCTGTTCCTATTTCACATGCTCCCAAGGATTAGTGCTGGGGATTGGGACATTGACCAACTTTGATTAACCAGTGTCCAGCAGCCACTTCAGATATTTTCCCATTTTCAAAAAAGAATTGGTTCTGAAAAAATGAACTAATTTCAAGGTGGTTAACTGCTGTTGTAACAATCTTCTAGAAGGGAGATTGAAATCGAACTCTACAGATCAGTTAGTGTAACATCAATTGTGGAGAAGCTCTTCAAATTCATAATTTGAGATAATATGGAATACAGGAGATAACTGAGGACGCTGTTGTGGATTTTTTGGTTTTGATAGCTCTTTATTTCCATTTGTTTAAAAAGAACTGTCAGTCACAGTGAGCATGAAGCTGTTGTCATGTCCTTTAGGGGAGGAAACCCTCAGTTTCTTACACAGTTTGGGCCGTTAAATTACTTCAATCCCACACTCATGGCTAACCCTTAATTGCCCTTTAAAATGGCCCAGCAAGTCTCTCAGCTGTATCAAGCTGGTGAAGAAGGAAGCATTCTCATGGTAACTGAGTAATAGGCACTCAAGGCTAGCCTTACCACATGCGAATTGGGAACAGGAGTTGGCCCCTCGATCTTGCTCTGCCATTCAGTAAGATTATAGCTGATCTTGTCCCACATTTCAGGAATAAATAGAATTTTGTAGGGATATTTCACTTGTTTCCTTTTAGTTATCTTCAAATTTCTGAAAGTCTCTAAAGCATGTTAAGTTATCTTCAAGAATCAAACGTGTTGTGCAAGAGGAAAAGGCTAGCAGGTTTGTTGCTCGGTTTGGGAAAGTGCTTTCTCCCAGAAATCCATGTATGGTCCACATCTCGGATGTTTGAGATTTGGCATGTGATAACAAGGCTACTCAGCGAGGAGTGGAGAGGGTTTGAGGGGGACATGGCTTAGCTGAATGGACCAGTGCATTGTGGCTGCTATGTGAAAAGATAAGGTAAGGAGAGGTAGTGAAGGAATATTCAAATACATCATTTCTTGCAAGTGAATGCAGATTGAATACTGCGATATTGAATAGGCTGTTACAGGAATGTCATCAGAGCCAAATGTACCAGAGAGGAGTGGGGAGAGTGAATCTATTGGGACAGAAACTGAGAATATGTACAGTTTTAGGATTCAGAGCGATTTTGACTGAGCAAAAGTTTTTGCTCTGCTCTGGCCAGTGAGTAAGCAATTTAAAATCAGTCAGGATTTGGGGGGACTTTTTTATATTTTTGCAGTGTTCTAAAAACATTGACTGTCTTAGCACCACTAATTTGCATTTTTTTTTACAATGGCTGGAGAGAGGGGCAGTGGGATTGGCTTGGGATTGATACAGGACTATGGGGAGAGAGCAGGGCAATGGGATTAGTTTGGGATTGGATACAACAAAGTGATTGACAGTTACATTGGGGCTTAATGGCCTTGTGTGCTCAATGTCAATGTTTCGTCTTGCTCTAAAATCTGTAGACGAGGTAGTTGAAGGTGACAGTGACAAACGGGGGTTCCTCCTGCCCTTAGTTGGTCCCAAAACCCCTGAAATCTGAAGCGCGTTCTCCTGCATCATTTCTCTGGCTATGTGTTAACCATTTTTATCTGACTGTTCCTATACTCAGTTGTGTGTGACACTGCGAGGAATCCAGAGATTACTACCCTTGAGGCTCCTGAAATTCTGACTGCTGGATTTCAACCTTTTCTTTCCTATGTTGTTACTTCCTAAATGGACCAGAACTTCTGCCTGTCATCCTTCCCTACAACCCTCCACGCTCTACACCTCTATCCTGGCAACAAGGAGGAACACACCCTGTGGAACTCAAATCATTGATTGGAGAAAAGTTTGCCTATCACTGGCTTAGCCCACCCCTAATTGCCCTTGAGAAGGTGGTGGTGAGCTGCCACCTTAAACCACTGCAGCCCATGTGGTGTAGGTACACCCAGAATGCTGTGGATGTGCTCCTTCTGTCACTGTGATCCAGCTTGAGATTCCTGCACTGCAAAATGCCCCATACACACCATTCTCTTGAACTCTAGCTGTTGAGTGACCATCTCCTGGAATGTGTGCTTCTGGAGATTTGCAGCTTTCCTTGTGCCTGGCAGTAACTCCAACATTCTTCAAGCGCCAAAACCTCTGGTTCAAGCAACTGGAGGCACCTCTTAAAGACATGGGCTATCCAGCACAAAGTAAAATTTCAGTTTGACAAAGACACTTTCAATTACTAAACACCTCACCAGTGCATTCTCATTCCCACCAAATTTTTGTCTCTAGTGATTCACCCAGCTCTCTGCTCAAGCTTGATTCAAGGGAAACATCTCTGAAACGTGATATTCAGGAGTTTTCTTCCTGAAGCTAAGGGTAATGCTAGACTTAGTAATGAGCAAATTTGTCACTGACTGCAGTTTATGCAGATTGGTTTATGTCTGCCCTCTTCAAGGGGCTTCTAGTCAAGTGCTGTACTGTCATGTCTAAATAACAGCTGAAGACTATCAGCAATGAGTACACAGTGCTGCAGATGAAATCTAACTAGCACAGATTTGGGTACGATTCTAAAAAGTTTGTTCTTTTTCTAGGACTTACTGTGCCGAGATCGCTCACAATGTCTCCTCCAAAAACCGCAAGACAATTGTGGAGAGGGCAGCCCAGCTTGCAATCAAGATCACTAATCCCAACGCCAGATTACGCAGTGAAGAGAATGAATAAAGTGTCCTGGCAAAGCGTGCATCTCTTTAATAAAGGTTTAAAGTACAGAACCTTCTGAATTGTTTCTTAGTGGAGTGTTTTAGTATACAGTGACTACACAAGTACTTCATGAACCGCAAAACCTTTGAGCAGTATTGAAGGCTTCCATCTAGTCTGAGAAACAACATTTTACCATTACTTTCCATTTCCTGTCACTCAGTCAACTTCGTATCCTTAATGTACACTAGGGGTCACTGCTTAAAAATAAGGGGTTGCTCATTTAAGATAGATAAGAAATTTTTTCTCTTGAGTTGTCTTTGGAACTCTCTTCCTCAAAAGGCGGTGAAAGCAGAGTCTTTGAATATTTTTAAGACAGCTAAATAGATTATTGATTAACAAGGGGGTGAAAGGCTATTGGGGGTAGGTGGAAATGTGGGGTTGAGGTTATAATCAAATCAGCCATAATCTAATTGAATGGCCTAGTTCCGATTCGTATGTATGTAATTGATCTACTTGGCCCACCTCATTCCCAAGCAGATCCTGCACTGCCCCCTTTCTCACTGGACTAGAAATATACTGTTGAAAATTCTGCTGAACGCACTTCAGAAACTCTTCCTCCCTCCTTTCTTCTCTCTGTCCTTTACATTATTACTATCCCAGTCTATAATGATATCACTACTCCACACGCATGTCTGTAATTTCCCTGCAGATTTGTTCTAATCTTTCCCACTTAGTGGCCTATAAAATACACCCAGTAGTGTACTGGCTGGTGCCTCTATTGTGGCTTAGCTCTAAACAAATTGTCACACAACACCCAGCACCTACCCTTACACTGATATCACAGAGCAGAACGGTGCTGTTCAATACATTACAGTGCCATTTAGCAGCCTAACTTCAGATCATCAACTTGTGTGCTCCGTCTAAAGATAGGTCCTTGTCTCATTGGCTGCTGTTTCATCCTGAGCTGTTTTTCTTAGCAGTCTTTGTCAGCGGTTGTTTGCAATTGCCTTCCACACTTGGGTGAGGAGGCAGATCGCAAGTTGACCTCAGCCAGAAGGGGAATTGAATCTGCACATTTGATGTTTTTCTGGGCCATGTTATATTGAGGAAAACGGGACCTAAACAAACACCCAGGCCTTAACCCCAGCTTTTGGTCAGGTGTAAGGAGCCTGCTAAAGTAAGATTTACATTTACATAGCACCATTCATAACCAACACAGCCAATGAGGTACTTCTGACGTGTTACTTGTAGGAATTACAGCAGCTAATTTGTGCACAACAATCTCACTCTCCTCTCCTCTGTCTTTCCCTTCCTTCCTCTCCTACTCCCCATCTCCTCCCCTCTCTCCTGCTCCTCTCTCTCCCCATCTCCTTCCTCTTTCTCCAGGCCTTCTCTCCCCTCCACCTCCTCTTCCTGCTATTTATTCCCCTCACTCTATATTCCCTACCCTCCTTTCTTCACTCTCCCTTATCTTTTTTTCACACTCCCCTTATTCCCTCTCCCTTTTATTTCTCACTCTTCCCTTCCTGTTTCTTTACTCACTTTGCTTTTCCTTCCTCTCCCTTCAGAGAGCACATATCCTTTAAACATCTCATTCGCCATGACGTTTGCGCATAAGCCACTTTATGTCATGTGGACGTGGAGGTGCAACTCTGGTGTTGAGAGGTTGTTTGAAGTTTGTGATTTAACCATTCAGACAATTGACTGCTTCAATTCCTATTATCACTTTTTGCCATGAGTAAAAACTAAGTCATGGTACAGAGACCGGTACTAGTAAGAAAACTCAAAATGAAACTAGAAATTATGAAATGTTTTGATGTGGAGAATGAGGTGTTGATATTGGGAGAGTGCTTAGGCTATCTCGTACCATAGAACAATTCATGGTAATGCAGACAAAATCAAAGAAATTGTGCAAAAGTGTAACACTTCTAAGTGCTAACAAGATAAGTTGTACTAGAAACAGCGCCATGGAAAGACTCTTGGTAGTTTGAATTGAAGACCAAAACCAGGTGACTCTTAATTTGAAGGTCATCCAAGTGAAAGTTAAAAGCCTGTATGACGACTTACAGAACGAACGGAGTGAAAGATTGTTTTAGTGCTAGTTGTGGTTGGTTCAAACGTTTTTTAAGAGGCATTACTATTTGATAACATCGTGACCAGTGAAGTGGTTAATGCACACACTGATGCAGCTGAAAAATTACCTGCCTTTTTGAAGAAAATTATCAAAGAAAGTGACTACTCACCAAAACTAGTCTTTAGCGACGATAAGACAGGACTTTATTGGAAGTGTAGGCTGCATAGAACATACATTTCTAATGAGAAAAAGCCTGCAGCAGGATTTAAACCACCAAAGATCATATAAACCTGGTTGGGAAAGCTGCAAGAGATTTCAAGTTTCAGCCATTCAGTCAGAGACACATAGAGATTCGAAAGGTTATTCTGAAGAACATCTACGTGTTATTTGGTGATCAAATAAGAAAACCTGGATGACTGGGGCACTTTTCCAAGAATTTTTTTCTAGATACCATCCCTGTTTGAAAGGAATACTGTGCCAAAGAAAATATCAACTTCAAGTTATTGCTTACGCTCCAGGTCATCCTATCAACCTTGATAACTTTTTGGAAAATGAAGGTGATTTCCCCGCCTCCCAACTCGACTTCATTGCTACAGCCTATGGAACAGGGAGCAGAATCACAGTGCAGAAGAGGCTCTTTGGCCCATTGAGTCTGCAACGACGCATGAGAAACACCTGACCTACCTACCTAATCCCATTTACCAGCACTTGGCCCATAGCCTTGAATGAGCCAAGTGCTCATCCAGGTACTTTTTAAAGGATGTGAGGCAACCCGCCTCCACCACCCTCCAATTCATTGAATACTTTCTTGTCAAATTACTCCTTCCAAAGTGTATCACTTCACACTTTTCAGGGTTAAATTCCATCTGCCCATTTGACCATCCCACCTATATCTTCCTGTAGCCCAAGACAATCAACCTCACTGTTAACCACCCAGCCAATCTTTGTGTCATCCGCAAACTTACTAATCCTACTCCCCAGATAGTCATCTATGTCTTTTATATAAATGACGAATAATAGGGGACCCAGCACAGACCCCTACACGATATCACAATATCGACATTCCAGGCTTATTATTTACATCGTATCTTCTCCCAGGTCATCAAGGAGACAGATGGTGGGAATAAATCAGGAAATTTGGCAAGCCTATTGTCTCCTCAAAGGTATTGGCAATATTGCTGAATCATGGAATGAGGTTATGTTATCGTGTATGAATGGCATGTGGTGAAAAGTGGGCCTGAATGTGTTAATGAATCTGAAGGACTTGATGACATTGCCCTGGAGTTAATCAGGAAATTGCAATCTTAGCAAAGGAAGTTGATTTTGAAGAGGTGGGGCTGACGTGGTGGAGCAGCAAGAAGAATACCCGAATGGGGATTTAATGAAACTAGAAAAACGAGCTGAAGAAGAAAAGTAGCACGCTGTTGAAATACTACCCCCTCTGACGGTAACAACAAAATGATTGTCAAAAACTTTGCTCCTTTAATAAGTTGAAATGGAAATCTTGACTGAGGACACTCTGAACAGATATCGCAGTTCCAAAATGAATAGGGTGATCAATGGTGACTTTGAGTACGACAAGGAAATTTAGCAGCAGAGGGAAAAAACAACCTTTGGATACATTTTCGAAGGCCATTGATGATCGTGTTTCCTTTGTCCCATTAACTCCATCACCCACCATCTCTACAGGCGAGTTCCAAAACCATCGCTGCTGAGTATCACCTAATATCAACGTATCTTTCTTTTATATTCAGAACTTTATTTCATTTTATAAGTTATTTAATTTGGAATGTACTGCACATGTAAGAGTATTTCAACTTAATTTTTTTCAGACAAGAAACATTTATATGTTTACTCTTGGGAAACTGCTTCTCTTCATGTTGTTTCACTTAAGGTTGCACTTTTCAAGAACACAAGGAAGAACTCTAGCTCAAGTGCAGGATAAACATTACAGTGTAAAGGGTTAACAGATGGGATATGCGAATGTGTGACATAGATGATGATGTACCACTGACATCAGTCAGTCATGTGTCAAGGCTCACTCTAGAGAGAGTGAGAGAGCTTGGAAGACCATGCCTCGGAGCAACATGCCTACTCCGAAACCTGTTTAGATGTAGGACTTGATGATTGTAAACACACTCTGATATCTGCTTAGTACTACACCTAGAGTCCAAGATAGAAGAACCATCTCAGAACATGTTGGCAGCAGTGAAGACATTGATGTTATTGAAGGAACCACACAGTGAAGAAAAACTTGATAGCAGCTTGTACCAAATTGATGGAAGGAAGAGGCACACTGAGCAGAGGTAAAGATGACCATCCCTGGTGAGCAGTCCCTGCCCCTACCCCGCCCATTTGACTGCCTCGAGGGCCAGCAGAGAGATCATCGGTGGGAGTATTGGAAATGCCATTTTCTTCAGCACTGAGCAGCATAAGGCCTTCACAAAAAAGTGCAAAGGCTTCAAACCAGTTCCTTTCTTTAGGCAGTAGGTCCAGTAGCAGATGACGTTTTCCTAAGGCAGGTTGTGCTGGAGTGTGCCATAAACTTTGAGTCCATTCTTAAAGCCATTGGCACTTATTTTAACCTGAAGTGAAACTTGATTATTAAATGAGCATGTTCTAACCAGTGGTCACAACAAACTGGGGGATTGATTGAATTCTTTCTAACTGACTATATCGTCTAGTTAGTTCTTGTGGATACTAGGCACTAAAGGACAAGCTAATCTGTGATCACATAGTCATGGATGTCCGGAATGAAAAACTCTCCAACTTTCTGCAGACCAAAGATGATCTCACTTTGGATCAAGTGGTCCAGTTTGTGAGGCAGCCCGAGCTTAGAGATTTTAACCTAACTATAATTCAGTGTGACTCCGAGACTTCACATGACTCTGTGACTATTGGTCAGTTACAGTCCAAGTTCAAGGCTTCAATACTACTTTTAAAATCGATACCAGTGTTGCTGTTAACTTATTAGCAGATGTTCTCAAGCGGCTTCAGCCAATGACCCGTCAGCCATCAGACATCACGTTACAAGGTCCGGGTGGCATAGACCTTCCAATCAAAGCTCCTCTCAGCTACAAGGAGAGACAGATCATTGATTCTTTCTATGTTCTTCAAAACCAACATACACCCTTATTGAGTGCCGATGTTGACGTGCTCCTGGAATCCTGGAAAAATCAGATCATGATCATCATTTGAATGACTCATTGTCCTTCATGAAACAATCTTCAACCTTTTGTTTAGAAGCAGTGGAAATTCAGCCTTCAGAAGTTAACAAAGTTTATACACTCAACAGCAAATTTCTTTCTTTCACAGAGACACCATCTATTAGACCCCGGGTGGAGATGAAGTTATCAATCTCTCAGTTTTTCACAATGTATGGCCAAAGGTGGAGGACACAGAAGGCAGTGCAGCAGACAGTGCCAATCCCCATGAAGAGCTGCTGGACCTGAATTGGCTCTTCCTAGAAAGTGATGAGGAAGAATCTCTTGTATACTGAGTGATCTCTTGGAGATTGAGGCCCGAGAGAATCATTTGTCTTTTCAGTTGATGGACACACATTATGAAGTCTCTGTTGTCTTAGTAGAGGAGTCAGCTGTGTTTTCAGTGCCTGAGCAGCATTCAGATCTTAGTTCCACTGAACCTACCACTGTATTGTCTATTTCACCTCCTGTTCTCAATGAAAAATCTTAGAGAGAATGCCTTGAGTCCAGGTTAGATTCCATAGAAAACCACACAGTTAAAGAGGTAATACTTTCCAGGGGTGAAGGTCAATCGACATCCATGCGTCAGACCCAGCTGCAAGTCTTCCGTCCGGAGCTGGAGGTCAGCACAGAGGCTGCAGCAGAATCTTTATCCCTTCTGAAGCTGCAGAATCCTGTACAGCTACCTTGTCCCTGAGTTGAATGTCCACAGGAAATTCCTCTCATAACAGAAGATGAGATTATCTTGACTCCATGTTCTCAGCAAGTCTTCCCATTGCCCTTAATGGAGCAACCTCGTACAGAGAGAAGTGTGGCTCTCTTACCACTGCCTACAGGAAGTAGACAATCCTCCAGAAATATCATTGGAAAATCATCTCCTCTTCTTCTCCTGACAGCCTTACAGGGATTTGGTCAATTTTTTTTTTCCTTTGACATCTAAGTTCATTGAAATTTCAAATCTTCAGTGCCTTTCCAGTCATCTATTCAACAGTGAAAGATACAGCCTTTCCTGAGTCACAGAATCTTAACGGCACAGAAGGAAGCTATTTGGCCCATCGTGTCTGCACTGGCTCTTCAAATGAGCATTATGACCTAATGCCATTGCCCTGCCTTTTCCCTGTACTCCTGCACATTTTTTCTATTCAAATAATCATCAAATGCCCTCTTGAATGCTTCGATTGAACCTGTCTCCGCCACACTTCCAGGCAGTGCATTCCAGACCCAAACCACTCGTTGTTTGAAAAAGTTCTCTCACGTCACACTTGCTTCTTTTGCAAATCACTTTAAACCTTTGCCCTCTCGTTCCTTGGAGTTGAAGGTCATCCCTCTTCTGAAGCTCTTTCCCTGTGTGCTTCGAGGGAACAACAAGTTTCTCAGAGTATCCTGAGTTCTTCTCTTCAAGTCCCAGAGGTCAATTCTCTTTAGTCTTCTCTCTTGGATCAGTTTTCCTTTGAAAAGTCTTTATTGTCCTTGCAGTCCAGTCATCCTGCAACCTACACTCTGCTCCCCAGCTATGCTGCTAAAGTGTTGTCCCATTCTGCAGGTGATGATGTCCTATCAGATACAGAAGAAAGTTCTCTTTCAAGACATCTTCCCTAAGGACCCAAAATACTTTCAGGATTGGAGGGTAGAATCTGTAGTTGTAAAAAGGGAGCTACAGAAATGTAATGTAAATGTGTTGTTAAAAAATAGGATAGTACACTGGGTGAGGTGTAGTATAAAGGATTAACAGATGGGATATGCTGATGTATGACAATGATGATAAAAACAAAAAAACTGCGGATGCTGGAAATCCAAAACAAAAACAATTACCTGGAAAACCTCAGCAGGTCTGGCAGCATCGGCGGAGAAGCAAAGAGTTGATGTTTCGAGTCCTCATGACCCTTCAACAGAACTAAGTGAATCTAAGGAAAGGGTGAAATATAAGCTGGTTTAAGGTGTGTGTGTGCGGGTGGCGGTGGCGTGATGGGGGTGGTTGGGTGGGGGGAGAAAAGTAGAGGGGGGTGGTGTGGTTGTAGGGACAAGCAAGCAGTGATAGAAGCAGATCATCAAAAGATGTCACAGACAACAGAACAAAAGAACACATAGGTGTTGGAAGTTGGTGATATTATCTAAACGAATGTGCTAATTAAGAATGGATGGTAGGGCACTCAAGGTATAGCTCTAGTGGGGGTGGGGGGAACATAAATATTTAAAAATAGGTGGGAAAAGAAAAATCTATATAATTTATTGGAAAAAACAAAAGGAAGGGGGGAAGAAACAGAAAGGGGGTGGGGATGGAGGAGGGAGCTCAAGACCTAAAGTTGTTGAATTCAATATTCAGTCCGGAAGGCTGCAAGTGCCTAGTTGGAAGATGAGGTGTTGTTCCTTCAGTTTGCATTGGGCTTCACTGGAACAATGCAGCAAGCCAAGGACAGACATGTGGGCAAGAGAGCAGGGTGGAGTGTTAAAATGGCAAGCGACAGGGAGGTTTGGGTCATTCTTGCAGACAGACCGCAGGTGTTCTGCAAAGCGGTTGCCCAGTTTACGTTTGGTCTCTCCAATGTAGAGGAGACCACATTGGGAGCAACGAATGCAGTAGACTAAGTTGGGGGAAATGCAAGCGAAATGCTGCTTCACTTGAAAGGAGTGTTTGGGCCCTTGGACGGTGAGGAGAGAGGATGTGAAGGGGCAGGTGTTACATCTTTTGCGTGGGCATGGGGTGGTGCCATAGGAGGGGTTTGAGGAGTAGGGGGTGATGGAGAGGTGGACCAGGGTGTCCCGGAGGGAACGATCTCTATGGAATGCTGACGGAGGGGGGTGAAGGGAAGATGTGTTTGGTGGTGGCATCATGCTGGAGTTGGCGGAAATGGCGGAGGATGATCCTTTGAATGCGGAGGCTGGTGGGGTGATAAGTGAGGACAAGGGGGACCCTATCATGTTTCTGGGAGGGAGGAGAAGGCGTGAGGGCGGATGCGTGGGAGATGGGTCGGACACGGTTGAGGGCCCTGTCAACGACCGTGGGTGGAAAACCTCGGTTAAGGAAGAAGGAGGACATTTCAGAGGAACTGTTTTTGAAGGTAGCATCATCGGAACAGATGTGACGGAGGCGAAGGAACTGGGAGAATGGGATGGAGTCCTTACAGGAAGCAGGGTGTGAGGAGCTGTAGTCGAGGTAGCTGTGGGAGTCGGTAGGTTTGTAATGGATATTAGTGGACAGTCTATCACCAGAGATTGAGACAGAGAGGTCAAGGAAGGGAAGGGAAGTGTCAGAGATGGACCACGTGAAAATGATGGAGGGGTGGAGATTGGAAGCAAAATTAATAAATTTTTCCACGTCCCGACGAGAGCATGAAGCAGCACCGAAGTAATCATTGATGTACCAGAGAAAGAGTTGTGGAAGGGGGCTGGAGTAGGACATACCCCATTAAGAGACAGGCATAGCTGGGGCCCATGCGGGTACCCATAGCCACACCTTTTATTTGGAGGAAGTGAGAGGAGTTGAAGGAGAAATTGTTCAGTGTGAGAACAAGTTCAGCCAGACAGAGGAGAGTAATGGTGGATGGGGATTGTTCGGGCCTCTGTTCGAGGAAGAAGCTAAGGGCCCTCAGACCATCCTGGTGGGGGATGGAGGTGTAGAGGGATTGGACGTCCATGATGAAGAGGAAGTGGTTGGAGCCAGGGAACTGGAAATTGTTGATGTGATGTAAGGTGTCAGAGGAATCACGGATGTAGGTGGGAAAGGACTGGACAAGGGGAGGGAGAAGGGAGTCAAGATAACGAGAAATGAGTTCTGTGGGGCAGGAGCAAGCTGACACGATCGGTCTACCGGGACAGTTCTGTTTGTGGATTTTGGGTAGGAGGTAGAAGCGGGCCGTCCGAGGTTGGGCGACTATCAGGTTGGAAGCTGTGGGAGGAAGATCCCCAGAGGAGATGAGGTCAGTGACAGTCCTGGAAACAATGGCTTGATGTTCAGTGGTGGGGTCATGGTCCAGGGAGAGGTAGGAGGAAGTATCTGCGAGTTGACGCTCAGCTTCTGTGAGGTAGAGGTCAGTGCGCCAGACAACAACAGCACCACCCTTGTCAGCGGGTTTGATGACAATGTCAGGGTTGGACCTGAGAGAATGGAGTGCAGTAAGTTCAGAGAGAGAGAGATTAGAATGGGTGAGAGGAGCAGAGAAATTGAGATGACTAATGTCACGTCGACAGTTCCCAGTGAAACAATCAAGAGAAGGTAAGAATCCAGAGGGAGGGGTCCAGGTGGAGGGAGAATATTGGAGGTGGGTGAAAGGATCCGTTGAACTGGGAGAGGACTCCTGCCCAAAGAAGTGAGCCCGGAGATGAAGACGGCGGAAGAAGAGTTCAGCATCATGCCGAGCCTGAAATTCATTGAGGTGAGGGCGTAAGGGTATGAAACTCAGTCCTTTGCTGAGCACTGAACGTTCAGCATCGGAGAGGGGAAGGTCAGGGGGTATAGTGAATACACGGCTGGGGCTGGGATTGGAAGATGGGGTGGGGACGGAGGGACAGGCTGGGGTGGAGGGTCCTAGATGGGTGTTGGTGTCGATGAGTTGTTGGAGCTTGCGTTCCTTAGCACTTGAGAGAAAGAGAAAAAGTTTCTTGTTGAGGCGTCGGATGAGACGAAGAATAAAATGAAACTGGGGGCACACGCAGCTTTGAAAAAGGGTACGGCAGTGCTGCTGGAGGGAGAGGTCGAGTGTGTTCATATGGCGGCGCATGGCACTGAGTGTGGATTTCAGAATGTGATGGGAACAGCAGTCCGAGAAACGTTTTATGTCCCGGAGATACCTGTAATCCTGGGTGGGTTCGAAACATGAGGGGTGGAATTTCAGTTGAAATCCACGTGGGGTAAGTCGGAGACAGAGACAGTCACTGAGAAAGGAGATATGGCTGTGAAAGCAGGTTTTAGTAAACACCTTGTCAAACACCAGGAGAGAAATGGAAAGCAATGAAGGTGAGCAAGGCAACCCCGCTTTTCCTCACACCCCGCTTCCTGTAAGGACTCCATCCCATTCTCTCAGTTCCTTCGCCTCCGTCGCATCTGTTCTGATGATGCTACCTTCAAAAACAGTTCCTCTGACATGTCCTCCTTCTTCCTTAACCGAGGTTTTCCACCCACGGTCGTTGACAGGGCCCTCAACTGTTTCCGGCCCATCTCCCGCGCATCCGCCCTCACGCCTTCTCCTCTCTCCCAGAAACATGATAGGGTCCCCCTTGTCCTCACTTATCACCCCACCAGCCTCCGCATTCAAAGGATCATCCTCCGCCATTTCCGCCAACTCCAGCATGATGCCACCACCAAACACATCTTCCATTCACCCCCCCCCTGTCGGCATTCTGTAGAGATCGTTCCCTCCGGGACACCCTGGTCCACTCCTCCATCACCCCCTACTCCTCAACCCCCTCCTATGGCACCACCCCATGCCCACACAAAAGATGTAACACCTGCCCCTTCACTTCCTCTCTCCTCACTGTCCAAGGGCCCAAACACTCCTTTCAAGTGAAGCAGCATTTCACTTGCATTTCCCCCAACTTAGTCTACTGCATTCGTTGCTCCCAATGTGGTCTCCTCTACATTGGAGAGACCAAACGTAAACTGGGCGACTGCAAGAATGACCCAAACCTCCCTGTCGCTTGCCATTTTACCACTCCACCCTGCTCTCTTGCCCACATGTCTGTCCTTGGCTTGCTGCATTGTTCCAGTGAAGCCCAACGCAAACTGGAGGAACAACACCTCATCTTCCGACTAGGCACTTTACAGCCTTCCGGACTGAATATTGAATTCAACAACTTTAGGTCTTGAGCTCACTCCTCCATCCCCACCCCCTTTCTGTTTCCCCCTTCCTTTTGTTTTTTCTAATAAATTATATAGATTTTTCTTTTCCCACCTATTTCCATTATTTTTAAATATTTTAAAATCTTTTATGCTCCCCCCACCCCCACTAGAGCTATACCTTGAGTGCCCTACCATCCATTCTTAATTAGCACATTCGTTTAGATAATATCACCAACTTCAACACCTCTTTGTTCTTTTGTTCTGTTGTCTGTGACATCTTTTGATGATCTGCTTCTATCACTGCTTGCTTGTCCCTACAACCACACCACCCCCCTCTACTTCTCTCCCCCCACCCAAACTAACCCACCCCCCCCCCCACCCCCCCCCGCCCCAAACACACCTTAAACCAGCTTATATTTCACCCCTTCCTTGGATTCACCTAGTTCTGTTGAAGGGTCATGAGGACTCGAAACGTCAACTCTTTTCTTCTCCGCCGATGCTGCCAGACCTGCTGAGTTTTTCCAGGTAATTCTGTTTTTGTTTTATGACAATGATGATGTATGTAGATGATGATGTACCACTGACATCAGTCTCTCTCTTGAGAGAAGTTGGAACACCATGCTCAGGAACAGCATACCTACTCTGTAACCTGTTTAAATGTAGTACTAATAAACAAATGTTAAGCAGATACCAGAGTATGTCTCCAAGTCCCATGTCTAGAGTCCCAAGATAGAAGGAGCCCATCTCAGAACAAACACCACACAGACTGTTTAAGCTGAATGGCCTGCTGTCCTGTTGTATTTCTACATTTGAATCAAGAGTTTTGAGTCAGTCTGTGGTTATAATGTTCTTGGGATTTCAGAACCCTGGCTTATCCCAGAAGATTGGAGAATGTTTTAGCATCTTTCCCATTACGTGCACAAAGTGACAGCCTTTCCCATCTGTTACAATCAATCAAATCAATCTCTTTTCATTTTCCCATTGTCAATGAATGCAGATTTCCTGCCATTTTAAATATTTATGTAATGAGTAAAATCTCTTCCTGGAGCTAAAGGATATGATATATAATTGCCAATGTTTTAATGAGAATTCAAAAAGGAACAATTACTGCTCGGCAGGATGTTCATGAATAATTTAATAATTCAGGCCATTCTCTATTCAGTCAAACAAATGGAAAATAAATATTCATCAGATTACCTTTTAAAATATGGTGAAGAAAGCAGAGTAGTTACTGATCCCCTTGGTTGATCCTTGGACCCATTGGATCTATTGATGGTCTCTCACCCATTGGATTAGTTCCTCAGCTCTATATCTACTGGGTTTGTTGTTGATTCCTGGATCTATTGGATGTATTGTTGATTTCTGAATCTATTGGATCAGTTGTTGATTTCTGGTTCTATTGCACATGTTGGTTTCTGCTTCTATTAGATCTATTGTTGATTTCTGGATCAATTGGATCTGTTGTTGAATTCTGGATCTATTGGATGCATTGCTAATTTCTGGATCTGTTGGACCTGCTGTTAATTCTGGATCTCTTGGATCTGTTGTTGCTTTATGGATCTATTGGATCTATTGTTCTCTGTGCAGGAATCTAGATGCGGCCCTTGGGCTTCTCGTCAATGTGATATTCGAAACCTGGCAAGGCTGGGTGCTGGAAATCTCTCAGGAAGAGAAAGCCTTTGCAGCTATAAGCAGTCAAGGAGTTCATTCCAAGATCTCAGCTGTGGTATTTCTCACGTTTTTTGAGAGTATCTTTGCCCTTTAAATTATGATGAAAACTATCTGAAGGATTAAGAGTCACAAGAATATTATAGAGGTGTGGACTATCTTTACTGGCAAGTCTGAAGTGAACACATGGTTGTGGTAGGTAGACCTTCACCCCAACATGATACAGAATGAGGGTAAACCCCTATTGCCACTCACCAACCCACATCCCATGACAAGTCTAATGACCCTGGAGATATCACAAGGGAATGATTGCAATGTTGTGACTTTAGACTGTGATTCACAAAGAAAGCCCTGAAGGATCAATTTCAGGGTCTGTACTCTAATATACAACTCAGTTTAATTGCCCACTCAGCAGTCTCCCTGGCTGCCAAATTCAGTACAGCTCTTAGCTGTTATACCCTGACTCCTTTCAGATGGCAATGGGGCATTATACAGCATCACTGAGGGTACTGGCTCTGCCTGCATTTACTAGTTCAAATAACTAGTAACAAATAGCTTTGTTAAGAAAAGTTAAGAATTCATCCATGTTTGATCAAGCCATTAGTCAATAGGCCCAGGTTCAGGGTTGTCATTGGTCAGATGGGCCCAGGCTCAGGGTTGTCATTGGTCAGATGGGCCCAGGTTCAGGGTTGTCATTGGTCAGATGGGCCCAGGCTCAGGGTTGTCATTGGTCAGATGGGCCCAGGTTCAGGGTTGTCATTGGTCAGATGGGCCCAGGCTCAGGGTTGTCATTGGTCAATAGGATTCAGGTTGTCATTGGTATGGCAGATTGAAATGCTCTCACCAAACCCTAAGCCTCCGAAGTAGGAATTTTTTTTTATTCTTTGATGTGATGTGGGCCCACCCCTAATTACCCTTGAACTGATTAACTTGCTCAGCCACTTCAGAGGCCAGTTAAGAGTTAACCACAATTGCTGTGGGTCTGGAGTCACATGAAGGCCAGATGACAGAAGGTAAGGATGACAGATTTCCTTCTCTAAAGGGCATTAGTGAACCAGATAGGTTTTTATGACAATCAATGATAGTTTCATGGTTATCATTACTGAGACTAGCTTTTCAATTCCAGATTTATTAATTGAATTTAAATTCCACCAGTTGCTGTGATGGGATTTGAACCCATGTCCCCAGAGCATTCACCTGGGCCCCTGGATTACTAGTCCAGTGATATTACCACTATGCCTCTGTCTCACTGTTTCCTGTGGCCTGGCCCAGGTGGCTAAAATATGGAGTGTGTGGCTCTCTCCCCTATCCCCAGGCTTCAAGGATCAAAAAAATTACCTTGACCATTTTATGAAACACCTCCACTCAGTCTGCAAGTGGGATCCTGAGCTATCAATCAGCTGTCATTCTAATTTCCACCTTGCTCCCATACTGGCCTTTCTGTCCTCGGCCTGTTACAGGCTTCCTATGAAGCTTAACATAAACTTGAGAAACAGCAACTCATATTCTGATTAAGCACTTCTGGACTCAACATTGCGTTCAACAATTTCAGATCAGAACCTCTGTTCCCATTTTGTTTCCTGTTTCTTGACTGGTTTTGGTTTTACTTTCTTCTTTTTTTCTTCGGACAGCAGCTATCCTGCCATTTACACATCCTTAAACACATCTTTTGTTCCTTTACTTCCCCCATTTCCATGCCCTTTGGTCCTGTATCACCAACCCTTTTGTCATTTAGTCTGTACTGTCCTCCATCCCAACACAGACTTCCCTTTTTGCCCTTTTTCCCGGCCTCCACTCTTTCATAGAATCTAGGAGCAGGAGTAGGCCATTCGGCCCTTCGAGCCTGCTCTGACATTCATTATGATCATGGCTGATCATCCAACTCAAAGCCTGCTCCTGCTTACTCCCCATACCCTTTGATCCCTTTCTCGCCAAGAGCTATATCTAACTCCTTCTTAAAAACATACAATGTTTTGACCTCAACTACTTTCTGTGGTGATGAATTCCACAGGCTCACCACTCTCTTGGTGAAGAAATTTCTCCTCATCTCAGTCCTAAATGGTCTACCTCATATCCTCAGACTGTGACCCCTGGTTCTGGACTCCCTCACAATTGGGAACATCCTTCCTGCATCTACCCTGTCTAGTCCTGTTAGAATTTTATAGGTTTCTATGAGATCCTCCCTCACTCTTCTGAACTCCAGCGAATATAATCCTAATCGACTCAATCTCTCCTCATATGCCAGTCCTGCTATCCCAGGAATCAGCCAGGTAAACCTTCGCTGCACTCCCTCTACAGCAAGAACACCCTTCCTCAGATAAGGAAACCAAAACTGCACACAATATTCCAGGTGTGGTTTCACCAAGGCCCTGTACAATTGCAGCAAGACATCCCTGTTCCTGTACTCGAATCCTCTGGCTATGAAGGCCAACATACCATTTGCCATCTTTACCGCCTGCTGCACCTGCATGCTTACCTTCAGCGACTGGTGTACGAAGACAAAAACAGAATTACCTGGAAAAACTCAGCAGGTCTGGCAGCATCGGCGGAGAAGAAAAGAGTTGACGTTTCGAGTCCTCATGACCCTTCGACAGAACTTGATTTCGAGTCCAAGAAAGAGTTGAAATATAAGCTGGTTTAAGGTGTGTGGGGCGGGGGGGGTGGCGGAGAGAGAGAGAGAGAGAGACAGAGGTGCTTGTGTAGACAAACAAGCAGTGATAGAAGCAGATCATCAAAAGATGTCAGTGACAATGGTACAGAAGAACACATAGGTGTTAAAGTTAAAGTTGGTGATATTATCTAAACGAATGTGCTAATTAAGAATGGATGGTAGGGCACTCAAGGTACAGCTCTAGTGGGGGTGGGGGGAGCATAAAAGATTTTAAAATATTTAAAAATAATGGAAATAGGTGGGAAAAGAAAAATCTATAAAATTTATAGGGAAAAAAAGGGGAAAAAAAGGGGGAAACAGAAAGGGGGTGGGGATGGGGGAGGGAGCTCACGACCTAAAGTTATTGAATTCAATATTCAGACCGGAAGGCTGTAAGGTGCCTAGTCGGAAGATGAGGTGTTGTTCCTCCAGTTTGCGTTGGGCTTCACTGGAACAATGCAGTAAGCCAAGGACAGACATGTGGGCAAGAGAGCAGGGTGGAGTGTTAAAATGGCAAGCGACAGGGAGGTTTGGGTCATTCTTGCGGACAGACCGCAGGTGTTCTGCAAAGCGGTCGCCCAGTTTACGTTTGGTCTCTCCAATGTAGAGGAGACCTGCGGTCTGTCCGCAAGAATGACCCAAACCTCCCTGTCGCTTGCCATTTTAACACTCCACCCTGCTCTCTTGCCCACATGTCTGTCCTTGGCTTACTGCATTGTTCCAGGGAAGCCCAACGCAAACTGGAGGAGCAACACCTCATCTTCCGACTAGGCACCTTACAGCCTTCCGGTCTGAATATTGAATTCAATAACTTTAGGTCGTGAGCTCCCTCCCCCATCCCCACCCCCTTTCTGTTTCCTCCTTTTTTTCCCCTTTTTCTCCCTATAAATTTTATAGATTTTTCTTTTCCCACCTATTTCCATTATTTTTAAATATTTTAAAATCTTTTCTGCTCCCCCCACCCCCACTAGAGCTGTACCTTGAGTGCCCTACCATCCATTCTTAATTAGCACATTCGTTTAGATAATATCACCAACTTTAACTTTAACACCTATGTGTTCTTCTGTACCATTGTCACTGACATCTTTTGATGATCTGCTTCTATCACTGCTTGTTTGTCTACACAAGCACCTCTGTCTCTCTCTCTCTCTCTCTCCGCACCCCCCCCGGCCCACACACCTTAAACCAGCTTATATTTCAACTCTTTCTTGGACTCGAAATCAAGTTCTGTCGAAGGGTCATGAGGACTCGAAACGTCAACTCTTTTCTTCTCCGCCGATGCTGCCAGACCTGCTGAGTTTTTCCAGGTAATTCTGTTTTTGTTTTGGATTTCCAGCATCCGCAGTTTTCTTTGTTTTTATCTCGGTGTACGAAGACAGCCAGGTCTCGTTGCACATTCTCCTCTCTCAATTTATAGCTATTCTGCCTTCCTGTTTTTGCTTCCAAAGTGGATAACCTCACATTTATCCACATTATACTGCATCTGCCATGCATTTGCTCACTCACTCAGCTTGTCCAATCACACTGAAGCATCTCTGCATCCTCCTCACAGCTCACCCTCCCACCCAGCTTTGTGTCATCTGCAAATTTGGAGATATTACATTTAATTCCCTCATCTAAATCATTAATATATATTGTGAATAACTGGGGTCCCAGCACCGATCCATGCGGTACTCTACTAGTCACTGCCTGCCATTCGGAAAAAGACCCATTTATTCCCACTCTTTGTTTCCTGTCTGCCAACCAGTTTTCTATCCATCTCAATACACTACCCCCAATCCCATGCGCTTTAATTTTACACGCTAATCTCTTATTTGGGACATTGTCGAAAGCCTTCAGAAAGTCCAAATAAACCACATTCACTGGCTCCCCCTAATCAACTCTAGTTACACCCTCGAAAATTTCCAGTAGATTTGTCAAGCATGATTTCCCTTTCGTAAATCCATGCTGACTCTGTCCAATTCTGCCACTATTTTCCACGTGCTCAACGATGAAATCTTTGATAATGGACTCTAGAATTTTCCCCATCAGGCATCACGCTAACTGGTCTATAATTCCCTGGTTTCTCCCTGCCTCCCTTTTTAAATAGTGGGGTTACATTAGCTACCCTCCAGTCTGTAGGAAATGTTCCAGAGTCTATAAGAATCTCGGAAGATGACCACCAACGCATCCACTATTTCTAGGGCCACTTCCTTAAGTACTCTGGGATGTAGATTATCGGGGATTTATTGGCCTTCAATCCCATCAATTTCCTCAACATCATCTCCCTACTAATACTGATTTCTTTCACTGCCTTTTATATTTTTACCTCTTCCCAGCTCTGATGAAATGTCATTGAGCTGAAACATTGGCCTGAATTTTGCGAGGGTCATTGGGACAACATCGGGTGAAAAGTAGGCTTGAGCCAGCACTTCCCGGCAGCGGGACCGCCTTGGCAATTTTACCGCTGGTGGCCTCCTAATTGACTGCCTTTGGACCTGCCGTCCAATCACAGGGCTGGGAGCTAGGAAGCCTCAGTGGTGCCCTGAGGAGAGGTGGTCACTGCTGAGGCAGGTAGGAGACCTCGGCAGCTCAGATGGGTAAATAAAAAGAAATAAAATTCCCAGGGGTTGATGGGGAATGCCTCTGGGGAGTTCATTAAGGCTGTGGGGGCTGTCTTCCCTGCCTGCGGCCCCTTCCTGGTCCAATGAACCTTTGACTCCAATGGGCTATCTCAGGGAGGCTTTTGGTCTCCTTATCCATTGGTGGATGGAGGGGGTCACCCTGCTGTTGGCAAATGCTGCTGGCACTAGAAAATGGCCCCTAACTGAGCCTTCAATTATACTAATTAGTTTCCCACCAGCTTAGAGCCAGCAGCCACTCCGGTGGTGGGACTGCATCAAGAACACAACCTAATGCAGTTTCCCATGATCTTACCAGTCTCTGCCTCACAGCCCTTATTCCAGGAGTTGGTAAAGTCCTGCCCATTAACTCTTCTCTCTCCTCAGATGCTGCCTGACCTGCTGAGTATTTCCAGCATTTTCTGTTTTTATTTCAGAATGCAACCAACCAGGCTGTCTCTGCAGAATTAACCTTACAATATAGGCTGTTGCACTAACTGTATAACTGTTCAGTAGCTATTGTACAGCATGATATTTGGAGTACTGTGGGCTACTGTGAATAACATTTCAGCATTGATGTCTGTTGTTGATCTGCAGCTGGGGATAATGTTCTGATTTTATTGTGAGTTTCCAAAAGGCTATTTGATGCGTTACCACACAAAAGACTTGCCACAAAGTTAGAGCTCATGGAATAAAATGGACAGTAGCAACATGGATATGAAATTGGCTGAGTGACAGGAAACAGAGAGTAGTGGTTCATCATTTTTTGAACCGCAGGAAGGTTAATAATGGAGTTCCCCAGGGGTCAGTGTTAGGACCCCTCCTCGTCCTAATAGATATTAATGACCAAGACCTTGGTGTACAGGGCATAATTTCAGAGTTTGCAGATGTCACAAAACTTAGAAGTATTGTGAGTCATGATCACAATCAAGATGAGAACATCAAGAGGATATAGATAGGTTGGTGGAATGGGCGGACAAGCGGCAGATGAAATTTAATGCAGAGAAATGTGAAATGATTCATTTTAGTGGGAAGAACATGAACAGACAACATAAAATAAAGGGCACAATTCTAAAGAGGAGCAGAAAGATCCTGGGGCTATATGTGTATGAATCACTGAAGATGGGAAAACAGGTTGAGAGAGCAGTTAATAAGGCATACAGCATCCTGGGCTTTATCTATAGGGACATAGAGTCCAAATGTAAGGAGGTTATGTTAAACCTGTATAAAACACTAGTTCAGCCTAAACTGGAGTATTGTGTCCAATTCTGGGCACCACATTGTAGGAAGGATGTGAAGACATTAGAGAGAGCGCAGAAAAGATTCATGAGAATGGTTCCAGGGATGAAGAACTTCAGTTATGTAGAGCGATTGGAGGATTTGGTATTGTTATCCTTGGAGAAGAGAAGGTTGAGAGGAGATTTGATAGAGGTGTTCAAAATCATGAGGGGTCTGGACAGGGTGGATGGGGAGAAACTGTTCCTATTGTTGAAAGGATTGAGAACTAGAGGGCAGAAATTTAAGGTAATCGATAAACCAGCAAGTAGTTAGAATCCGGAATGTGCTGTTTGAAAGTATGGTGGAGGCAGGTTCAATCAAGGCTTTCAAAAGAGAATTGGATTATTATCTGAAAAGGAGGAATGTGCAGGGTTACGGGGGAAGGTTGGAGAATGGCATTGGGCTGATTTGCTCATTCACAGAGCTGAAGACATGATGGGCTGAGTGGCCTCCTGTGCTGTAACCATTCTATGATTCTGTGAACTCACCGATAGAGAAAGGAGTGTTACTGCAGTATGGACATGGGTCTGATCTTTCTCCAGAATCGTTCAGACACAATTTATAATTTCTGCTTTTTAATTTCTTTCAACTTATCAACGTTTGCTTACAACCCATTTGCTACATTATTCCAACAGAGACAAATACTTGCAGCTGGGAAATATGCTTGATTCCCCTTGATGTCTAAGCTGTGTCAATGCGTGCAGATCTTATTGTAAAACACGAGCATAAAGCCCCCGAACACATGCCCCGGGGTTCAGCCTGTTAGGGAAGGTTCAGGCAGAGGTTGATACACTGACCACAGCATTGCCAAGTCAGGATAGTTGTATCTGTGGAGTTGCTCTGTCAGAGATTGTAGTGAAAGGCATAGCTAATCAATCTGTTTTGTTTGGATGGCTCACAGTTGGGACTTGCGTTCTGCTTTCAGCAGTTGTTATTTGTGTAGCTGCCCTCGGATTGAAATGGTCAGATCATTGTTAAACTGAGGAGCTGACAGTGTTGCCTGGAAGCAGTGGACTATTAGGCGATTGGGTTGCATTCTCTGGATTGACATAACTCTAGTGGTGAGTAGATTTCCTCCTCGATTTAGGTTCACTACTTCAATGTAAAGCTTTGTGCAGAGATCGCTGATGTAATTGCCGGAGAGAAGGTTGTTTTTTCCGCCCCCACCCTGCAGATTTCATTACACAAAGCTACAGGCATCAGAATAAGTACAACAGTGATTATCAACAAATAGTTACATTACAGAGATATAGATTGTGAGGGCTGATTACTGCACCATTACTGCAACCCCTGCCTGCCATAACATGATATATTCGACTTTTTCACTCTGTTGGATATTGACAGTTCTGTCCCAGACACATTGCAGTTTTAACATGTTGCACACTGCCTCAGCACGAATGGTGTACTACAGACACCGACATATATTGGACAGGACAGGAGGCAAGGCGAGATCAGGCAATATTCAGTGGTCACATTTTTTGACTGCAACATGCCAATCATTTTCCCAACATTTTGCCTAGTCACTGAGTGTATTTGTAAAGCAGCTACCAAAGAGCAGATTTATAATTTGATTGAGCAGAAAATAAAGAGGATAATCTTGGTCTGTACTCCTGTCTCTCACGGTGCTGTGCACAGTAACTTGTACATCATGCAATAAGAATGAACATTTTGAATCTGTGGTGGGTTAATGTTGGTCTACATAAAGCTCTAGCTATAGGAGCAGGTCCTGAGTCAAAGCTAACACCTCACATCTGCTCCGAATGCACTTTGTAATGTCTTCAACTTTGATCCTCATTCCACATAGCCATTTGGGAGAATCCATTCAGATTGTGAAGGCCCGAGCACAGATCCCAGTGGGATTCCACTAGCAATCAAATCCCCAAGAGGAAAGACCCCCATCAATAACAAACCTCTGCCAGATTGTAATGTGACCAACTCCCTCCCAACCTAGAATCAGCCCTCATTTTAAAGAACACCCTCTCAGAAAGCTGCCCATTGGCAGCATCATGTCCAAAGCTTTGTGATAGGGCAAATATAAAATACCAATCATCTGAGATAAATTCAACATTCCCACTTCAAACTTTTGAGCAGCCTTCTCAACCTCAACTTTATTTACTAGCAGCCATATTGCAAGTCTCTAATACTCCCTCTCTGTCGCCGGGGTTGGGGGGTGGTGGTGATATGGAGTATCTGTAATACCCCCTCCCTGTCAGTGGGGTGGTGGAGGGAGTATGGAGTGGTGTAGTACAGTGTATATCTAATACCCCTCTCTGTCATTGGGGGGTAGGGGGTGGGTGTGGGGGGTGGTAGGTTGTGGTACAGAATATATCTAATACCCCTTCTCTATGTGGAGGTGGTATGTGTATGGGGGGTTGGTGAAATAGAGTTTCTGATTGGAACCAATATAAAACTGAGATGGAGTTTTTTCTTCAATCATTCAAGGAATCTGCATATCACTGGTCTGTCAAAAACCAGAAACCATTGCCCATCCCTAATTGCCCTTGAGAAGGTGGTGGGGAGCTGCCTTCTTGAACTGCTGCAGCCTACATGGTGTAGGTACACCCACAGCGCTGTTAGGGAGGGACTTTCCGTATTTTGAACCATGTCTGGACCAAGGCTGTAATGAGGTCAGGAGCTGAGTGGCCCTGGAGGAACCCAAACTGGGCGTCAGTGGGCAGGTTATTGCTTAGCAAGTGCTGTTTGACAGCACTGTCAATGACCCCTTCCATCACTTTACTGATGATCGAGAGTGGATTGATGGGGTGGTAATTGGCCGGGTTGGATTTGTCCTGTGTATGTACAGGACATACTTGGGCAATTTTGCACATAGGGTAGATGCCAGTGTTGTAGCTGTACTGGAACAGCTTGGCTAGGGGTGTGCCAAGTTTTGAAGTGCAAGCCTTCAGTACTATTGCTGGAATATTGTCAGGGCCCATAGCATTTGCAGTATCCAGCGCCTTCAGCCATTCCTTGATATCATGTGGAGTGAATCGAATTGGCTGAAGATTGGCATCTGTGATGCTGGGGACCTCCGGAGGAGGCCGAGATGGATCATCCACTCAGCACTTCTGGCTGAAGATTGTAGCAAATGCTTCAGCCTTATCTTTTGCACTGATGTGTTGGGCTCCCCCATCATTGAGGATGGGGATATTTGTGGAGCCTTCTCCTCCAGTGAGTTGTTTAATTGTCCACCACCATTCACGACTGGGTGTGGCAGGACTGCAGAGCTTGGATCTGATCCGTTGGTTGTGGGATCGCTTAGCTCTGTCTGTCGCTTGCTGCTTATGCTGTTTGACACACAAGTAGTCCTGTGTTATAGCTTCACCAGGTTAACACCTCATTTTTAGGTTTGCCTGGTGCTGCTCCTGGCATGCCCTCCTGCTTTCTTCATTGAACCAGGGTTGATCCCCTGGCTTGATGGTAATGGTAGAGTGGGGGATATGCTGGGCCATGAGGTTACAGATTGTGGTTGAGTACAATTGTGCTGTTGCCACCCTCACTGCTTCTTCCAAGTGGTGTTCGACATGGAGGAGGACTGATTCATCAGCTGAGGGAGGGTGGTACCTGGTAACCAGCAGGAGGTTTCCTTGCCCATGTTTGACCTGATGCCCTGAGACTTCATGGGGCCCAGACTCAATGTTGAGGACTCCCAGGGCAACTCCCTCCTGACTGTATACCACTGTGCCGCTACCTCTACTGGGTCTGTCCTGCTGGTAGGACTGGACATACCCAGGGGTGGTGATGGTGGTGTCTGAGACATTATCTGTAAGGTATGATTCCGTGAGGATGACTATGTCAGGCTGTTGGGAGACAGCTCTCCCAACTTTGTCATTAGCCCCCAGATGTTAGTAAGGAGGACTTTGCAGTGTCGACAGGGCTGAGATTGTTGTTTCCAGTGCCTGGGTCAATGTCAGGTGGTTTCAATCCTTTTAGTCTTTTTTAGCAGTTTGATGCAACTGAGTGTCTTGCTAGGGTACTTAAGAGTCAACCACATTGCTGTGGGCCTGGTGTCACATGTAAACCAGACCAGTTAAGGAGACTTCCTTCCCCTAATGGGAGATGGGAATGTAGAATTTAAAACACAAACAGATCAGTCGTGGTCTTCTTGAATGGCAGTGCAGGCTCGAGGGACCGAATGGCCTACTTTTGCTCCTGTTTCGTATATTTGTATGGTGGAGTGGGGATATGCCAAGCCATGAGGTTACAGATGGTGTTCAAATACAATTCTGCTGCTGCTGATGGCCCACAGCGCCTCATGGATGCCCAGTCTTGAGTTGCTGGATCTGTTCTGAATCTATCCCATTTAGCATGGTGGCAGTGCCACACAACACGATGGGGGGTATCCTCAATGTGAAGATGGGACTTCATCTCGACAAAGACTGTGCAGTGGTCACTCCTACTGATACTGTCATGGACAGATGCATCTGCGGCAGGTAGGTTGGTGAGCATGAGATCAAGTATGTTTTTCCCTCTTGTTGGTTCCCTCATCACCTGCCACAGACCCAGTCTAGCAGCTATGTCCTTTAGGACTCAGCCAGCTCGGTCAGCAGTGGTGCTACTGAGCCATTCTTGGTGATGAACATTGAAGTCCTCCACCCAGAGTACATTCTGCGCCCTTGCCACCCTCAGTGCTTCCTCCAAATGATGTTCTACATAGAGGAGCAATGACTCATCAGCTGAGGGAGGGTGGTACATGGTAATCAGCTGGACTGGCTGTTGCTTGAATAGTTCATCAATTTTGGCAGAAGTCCCAGATGTTAGTCAGGAGGACTCTGCAGGGCTGAATGAGCAGGATGTGCCTTTCTCATTTCCGTTCTTTGTTCAATGCTGAATGGTCCATCCGGTTTTAATCTTTTTCAATTTTTCTGTAACAGCTGAGTGTCTTGCCACACCATTTCAGAGGGCATTTTAAGAGTCAACCACATTGCTGTGGGTCTGGAGTCACATGTAGGCCAGACCAGGTAAGGATGGCAGATTTCCTCCCCTAGAGGGCATTAATGAATTAGATGGGTTTTTATGACAATTTGATTGTTTTCTGCCCTCTGTTACTGATAGTAACGTTTCATTCCAGATTTGTCTAATTCATTAGCTGAATCTAATTTCCCAGCTGCCAAAGGTGGGATTTGAACTCGTGTCCCTGGATCAGTGACTGAAATGAAATGTTGAAAATGATATTGAACGAAGCTGATGTGAGCATTTGTTTTTCTTCTGCTTGTGCCATGGGAATGGGGCAGTTTTCCAAAGCAGCCTCATCTGTTCTGAATCTGTCCTTTCCACAATACATGACACACCTGCTCACAGGTGCCTGCCTAGAACTGATTTCCTCCACCATCGACATTAGGGGAAAGGATGAGTATTTCTGCAGTGCTTTCTGTCCCATTATAACATCGCTACAATATGTACAATCAGCCATTTCCAAATTGTGCAGTAGAGAAAGACAAATTCACTTAGTCTCCATTGGTGTGGAGAGGGTAAGGTGAAGAAGCTGTGATTGTATTTTTCATTCTCATGGCCATTTAACTTTGTGTGAAATAAATCTGCCAGTCAGTGGGTTCTATTTTTTCTTTCATTTGTGTAGAGTGGTGCTTTGTGAAGTTTACATATCTTTGTCATACTCTAAAGTACTAAAGGAACTCTTAATTAACAAATGGCAATCTGATTTACTGATGTCAGTTTCCATTTAATTGTGTAGCTTTGCCTTCATCTTATATTTAATTCCCTGGTGCCAAACAGCATGATCTATCCATCAGCAAACAGTGCATAACAAACAGCTTCAGCGATGAATAATACGTCCCTACAACTTAGGCCCTCAGAAAATGATGTTCCAAATTCACAAATGTATTTTGAAACTACAGAATGGAACTGGTGCACATGACTATCAGAGCAATGAAGATTACAGAATGTTACACCCTCATTACTCATTTAGGCCTAATATCCATTATAGTTTTCTATCCCTTGTCAAATTAGAATTTCAAAGATTATCATCTCCCTGTCCCATTCCCTTACTTACTGCTCTCCACTTTGTGCCACTTTATGGTAAACATCAGTTGAATCAAACAGCAAGTAAAAACAAAGAACAAAAACTTGCATCTATGTAGCACCATTTACAACTACAGGACACCTCAAAGTGCTTTATAATAGTGATTACACTTCACAGGTTGTAATGTCAGAAACACAGCAGCCAATGTGTGCACAGCAAGCTCCAACAAATAGTAATGTGATAATGATCAGATAATGTGTATCAGTGATACTGATTGAGAAATAAATATCAGCCAGGACGTGAGGTGTAATTCCCCTGCTCTTTTTCAAAGCAGTACTGTGGGATCTTTTACTTGCGGAAGAGAGGGCTTTCTATTTTAACATCTCAGCTGGGAGACAGCACCTCCAACATTGCCGCACTCGATCCTTGCCACACTAGAGCATCAGTGTTGTTTTTTGTGCACAGTTGTCTTGGAGTGAGATTTGAACCCAAAGGCTTGTGAGTTAGAGTCAAGAGTGCTTACAAACTAAGCCTGGCTAATATTGTATGGGCTGTGTGATGTAAAATCCAGTGGGTATAAATGCTATGCTGGAGTTCTGAAAGTATCCAGGCTTCAAAGCGCTCTCCCTCTCCCAGTCTGCTCAGATGCAGTGACTGGTATTTGTCATGTTGTGTGTGATTTAATTGAGTGCTCAGTCTGGAATCTGTAATTGATCTCGAGTCTCCCCTGTGAACTCAAGCATTAAGACTGTATTGTCTTATATTGCCAGAATTGATACCCATAAGGTGATGTCTGGCCTTGAGGATATTGCACTCAAGAGTAATGGCTGAATTTATTCTTAAAATGAGCTTCCATTTTGGTTGGCAATATATTGTAAGAATGCTAGGGTCAGTATTCCAATAAATATATGTCAATTGGAACCAGACAAACCCCTTCAATTTAACCCAGCACCGATCAATTATTTATAAACTTCGAAATCATGATTAACAATATTTCAATATCAACCATGCAAGCAACTTCAGATAGAACCAGTTCGAGACAGGGATAACTAAATAAGGTGAAGAAAGGCTGGCATTAAGTGATTCAACATTCAGTTGGTCATCAAATTACTATCTAGATTATTTCTGAGATTCAGATTATTTAATCAGATTAATTTGGGGTACAGCTCCCTAGATACTGGCACATTAAAGCACTAGACCTCCAGTCTAGTGTTGCCCTCACAGGTTGGACACTTTCCTGGAGATTTCATTATGTGACTTCCCACCTTGAACTGCCCCACTTGGTCGAACAGCCTTTTTATCAACTCCAATATTTTTGTAACTAATCAATGAAAATGTTCAAAGAAAATAAAAAAACATAGTTTTTGCTATAAAGCCTTTATGATTTTTATTCCTTGCAGGAGTGCCTAAGAGATCATCTTTTCAACTGAGGAGAGTTCAGCCAGTCTCTCTTGCTAGAGACGGTGATTAGCAATATTCCAGAACTGATACAAGCTTGTTCTTAGGAGCTGAGTGGTTGGCTTGATTGCTTGTCTTCCTTTCGCCTATGGTGTCAATTTAACACCATAGCATCATAGAATGGTTGAAGCACAGAAGGAGGACATCCAGCCCATCGTGTCTGTGCTAGCTCCCATAAGATTCTCTGCCTGAATCCACCAAAAACACCAATACCTGTACCCGAAATAATGGCTTAAATCCCATCCTCCTTAATCTGAGGCAAGTTCATATATTTTAGTGACATACTTACCTCTCCCTGTAACTGGCTAGTGTATCTGTATAATCCTACTCCTGCAGTTTTTTAGCCTCATATAGATCTTGACCTTTGTAAAGACACCTTTCTACATTCACTAAGTGAAGACGACCACAGAAGAAACGAAAAACTAAGAAGGAAAAGAGAGAATTTATTGAGAGGTATGAGAAACACCCTCATATATACCTTATATTTCAAAGATGAACATCTTCATATTGAATTGACCAATCTGAGTGATACATGGGTCAGAATTGGGCACCTCCAAGTTAATGAAATCTCTCCCCCCCCTAGAAAAGGTTTGACCCTGGTAAGAAACATCTTCTTTACATTATCTTAGTTTTAATCAGTTTTATATTCATTTGGATTTCCAGCATTGTCAAATATTTGCAATTTCATAATTTGAGTTAATTGTAACATTAATAATATCAAAATCTAAGGCTCTTCTAGGGCTCACGGGTTCAAAAGTACATGTTATAACATTGGGCTGACAAATTACGGTTCCTGTTTTATTGACAGGCGTATATTTAGTATGCTTCAGATTCAGACTTACAGAAGACAGTTTTGATCACTGTACCTCAAAATGAATATCAATGCATTCAAAAGTGCTCAGCAAAGACTGACCAAGATGCTCAGAGGCCTTTTAGTGATGAGGAAAATCTCCGAAACCTGAAATAATTTTCACTGTTGAAGTGACCAAGAAAAGACATGATCTAACCCTTTGTCGTACATTGCTTTTGGCTTTCTCTGCAGTGCATTCATTAGGCTGACATACTGTTGACTTGCATTTCATTGAAGCTTCTTAACTGTCAGATTCGTCAGGGTCTCTGCAGCAGACTGGGTGCAGTTTCACCTGGACTCATTATTAGTAAGTGTAAAATAAATTAGATCTGAAAGTCCTGAGTGGAACACCCTCTTTAACTAGCTTTTGTGACGTGGGATGCTGGAATAGAATTTCAGGTGAATGCCTGAATGGTATCTGGATAAATGTTTCCCCTGAACAACACTGAATTGATGGTCAGTAACTTCTGTGTACTTAGTTGCTTCTTTAGATGTCTTTTGTTTAGCAAAATCTGAATGGGAAAGCCCCATAACAGCTGCACTGAACATGTCCTGTATAGTGCATGTACAGCATTTGTGGGTTTGTGTGAAGTTTTATCTGGTCTTGACTGTAAAGCACTCATTGTTGATATATTGTTGGGATGATTTGAGTGTTCCTCATTAACACTCACCTCACTGCCCCCGCAATATTGCTCATTCAAAGTGTACAGGTGGATAAAATATTTAATTTATTCTCAGTGACCTAGTTGTGCTTTATATAAAGTGACTGTACAGTTGACCATAAAGACTGGAACAAGGTGATAGTATTTTCTGGGAACCTGTGACTGCCTCTTGGGTTTTTGTAAAGTGGAGGTGATTTGCAGTGTCTGATGTTAGGAATGATTAGTGAAGAAGGAGTCTGCTCCCAGCCTGGAAGGCAGCTCATTGAGCCAGTCTGAGATTGAAATTCTGGTTCTAACAATTTGCTATTGATTATTTGTGTAATGGCAGATCTCACTTTAGAAAGAATGAGAGGAGGCTGTGTTTCCCAGACCTTGACCTGATGCATTAGTAGGAATTGGAACTTTGTGAAATATGGGATTTCAGAACATCAAATCAATGAAGTGCTTTTTGCTGAGGCTCGGATATCCACTATACTGACCATATCTTGCTGGCATTTAATGATGTGATTGCCCTGGGAAGCTGAATAGATATTTTTACAGCCATGTGTATCAAATTGCACTCCAGTCTACCTTTTCTGTTTCCTGCATAACATACAAATATAGGAAAGTATTAATAAAGAAAGCCCCAAAAGTTGAGCACCTGATACAGTCTGTTGTCGCGGCAATGGTTACAGAATGTGTCTGTTAAGGAAGTGTTTGTAGTCTTCTGATTGATAACAATAAGTCTTTATTAACTACTTGTAACCATATGCATATACATGGTAAAGAGTACATGTGATGTGCTATCTCCACGTCCAGGTCAGAAACAGGTTTCTGCCCAACACCACACTGAGCCTAGCTCTGGATCCTGTTCCTTCTTATTGCTTGGCCTAAATAGCCAAGTGGTTACGGTACTGGGTTTGTAACCCCAAGATCAAGAGTTCAAATCTCACAATGGCAAACTATGAAACAATGTAACTTCATCTGAAACAGATGGAAACGTGTTTGTACTCGAAAGAATTACATCACTATGTGGGTGGTACTTAGACCCATGTTAACCCTGTACTTAGACCCTTCCACCACACAGCCCTTTTATATTCTACCTTATCAAGGATTCTTCTAACAAGATTGTCAGCTGAGGCTTAGTTGGCAGCATCTTTGCCTCTAAATTCAAAGTGATATAGACCCAAGTCGCAGTGGGTCTGATTCTCCAGTATAGTACTGAGTGAGTGCTGCACTGTTGGAGATGTCTTTTGGATGAGACGTTAAAACTGAAGCTCCTGCCGACCTCTCAGGTGGGTGTAAAAAATCCCTTTGGCACGATTGTGAAGAAGAGCAGGAGAGTTACCCTAACCAATATTTATTGCTCAATCAACATCACTGACACAGATTATCCGGACATTATCGGTTTGTTGTTAGTGGGATCTTGCTGTGCACAGAAAAAGGGCTGCCACAGTTCCTACATTACAGCCAATGAAGTGGTTTTCAAAGTGTGGTCACTGTTGTAAAATGCTTTGGGGTGTCCTGTGATCATGAAAGGTGCTATAAAAATGCAAGATTGCCTTTCTTTCCTTTGAACCTCTTTTGACTGTGCATGCACACTCAACCCTCTCATAGACTGCCCACACATTTAATTTCCTCCCTCAGTCTGTCCTGTCACTCCCACCCCAGTTTAACCTAACATTTCTGACTCTGGTCACCTTTTTGATTTGTGAAGCCACTGAAGGTGAGCAGCTTTGCCCCTCACACAGTGATGATGAACCAGTAGCTGGGGAAGTTGTGTTATGGCAGAACCCCAGTGTTCCATAGCCCCTTGGGGTCTGGGTCCCATTTACAGGGGAGGATCAGGAAGGAGCCATTGATTTGAAATGTGCGGTCACAGTGTAGCTAAGCACCTAGCACCAGATTCTAGACCAGCACAGGTTGGTTCACAAAAACCACAAGTTTTTGATTACATGGAGTGAAAATCACAAACTGCAAAAACTGACTCTCTGAAATTAAAGCAGAACATAATGAAAACAGTCAGACAACAGCTGGAGAGAAAGGAAAATGTTAATGTGAAAACTAGTAGACAGACAGCAAGCTAGAATGCACCCCCAGTGTCAGTATATTCTTCCCTTCCCTCACACTCCCAGCCTCTGCAGCCTGCTCTGCTGTTCTCCCCTGTTCCCTTTTTATTCATTCAGGGGATGTGGGCATTGCTGGCTGCCATTTATTGTCCATATTAAATTGCACTGGTTACTGCAAAGGTTATGGGCCCTGACAATATTCCAGTAATACTACTAAAGACCTGTGCTCCAGAACTTGCTGTGTTCCTAGCCAAGCTGTTCCAGTACAGCTACAACACTAGCATCTACCTGGCTATGTGGTAAATTGCCCAGGTATGTCCTGTACATAAAAAGCAGGACAAATCCAACCCAGTCAGTTACTGCCCCATCAGTCTACTCTCCATCATCAGTAAAGTAATAGAATGGGTAATCAACAGTGTTATCAAGTGGCACTTGCTTAGCAATAACCTGCTCACTGATGCTCAGTTTGGGTTCAACCAAGGCAAATCTGTTGTGCTCTGTTCTGATCTGCTCTCTTCTGCTCCGTTCAGCTCTGCTTTGTTCTGCTCTGTTCTGCTCTGTTCTGTTCTGTTCTGCTCTGTTCTGATCTGCTCTCTTCTGCTCCGTTCAGCTCTGCTCTGTTCTGCTCTGTTCTGTTCTGTTCTGTTCTACTGTGTTCTGCTTTATTCTGTTCTGCTCTTTTCTCTTCTCTTCTGCTCTGTTTGGCACTGTTCTCCTCTATTCTGCTCTTCTCTGTTCTCTTCTCCTCTATTCAGTTCTGTTCTTTTCTGCTCTGTTCTGCTCTCTTCTGCTT
>JANJGN010000067.1:327500-342500 GCA_026770705.1 Isurus oxyrinchus
TCTGCTCTGCTCTGCTCCGTTTCGCTCCGTTCCGCTCCGCTCTGCTCCGTTCCGTTCCGTTCCGCTCCGCTCCGTTCCGTTCCGCTCCGCTCCGTTCCGTTCCGCTCCGCTCCGCTCTGCTCTGCTCTCCTCTGCTCTGTTCTTTTTTGTTCTGTTCTGCTCTGTTCTGTTTTGCTCTGTTCTGCTCCGCTCTGCTCTGCTCTGCTCTGCTCTGCTCTGTTCTGCTCTGCTCTGCTCTGTTCTGCTCTGCTCTGCTCTGTTCTTTTTTGTTCTGTTCTGCTCTGTTCTGTTCTGTTCTGTTCTGTTCTGTTCTGTTCTGTTCTGCTCTGTTCTGTTCTGTTCTGCTCTGCTCTGCTCTGTTCTGCTCTGCTCTGCTCTGTTCTGCTCTGCTCTGCTCTGTTCTGCTCTGCTCTGTTCTGTTCTGTTCTGCTCTGTTCTTTTTTGTTCTGTTCTGCTCTGTTCTGTTCTGTTCTGTTCTGTTCTGCTCTGCTCTGCTCTGCTCTGCTCTGCTCTGTTCTGCTCTGCTCTGCTCCGCTCCGCTCCGCTCTGCTCTGTTCTGTTCTGTTCTGCTCTGTTCTTTTTTGTTCTGTTCTGCTCTGCTCTGCTCTGTTCTGCTCTGCTCTGCTCTGTTCTGCTCTGTTTTTTTTTGTTCTGTTCTGCTCTGTTCTGTTCTGTTCTGTTCTGTTCTGCTCTGTTCTGTTCTGTTCTGTTCTGTTCTGCTCTGCTCTGTTCTGTTCTGCTCTGCTCTGTTCTGCTCTGCTCTGCTCTGTTCTGCTCTGCTCTGCTCTGTTCTGCTCTGCTCTGTTCTGTTCTGTTCTGCTCTGTTCTTTTTTGTTCTGCTCTGCTCTGTTCTGTTCTGCTCTGCTCTGTTCTGTTCTGCTCTGCTCTGTTCTGTTCTGCTCTGCTCTGCTCTGTTCTGCTCTGCTCTGTTCTGTTCTGTTCTGCTCTGTTCTTTTTTGTTCTGTTCTGCTCTGTTCTGTTCTGTTCTGTTCTGTTCTGTTCTGTTCTGCTCTGCTCTGCTCTGTTCTGCTCTGCTCTGCTCTGTTCTGTTCTGCTCTGTTCTGTTCTGCTCTGTTCTGCTCTGTTCTTTTTTGTTCTGTTCTGCTCTGTTCTGTTCTGTTCTGTTCTGTTCTGCTCTGTTCTGCTCTGCTCTGCTCTGCTCTGCTCTGCTCTGCTCTGCTCTGCTCTGCTCTGCTCTGCTCTGCTCTGCTCTGCTCTGCTCTGCTCTGCTCCGCTCTGTTCTGTTCTGTTCTGCTCTGCTCTGTTCCGTTCCGTTCTGCTCTGCTCTGCTCTGCTCCGTTTCGCTCCGTTCCGCTCCGCTCTGCTCCGTTCCGTTCCGTTCCTCTCCGCTCCGTTCCGTTCCGTTCCGCTCTGCTCTGCTCTGCTCTGTTCTGTTCTGCTCTGTTCTTTTTTGTTCTGTTCTGCTCTGTTCTTTTTTGTTATGTTCTGCTCTGTTCTGTTCTGTTCTGCTCTGTTCTGCTCTGTTCTGTTCTGTTCTGCTCTGCTCTGCTCTGTTCTGTTCTGTTCTGCTCCGCTCCGCTCTGTTCTGTTCTGCTCTGTTGTGTTCTGTTCTGTTCTGCTCTGCTCTGCTCCGCTCTGTTCTGTTCTGCTCTGTTGTGTTCTGCTCTGTTCTGTTCTGTTTCTGTTCTGTTCTGTTCTGTTCTGCTCTGCTCTGTTCTTTTTTGTTCTGTTCTGTTCTGCTCTGTTCCGTTCCGTTCTGCTCTGCTCTGCTCTGCTCCGTTTCGCTCCGTTCCGCTCCGCTCTGCTCCGTTCCGTTACGTTCCGCTCCGCTCCGTTCCGTTCCACTCCGCTCCGCTCTGCTCTGCTCTGCTCTGCTCTGTTCTTTTTTGTTCTGTTCTGCTCTGTTCTGTTTTGCTCTGTTCTGCTCCGCTCTGCTCTGCTCTGCTCTGCTCTGCTCTGCTCTGCTCTGCTCTGCTCTGCTCTGCTCTGCTCTGCTCTGCTCTGCTCCGCTCTGTTCTGTTCTGTTCTTTTTTGTTCTGTTCTGTTCTGCTCTGCTCTGCTCTGCTCTGCTCTGCTCTGCTCTGCTCTGCTCTGCTCTGCTCTGCTCTGCTCTGCTCTGCTCTGCTCTGCTCTGCTCTGCTCCGCTCCGCTCTGTTCTGTTCTGTTCTGCTCTGTTCTTTTTTGTTCTGTTCTGCTCTGTTCTGTTTTGCTCTGTTCTGTTCTGTTCTGTTCTGCTCTGCTCCGCTCTGTTCTGTTCTGTTCTGCTCCGCTCTGTTCTGTTCTGTTCTGCTCTGTTCTGTTCTGCTCTGCTCTGTTCTGTTCTGCTCTGTTCTGCTCTGTTCTGTTCTGTTCTGCTCTGCTCTGTTCTGTTCTGTTCTGTTCTGCTCTGTTCTGTTCTTCTCTGTTCTGTTCTGTTCTGCTCTGTTCTGTTCTGCTCTGTTCTGCTCTGTTCTGTTCTGTTCTGCTCTGCTCTGTTCTGTTCTGTTCTGTTCTGTTCTGCTCTGTTCTGTTCTGTTCTGTTCTGCTCTGTTCTGTTCTGTTCTGCTCTGCTCTGTTCTGTTCTGTTCTGCACTGCTCTGTTCTGTTCTGTTCTGTTCTGCTCTGTTCTGTTCTGTTCTGCTCTGTTCTGTTCTGTTCTGCTCTGTTCTTTTCTGTTCTGCTCTGTTCTGTTCTGTTCTGTTCTGTTCTGTTCTGTTCTGCTCTTCTTTTTTGTTCTGTTCTGTTCTGCTCTGCTCTGTTCTGTTCTGCTCTGTTCTGTTCTGTTCTGTTCTGCTCTGTTCTGTTCTGCTCTGTTCTGTTCTGCTCTGTTCCGTTCTGCTCTGTTCTGCTCTGTTCTGTTCTGCTCTGTTCTGCTCTGTTCTGCTCTGTTCTGCTCTGCTCTGCTCTGCTCTGCTCTGCTCTGCTCTGCTCCACTCTGTTCTGTTCTGCTCTGTTCTTTTTTGTTCTGTTCTGTTCTGTTCTGTTCTGTTCTGTTCTGTTCTGTTCTGCTCTGCTCTGCTCTGTTCTGTTCTGCTCTGTTCTGCTCTGTTCTGCTCTGTTCTTTTTTGTTCTGTTCTGCTCTGTTCTGTTCTGTTCTGCTCTGTTCTTTTTTGTTCTGTTCTGCTCTGCTCTGCTCTGTTCTGCTCTGCTCTGCTCTGCTCTGTTATTTTTCGTTCTGTTCTGCTCTGCTCTGTTCTGTTCTGCTCTGCTCTGCTCTGCTCTGCTCTGTTCTGTTCTGTTCTGCTCTGTTCTTTTTTGTTCTGTTCTGCTCTGTTCTGTTCTGTTCTGTTCTGTTCTGCTCTGCTCTGTTCTGTTCTGCTCTGTTCCGTTCCGTTCTGCTCTGCTCTGCTCTGCTCCGTTTCGCTCCGTTCCGCTCCGCTCTGCTCCGTTCCGTTCCGTTCCTCTCCGCTCCGTTCCGTTCCGTTCCGCTCCGCTCCGCTCCGCTCCGCTCCGCTCCGCTCTGCTCTGCTCTGCTCTGCTCCGCTCCGTTCTGTTCTGTTCTGCTCTGTTCTGCTCTGTTCTGTTCTGCTCTGCTCTGCTCTGCTCTGCTCTGCTCTGCTCCGCTCTGTTCTGCTTGGCTCTGCTCTGCTCTGCTCTGTTCTGTTCTGTTCTGCTCTGCTCTGCTCTGTTCTGCTCCGCTCTGTTCTGTTCTGTTCTGCTCTGTTCTGTTCTGTTCTGTTCTGCTCTGCTCTGTTCTGCTCTGTTCTATTTTGTTCTGTTCTGTTCTGTTCTGTTCTGTTCTGCTCTGCTCTGCTCTGCTCTGCTCTGCTCTGTTCTGCTCTGCTCTGCTCTGCTCTGTTCTGTTCTGCTCTGCTCTGCTCTGCACTGCTCTGCTCTGCTCTGTTCTTTTTTGTTCTGTTCTGCTCTGTTCTGTTTTGCTCTGTTCTGCTCCGCTCTGCTCTGCTCTGCTCCGCTCTGTTCTGTTCTGTTCTTTTTTGTTCTGTTCTGTTCTGCTCTGCTCTGCTCTGCTCTGCTCTGCTCCGCTCCGCTCCGCTCTGTTTTGTTCTGTTCTGCTCTGTTCTTTTTTGTTCTGTTCTGCTCTGTTCTGTTTTGCTCTGTTCTGTTCTGCTCTGCTCTGCTCCGCTCTGTTCTGTTCTGTTCTGTTCCGCTCTGTTCTGTTCTGTTCTGCTCTGTTCTGTTCTGCTCTGTTCTGTTCTGCTCTGCTCTGTTCTGTTCTGCTCTGTTCTGCTCTGTTCTGTTCTGTTCTGCTCTGTTCTGTTCTGTTCTGTTCTGCTCTGTTCTGTTCTGCTCTGTTCTGTTCTGTTCTGCTCTGTTCTGTTCTGCTCTGTTCTGCTCTGTTCTGTTCTGTTCTGCTCTGTTCTGTTCTGTTCTGTTCTGCTCTGTTCTGTTCTGCTCTGTTCTGCTCTGCTCTGCTCTGCTCTGCTCTGCTCTGCTCTGCTCTGCTGTGCTCCACTCTGTTCTGTTCTGCTCTGTTCTTTTTTGTTCTGTTCTGTTCTGTTCTGTTCTGTTCTGCTCTGTTCTTTTTTGTTCTGTTCTGCTCTGCTCTGTTCTGTTCTGTTCTGTTCTGCTCTGCTCTGTTCTGTTCTGCTCTGTTCTGCTCTGTTCTGCTCTGTTCTTTTTTGTTCTGTTCTGCTCTGTTCTGTTCTGTTCTGCTCTGTTCTTTTTTGTTCTGCTCTGCTCTGCTCTGTTCTGCTCTGCTCTGCTCTGTTCTGCTCTGTTCTTTTTCGTTCTGTTCTGCTCTGTTCTGTTCTGTTCTGTTCTGTTCTGTTCTGTTCTGCTCTGCTCTGCTCTGTTCTGTTCTGTTCTGCTCTGCTCTGCTCTGCTCTGCTCTGCTCTGCTCTGTTCTGCTCTGCTCTGCTCTGTTCTGCTCTGCTCTGTTCTGTTCTGTTCTGCTCTGTTCTTTTTTGTTCTGTTCTGCTCTGTTCTGTTCTGTTCTGTTCTGTTCTGCTCTGCTCTGTTCTGTTCTGCTCTGTTCCGTTCCGTTCTGCTCTGCTCTGCTCTGCTCCGTTTCGCTCCGTTCCTCTCCGCTCTGCTCCGTTCCGTTCCGTTCCTCTCCGCTCCGTTCCGTTCCGTTCCGTTTCGCTCCGCTCCGCTCCGTTCCGCTCTGCTCTGCTCTGCTCTGCTCTGCTCTGTTCTGCTCTGTTCTGCTCTGTTCTGTTCTGTTCTGCTCTGCTCTGCTCTGCTCTGCTCTGCTCTGCTCTGCTCCGCTCTGTTCTGCTTGGCTCTGCTCTGCTCTGTTCTGTTCTGTTCTGTTCTGTTCTGCTCTGCTCTGCTCTGTTCTGCTCCGCTCTGTTCTGTTCTGTTCTGCTCTGTTCTGTTCTGCTCTGTTCTGTTCTGCTCTGTTCTATTTTGTTCTGTTCTGTTCTGTTCTGTTCTGCTCTGCTCTGCTCTGCTCTGTTCTGCTCTGCTCTGCTCTGTTCTGTTCTGCTCTGCTCTGCTCTGCTCTGCTCTGCTCTGTTCTGTTCTGTTCTGTTCTGTTTTGTTCTGTTCTGCTCTGCTCTGTTCTGTTCTGTTCTGCTCTGCTCCGCTCCGTTCCGTTCCGCTCTGCTCTGCTCTGCTCTGCTCTGCTCTGCTCTGCTCTGCTCTGCTCTGCTCCTCTCCGCTCCGCTCCGCTCCGCTCTGCTCCGCTCCGTTCTGCTCTACTCTACTCTGCTCTGCTCCGCTCCGCTCCGTTCCGTTCTGCTCTGCTCTGCTCTGCTCTGCTCTGCTCTGTTCTGTTCTGTTCCGCTCCGTTCTGCTCTGCTCTGTTCTGCTCTGCTCTGTTCTGTTCTGCTCTGTTCTGCTCTGCTCTGTTCTGCTCTGCTCTGCTCTGCTCTGCTCTGCTCTGCTCTGCTCTGCTCTGCTCTGCTCTGCTCCGCTCCGCTCCGTTCCGTTCCGCTCCGCTCCGCTCCGCTCCGCTCCGCTCCGCTCTGCTCTGCTCTGTTCTGTTCTGCTCTGTTCTTTTTTGTTCTGTTCTGCTCTGTTCTTTTTTGTTATGTTCTGCTCTGTTCTGTTCTGTTCTGTTCTGCTCTGTTCTGTTCTGTTCTGTTCTGCTCTGCTCTGCTCTGCTCTGCTCCGCTCTGCTCTGCTCTGCTCTGCTCTGCTCTGTTCTGTTCTGTTCTGCTCTGTTCTGTTCTGTTCTGCTCTGTTCTATTTTGTTCTGTTCTGCTCTGCTCTGCTCTGTTCTGCTCTGCTCTGTTCTGTTCTGTTCTGCTCTGTTCTGCTGTGCTCTGCTCTGCTCTGCTCTGTTCTGCTCTGTTCTGTTCTGTTCTGCTCTGTTCTTTTTTGTTCTGTTCTGTTCTGTTCTGCTCTGTTCTGTTCTGTTCTGCTCTGTTCTGTTCTGTTCTCCTCTGCTCTGCTCTGCTCTGCTCTGCTCTGCTCTGTTCTGCTCCGCTCTGCTCTGCTCTGTTCTGTTCTGCTCTGCTCTGCTCTGCTCTGCTCTGTTCTGTTCTGTTCTGCTCTGTTCTTTTTTGTTCTGTTCTGCTCTGCTCTGTTCTGTTCTGTTCTGTTCTGTTCTGCTCTGTTCTGTTCTGTTCTGCTCTGCTCTGTTCTGTTCTGTTCTGTTCTGCTCTGCTCCGCTCCGTTCCGTTCTGCTCTGCTCTGCTCTGCTCTGCTCTGCTCTGCTCTGCTCCGCTCCGCTCCGCTCCGCTCCGCTCTGCTCTGCTCCGCTCCGTTCTGCTCTACTCTGCTCTGCTCTGCTCTGCTCTGCTCTGTTCTGTTCTGTTCTGTTCTGTTCTGCTCCGCTCTGCTCTGCTCTGCTCTGCTCTGCTCCGCTCCGCTCCGCTCCGCTCCGTTCTGTTCTGCTCTGCTCTGCTCTGCTCTGTTCTGTTCTGTTGCGCTCCGTTCTGCTCTGCTCTGTTCTGCTCTGTTCTGCTCTGCTCTGTTCTGCTCTGCTCTGCTCCGCTCCGCTCCGCTCCGCTCCGCTCTGCTCTGCTCCGTTCTGCTCTGCTCTGCTCTGTTCTGTTCTGCTCTGCTCTGCTCTGTTCTGCTCTGCTCTGCTCTGCTCCGCTCCGCTCCGCTCAACTCCGCTCTGCTCTGCTTTGCTCTGCTCCGCTCTGTTCTGCTCTGTTCTGTTGTGTTCTGCTCCGCTCTGTTCTGTTCTGTTCTGCTCCGCTCTGTTCTGTTCTGTTCTGTTCTGCTCTGCTCCGCTCTGTTTCTGTTCTGTTCTGTTCTGCTCTGCTCCGCTCCGTTCTGCTCTGCTCTGCTCTGTTCTTTTCTGCTCTGCTCTGCTCCTCTCCTCTCTGTTCTGTTCTGTTCTGTTCTGCTCCGCTCTGTTCTGTTTCTGTTCTGTTCTGTTCTGTTCTGTTCTGTTCTGTTCTGTTCTGTTCTGCTCTGTTCTGTTCTGTTCTGTTCTGCTCCGCTCTGTTCCGTTCTGTTCTGTTCTGTTCTGTTCTGTTCTGCTCTGCTCTGTTCTGTTCTGCTCTGCTCTGCTCTGCTCTGTTCTGTTCTGCTCTGCTCTGCTCTGCTCTGCTCTGTTCTGTTCTGTTCTGCTCCGCTCCGCTCTGTTCTGTTCTGCTCTGTTGTGTTCTGTTCTGTTCTGCTCTGCTCTGCTCCTCTCTGTTCTGTTCTGCTCTGTTGTGTTCTGCTCTGTTCTGTTCTGTTTCTGTTCTGTTCTGTTCTGTTCTGCTCTGCTCTGTTCTTTTTTGTTCTGTTCTGTTCTGCTCTGTTCCGTTCCGTTCTGCTCTGCTCTGCTCTGCTCCGTTTCGCTCCGTTCCGCTCCGCTCTGCTCCGTTCCGTTCCATTCCGCTCCGCTCCGTTCCGTTCCGCTCCGCTCCGCTCCGCTCTGCTCTGCTCTGCTCTGTTCTTTTTTGTTCTGTTCTGCTCTGTTCTGTTTTGCTCTGTTCTGCTCCGCTCTGCTCTGCTCTGCTCCGCTCTGTTCTGTTCTGTTCTGTTCTTTTTTGTTCTGTTCTGTTCTGCTCTGCTCTGCTCTGCTCTGCTCTGCTCTGCTCTGCTCTGCTCTGCTCTGCTCTGCTCTGCTCCGCTCCGCTCCGCTCCGCTCCGCTCCGCTCCGCTCTGTTCTGTTCTGTTCTGCTCTGTTCTTTTTTGTTCTGTTCTGCTCTGTTCTGTTTTGCTCTGTTCTGTTCTGTTCTGCTCTGCTCCGCTCTGTTCTGTTCTGTTCTGCTCCGCTTGTTCTGTTCTGTTCTGCTCTGTTCTGTTCTGCTCTGTTCTGTTCTGCTCTGCTCTGTTCTGTTCTGCTCTGTTCTGCTCTGTTCTGTTCTGTTCTGCTCTGCTCTGTTCTGTTCTGTTCTGTTCTGCTCTGTTCTGTTCTGTTCTGTTCTGCTCTGTTCTGTTCTGTTCTGCTCTGTTCTGTTCTGCTCTGTTCTGCTCTGTTCTGTTCTGTTCTGCTCTGCTCTGTTCTGTTCTGTTCTGTTCTGTTCTGCTCTGTTCTGTTCTGTTCTGTTCTGTTCTGCTCTGTTCTGTTCTGCTCTGCTCTGTTCTGTTCTGTTCTGTTCTGTTCTGTTCTGCTCTGTTCTGTTCTGTTCTGTTCTGCTCTGTTCTGTTCTGTTCTGTTCTGCTCTGTTCTGTTCTGTTCTGCTCTGTTCTGTTCTGTTCTGCTCTGTTCTGCTCTGTTCTGTTCTGTTCTGTTCTTTTCTGTTCTGTTCTGCTCTTCTATTTTGTTCTGTTCTGTTCTGCTCTGCTCTGTTCTGTTCTGCTCTGTTCTGTTCTGTTCTGCTCTGTTCTGTTCTGCTCTGTTCTGCTCTGCTCTGTTCTGCTCTGCTCTGTTCTGTTCTGTTCTGTTCTGCTCTGTTCTGTTCTGCTCTGTTCTGCTCTGCTCTGCTCTGCTCTGCTCTGTTCTGCTCTGCTCTGCTCTGTTCTTTTTCGTTCTGTTCTGCTCTGTTCTGTTCTGTTCTGTTCTGTTCTGTTCTGCTCTGCTCTGTTCTGTTCTGTTCTGTTCTGCTCTGCTCTGCTCTGTTCTGTTCTCCTCTGCTCTGTTCTGCTCTGCTCTGCTCTGTTCTGCTCTGCTCTGTTCTGTTCTGTTCTGCTCTGTTCTTTTTTGTTCTGTTCTGCTCTGTTCTGTTCTGTTCTGTTCTGTTCTGCTCTGCTCTGTTCTGTTCTGCTCTGTTCCGTTCCGTTCTGCTCTGCTCTGCTCCGTTTCGCTCCGTTCCGCTCCGCTCTGCTCCGTTCCGTTCCGTTCCTCTCCGCTCCGTTCCGCTCCGCTCCGCTCCGCTCCGCTCCGCTCCGCTCTGCTCTGCTCTGCTCCGCTCCGCTCTGTTCTGTTCTGCTCTGTTCTGTTCTGTTCTGCTCTGCTCTCCTCTGCTCTGCTCTGCTCCGCTCTGTTCTGCTTGGCTCTGCTCTGCTCTGCTCTGCTCTGTTCTGTTCTGTTCTGTTCTGCTCTGCTCTGCTCTGTTCTGCTCCGCTCTGTTCTGTTCTATTCTGCTCTGTTCTGTTCTGTTCTGTTCTGCTCTGCTCTGTTCTGCTCTGTTCTATTTTGTTCTGTTCTGTTCTGTTCTGTTCTGCTCTGCTCTGCTCTGCTCTGCTCTGCTCTGCTCTGCTCTGCTCTGTTCTGCTCTGCTCTGCTCTGCTCTGCTCTGTTCTGTTCTGCTCTGCTCTGCTCTGCTCTGCACTGCTCTGCTCTGCTCTGTTCTTTTTTGTTCTGTTCTGCTCTGTTCTGTTTTGCTCTGTTCTGCTCCGCTCTGCTCTGCTCTGCTCCGCTCTGTTCTGTTCTGTTCTGTTCTTTTTTGTTCTGTTCTGTTCTGCTCTGCTCTGCTCTGCTCTGCTCTGCTCTGCTCTGCTCTGCTCTGCTCCGCTCCGCTCCGCTCCGCTCCGCTCTGTTCTGTTCTGTTCTGCTCTGTTCTTTTTTGTTCTGTTCTGTTCTGCTCTGTTCTGCTCTGCTCTGTTCTGTTCTGCTCTGTTCTGCTCTGTTCTGTTCTGTTCTGTTCTGTTCTGCTCTGCTCTTTTCTGTTCTGTTCTGTTCTGCTCTGTTCTGTTCTGTTCTGCTCTGTTCTGTTCTGCTCTGTTCTGCTCTGTTCTGTTCTGCTCTGCTCTGTTCTGTTCTGTTCTGTTCTGCTCTGTTCTGTTCTGTTCTGTTCTGTTCTGTTCTGCTCTGCTCTGTTCTGTTCTGTTCTGTTCTGTTCTGCTCTGCTCTGCTCTGCTCTGTTCTGTTCTGTTCTGTTCTGTTCTGCTCTGATCTGTTCTGTTCTGTTCTGTTCTGCTCTGTTCTGTTCTGTTCTGCTCTGTTCTGCTCTGTTCTGCTCTGTTCTGCTCTGTTCTGTTCTGTTCTGTTCTGTTCTGCTCTTCTTTTTTGTTCTGTTCTGTTCTGCTCTGCTCTGTTCTGTTCTGCTCTGCTCTGTTCTGTTCTGCTCTGTTCTGTTCTGTTCTGCTCTGTTCTGTTCTGCTCTGTTCTGCTCTGCTCTGTTCTGTTCTGCTCTGTTCTGTTCTGTTCTGTTCTGCTCTGCTCTGCTCTGCTCTGCTCTGCTCTGCTCTGCTCTGCTCCACTCTTTTCTGTTCTGCTCTGTTCTTTTTTGTTCTGTTCTGTTCTGTTCTGTTCTGTTCTGCTCTGTTCTTTTTTGTTCTGTTCTGCTCTGCTCTGTTCTGTTCTGTTCTGTTCTGTTCTGCTCTGCTCTGTTCTGTTCTGCTCTGTTCTGCTCTGTTCTGCTCTGTTCTGCTCTGTTCTTTTTTGTTCTGCTCTGTTCTGTTCTGTTCTGCTCTGTTCTGTTCTGTTCTGTTCTGTTCTGCTCTGCTCTGCTCTGCTCTGCTCTGCTCTGCTCTGTTCTGTTCTGTTCTGCTCTGCTCTGTTCTGTTCTGTTCTGCTCTGTTCTATTTTGTTCTGTTCTGCTCTGCTCTGCTCTGTTCTGCTCTGCTCTGTTCTGTTCTGTTCTGCTCTGTTCTGCTGTGCTCTGCTGTGCTCTGCTCTGTTCTGCTCTGTTCTGTTCTGTTCTGCTCTGTTCTTTTTTGTTCTGTTCTGTTCTGTTCTGCTCTGTTCTGTTCTGTTCTGCTCTGTTCTGTTCTGTTCTCCTCTGCTCTGCTCTGCTCTGCTCTGCTCTGCTCTGTTCTGCTCCGCTCTGCTCTGCTCTGTTCTGTTCTGCTCTGCTCTGCTCTGCTCTGCTCTGTTCTGTTCTGTTCTGCTCTGTTCTTTTTTGTTCTGTTCTGCTCTGCTCTGTTCTGTTCTGTTCTGTTCTGTTCTGCTCTGTTCTGTTCTGTTCTGCTCTGCTCTGTTCTGTTCTGTTCTGTTCTGCTCTGCTCCGCTCCGTTCCGTTCTGCTCTGCTCTGCTCTGCTCTGCTCTGCTCTGCTCTGCTCCGCTCCGCTCCGCTCCGCTCTGCTCCGCTCCGTTCTGCTCTACTCTGCTCTGCTCTGCTCTGCTCTGCTCTGTTCTGTTCTGTTCTGTTCTGTTCTGTTCTGCTCCGCTCCGCTCTGCTCTGCTCTGCTCTGCTCTGCTCCGCTCCGCTCCGCTCCGTTCTGTTCTGCTCTGCTCTGCTCTGCTCTGTTCTGTTCTGTTGCGCTCCGTTCTGCTCTGCTCTGTTCTGCTCTGTTCTGCTCTGCTCTGTTCTGCTCTGCTCTGTTCTGCTCTGCTCTGTTCTGCTCTGCTCTGCTCTGTTCTGCTCTGCTCTGCTCCGCTCCGCTCCGCTCCGCTCCGCTCTGCTCTGCTCCGTTCTGCTCTGCTCTGCTCTGTTCTGTTCTGCTCTGCTCTGCTCTGTTCTGCTCTGCTCTGCTCTGCTCCGCTCCGCTCCGCTCAACTCCGCTCTGCTCTGCTTTGCTCTGCTCCGCTCTGTTCTGCTCTGTTCTGTTGTGTTCTGCTCCGCTCTGTTCTGTTCTGTTCTGCTCCGCTCTGTTCTGTTCTGTTCTGTTCTGCTCTGCTCCGCTCTGTTTCTGTTCTGTTCTGTTCTGCTCTGCTCCGCTCCGTTCTGCTCTGCTCTGCTCTGTTCTTTTCTGCTCTGCTCTGCTCCTCTCCTCTCTGTTCTGTTCTGTTCTGTTCTGCTCCGCTCTGTTCTGTTTCTGTTCTGTTCTGTTCTGTTCTGTTCTGTTCTGTTCTGTTCTGTTCTGCTCTGTTCTGTTCTGTTCTGTTCTGCTCCGCTCTGTTCCGTTCTGTTCTGTTCTGTTCTGTTCTGTTCTGCTCTGCTCTGTTCTGTTCTGTTCTGCTCTGCTCTGCTCTGCTCTGCTCTGTTCTGTTCTGCTCTGCTCTGCTCTGCTCTGCTCTGCTCTGCTCTGTTCTGTTCTGTTCTGTTCTGCTCCGCTCCGCTCTGTTCTGTTCTGCTCTGTTGTGTTCTGTTCTGTTCTGCTCTGCTCTGCTCCTCTCTGTTCTGTTCTGCTCTGTTGTGTTCTGCTCTGTTCTGTTCTGTTTCTGTTCTGTTCTGTTCTGTTCTGCTCTGCTCTGTTCTTTTTTGTTCTGTTCTGTTCTGCTCTGTTCCGTTCCGTTCTGCTCTGCTCTGCTCTGCTCCGTTTCGCTCCGTTCCGCTCCGCTCTGCTCCGTTCCGTTCCGTTCCGCTCCGCTCCGTTCCGTTCCGCTCCGCTCCGCTCCGCTCTGCTCTGCTCTGCTCTGTTCTTTTTTGTTCTGTTCTGCTCTGTTCTGTTTTGCTCTGTTCTGCTCCGCTCTGCTCTGCTCTGCTCCGCTCTGTTCTGTTCTGTTCTGTTCTTTTTTGTTCTGTTCTGTTCTGCTCTGCTCTGCTCTGCTCTGCTCTGCTCTGCTCTGCTCTGCTCTGCTCCGCTCCGCTCCGCTCCGCTCCGCTCCGCTCTGTTCTGTTCTGTTCTGCTCTGTTCTTTTTTGTTCTGTTCTGCTCTGTTCTGTTTTGCTCTGTTCTGTTCTGTTCTGCTCTGCTCCGCTCTGTTCTGTTCTGTTCTGCTCCGCTTGTTCTGTTCTGTTCTGCTCTGTTCTGTTCTGCTCTGTTCTGTTCTGCTCTGCTCTGTTCTGTTCTGCTCTGTTCTGCTCTGTTCTGTTCTGTTCTGCTCTGCTCTGTTCTGTTCTGTTCTGTTCTGCTCTGTTCTGTTCTGCTCTGTTCTGTTCTGCTCTGTTCTGTTCTGTTCTGCTCTGTTCTGTTCTGCTCTGTTCTGCTCTGTTCTGTTCTGTTCTGCTCTGCTCTGTTCTGTTCTGTTCTGTTCTGTTCTGTTCTGCTCTGTTCTGTTCTGTTCTGTTCTGCTCTGTTCTGTTCTGTTCTGCTCTGCTCTGTTCTGTTCTGTTCTGTTCTGTTCTGCTCTGCTCTGTTCTGTTCTGTTCTGTTCTGCTCTGTTCTGTTCTGTTCTGTTCTGCTCTGTTCTGTTCTGTTCTGCTCTGTTCTGTTCTGTTCTGCTCTGTTCTGCTCTGTTCTGTTCTGTTCTGTTCTTTTCTGTTCTGTTCTGCTCTTCTATTTTGTTCTGTTCTGTTCTGCTCTGCTCTGTTCTGTTCTGCTCTGTTCTGTTCTGTTCTGCTCTGTTCTGTTCTGCTCTGTTCTGCTCTGCTCTGTTCTGCTCTGCTCTGTTCTGTTCTGTTCTGTTCTGCTCTGTTCTGTTCTGCTCTGTTCTGCTCTGCTCTGCTCTGCTCTGCTCTGCTCTGTTCTGCTCTGCTCTGCTCTGTTCTTTTTCGTTCTGTTCTGCTCTGTTCCGTTCTGTTCTGTTCTGTTCTGCTCTGCTCTGCTCTGTTCTGTTCTGTTCTGTTCTGCTCTGCTCTGCTCTGTTCTGTTCTCCTCTGCTCTGTTCTGCTCTGCTCTGCTCTGTTCTGCTCTGCTCTGTTCTGTTCTGTTCTGCTCTGTTCTTTTTTGTTCTGTTCTGCTCTGTTCTGTTCTGTTCTGTTCTGTTCTGCTCTGCTCTGTTCTGTTCTGCTCTGTTCCGTTCCGTTCTCCTCTGCTCTGCTCCGTTTCGCTCCGTTCCGCTCCGCTCTGCTCCGTTCCGTTCCGTTCCTCTCCGCTCCGTTCCGCTCCGCTCCGCTCCGCTCCGCTCCGCTCTGCTCTGCTCTGCTCTGCTCTGCTCTGCTCTGCTCCGCTCCGCTCTGTTCTGTTCTGTTCTGCTCTGTTCTGTTCTGTTCTGCTCTGCTCTCCTCTGCTCTGCTCTGCTCCGCTCTGTTCTGCTTGGCTCTGCTCTGCTCTGCTCTGCTCTGTTCTGTTCTGTTCTGTTCTGCTCTGCTCTGCTCTGTTCTGCTCCGCTCTGTTCTGTTCTATTCTGCTCTGTTCTGTTCTGTTCTGTTCTGCTCTGCTCTGTTCTGCTCTGTTCTATTTTGTTCTGTTCTGTTCTGTTCTGTTCTGCTCTGCTCTGCTCTGCTCTGCTCTGCTCTGCTCTGCTCTGCTCTGCTCTGCTCTGCTCTGCTCTGTTCTGTTCTGCTCTGCTCTGCTCTGCACTGCTCTGCTCTGCTCTGTTCTTTTTTGTTCTGTTGTGTTCTGCTCCGCTCTGTTCTGTTCTGTTTTGCTCTGCTCTGCTCTGCTCTGCTCTGCTCTGCTCTGCTCTGTTCTGTTCTGTTCTGCTCCGCTCTGTTCTGTTCTGTTTTGCTCTGTTCTGCTCCGCTCTGCTCTGCTCTGCTCCGCTCTGTTCTGTTCTGTTCTGTTCTTTTTTGTTCTGTTCTGTTCTGCTCTGCTCTGCTCTGCTCTGCTCTGCTCTGCTCTGCTCCGCTCCGCTCCGCTCCGCTCTGTTCTGTTCTGTTCTGCTCTGTTATTTTTTGTTCTGTTCTGCTCTGTTCTGTTTTGCTCTGTTCTGTTCTGTTCTGCTCTGCTCCGCTCTGTTCTGTTCTGTTCTGCTCTGTTCTGTTCTGCTCTGTTCTGTTCTGCTCTGCTCTGTTCTGTTCTGCTCTGTTCTGCTCTGTTCTGTTCTGTTCTGTTCTGTTCTGCTCTGCTCTGTTCTGTTCTGTTCTGTTCTGCTCTGTTCTGTTCTGTTCTGTTCTGTTCTGTTCTGCTCTGCTCTGCTCTGTTCTGTTCTGTTCTGTTCTGCTCTGATCTGTTCTGTTCTGTTCTGTTCTGCTCTGTTCTGTTCTGTTCTGCTCTGTTCTGTTCTGCTCTGTTCTGCTCTGTTCTGTTCTGTTCTGTTCTGTTCTGTTCTGCTCTTCTTTTTTGTTCTGTTCTGTTCTGCTCTGCTCTGTTCTGTTCTGCTCTGTTCTGTTCTGTTCTGCTCTGTTCTGTTCTGCTCTGTTCTGCTCTGCTCTGTTCTGTTCTGCTCTGTTCTGTTCTGTTCTGTTCTGCTCTGCTCTGCTCTGCTCTGCTCTGCTCTGCTCTGCTCTGCTCCAC
>JANJGN010000067.1:347500-355000 GCA_026770705.1 Isurus oxyrinchus
TCTGTTCTGCTCTGTTCTGTTTTGCTCTGTTCTGCTCCGCTCTGCTCTGCTCCGCTCTGCTCCGCTCTGATCTGTTCTGTTCTGTTCTTTTTTGTTCTGTTCTGTTCTGCTCTGCTCTGCTCTGCTCTGCTCTGCTCTGCTCTGCTCTGCTCTGCTCTGCTCTGCTCTGCTCCGCTCCGCTCTGTTCTGTTCTGTTCTGCTCTGTTCTTTTTTGTTCTGTTCTGCTCTGTTCTGTTTTGCTCTGTTCTGTTCTGTTCTGCTCTGCTCCGCTCTGTTCTGTTCTGTTCTGCTCTGCTCTGTTCTGTTCTGAACTGTTCTGCTCTGTTCTGTTCTGTTCTGCTCTGCTCTATTCTGTTCTGTTCTGTTCTGCTCTGTTCTGTTCTGCTCTGTTCTGTTCTGTTCTGTTCTGTTCTGTTCTGCTCTGCTCTGCTCTGCTCCGCTCCGCTCCGCTCCGCTCCGCTCCGCTCCGCTCCGCTCTGCTCTGCTCTGCTCTGCTCTGCTCTGCTCTGCTCTGCTCTGCTCTGCTCCGTTCTGTTCTGTTGTGTTCTGCTCCGCTCTGTTCTGTTCTGTTCTGCTCCGCTCTGTTTCTGTTCTGCTCTGTTCTTTTTTGTTCTGTTCTGCTCTGCTCTGTTCTGTTCTGTTCTGCTCTGCTCTGTTCTGTTCTGCTCTGTTCTGCTCTGTTCTGCTCTGTTCTTTTTTGTTCTGTTCTGCTCTGTTCTGTTCTGTTCTGCTCTGTTCTTTTTTGTTCTGTTCTTCTCTGCTCTGCTCTGTTCTGCTCTGTTCTTTTTCGTTCTGTTCTGTTCTGTTCTGTTCTGTTCTGTTCTGTTCTGCTCTGCTCTGTTCTGTTCTGTTCTGCTCTGCTCTGCTCTGCTCTGTTCTGTTCTGCTCTGCTCTGTTCTGCTCTGCTCTGCTCTGTTCTGCTCTGCTCTGCTCTGTTCTGCTCTGCTCTGTTCTGTTCTGTTCTGCTCTGTTCTTTTTTGTTCTGTTCTGCTCTGTTCTGTTCTGTTCTGTTCTGTTCTGCTCTGCTCTGCTCTGTTCTGCTCTGTTCCGTTCCGTTCTGCTCTGCTCTGCTCTGCTCTGCTCTGCTCTGCTCTGTTCTGCTCTGCTCTGCTCTGCTCTGTTCTGTTCTGCTCTGCTCTGCTCTGCTCTGCTCTGCTCTGTTCTGTTCTGTTCTGCTCTGTTCTTTTTTGTTCTGTTCTGCTCTGCTCTGTTCTGTTCTGCTCTGCTCCGCTCCGTTCCGTTCTGCTCTGCTCTGCTCTGCTCTGCTCTGCTCTGCTCTGCTCTGCTCTGCTCTACTCTACTCCGCTCCGTTCTGTTCTGCTCTGCTCTGCTCTGCTCTGCTCTGCTCTGTTCTGTTCTGTTCTGCTCCGCTCCGTTCTGCTCTGCTCTGTTCTGCTCTGTTCTGCTCTGCTCTGTTCTGTTCTGCTCTGTTCTGCTCTGCTCTGCTCTGCTCTGCTCTGCTCTGCTCTGTTCCGTTCCGTTCCGTTCCGCTCTGCTCTGCTCTGCTCCGTTCCGCTCCGCTCTGCTCCGTTCCGTTCCGTTCCTCTCCGCTCCGCTCCGCTCCGTTCCCTTCCGTTCCGCTCCGCTCCGCTCCGCTCCGCTCTGCTCTGCTCTGCTCCGCTCCGCTCTGCTCTGCTCTGCTCTGTTCTGTTCTGCTCTGTTCTTTTTTGTTCTGTTCTGCTCTGTTCTTTTTTGTTATGTTCTGCTCTGTTCTGTTCTGCTCTGTTCTGCTCTGTTCTGTTCTGTTCTGTTCTGTTCTGCTCTGCTCTGCTCTGCTCTGCTCCGCTCTGCTCTGCTCTGCTCTGCTCTGTTCTGTTCTGTTCTGCTCTGCTCTGTTCTGTTCTGTTCTGTTCTGCTCTGTTCTATTTTGTTCTGTTCTGCTCTGCTCTGCTCTGTTCTGCTCTGCTCTGTTCTGTTCTGCTCTGTTCTGCTGTGCTCCGCTCTGCTCTGCTCTGTTCTGCTCTGTTCTGTTCTGTTCTGCTCTGTTCTTTTTTGTTCTGTTCTGTTCTGTTCTGCTCTGTTCTGTTCTGTTCTGCTCTGTTCTGTTCTGTTCTCCTCTGCTCTGCTCTGCTCTGCTCTGCTCTGCTCTGTTCTGCTCTGCTCTGCTCTGCTCTGTTCTGTTCTGCTCTGCTCTGCTCTGCTCTGCTCTGTTCTGTTCTGTTCTGCTCTGTTCTTTTTTGTTCTGTTCTGCTCTGCTCTGTTCTGTTCTGTTCTGTTCTGTTCTGTTCTGTTCTGTTCTGCTCTGTTCTGTTCTGCTCTGCTCTGTTCTGTTCTGTTCTGTTCTGCTCTGCTCCGCTCCGTTCCGTTCCGCTCCGCTCCGCTCTGCTCTGCTCTGCTCTGCTCTGCTCTGCTCCGCTCCGCTCCGCTCCGCTCCGTTCTGCTCTGCTCTGCTCTGCTCTGCTCTGTTCTGTTCTGTTCTGTTCTGTTCTGCTCTGCTCTGCTCTGCTCTGCTCCGCTCCGCTCCGTTCTGTTCTGCTCTGCTCTGTTCTGTTCTGTTCCGCTCCGTTCTGCTCTGCTCTGTTCTGCTCTGCTCTGTTCTGCTCTGCTCTGCTCTGCTCCGTTCTGCTCTGCTCTGCTCTGTTCTGTTCTGCTCTGCTCTGCTCTGTTCTGCTCTGCTCTGCTCTGCTCCGCTCCGCTCCGCTCCGCTCCGCTCTGCTCTGCTTTGCTCTGCTCCGCTCTGTTCTGCTCTGTTCTGTTGTGTTCTGCTCCGCTCTGCTCTGCTCTGTTCTGCTCTGCTCTGCTCTGCTCCGCTCCGCTCCGCTCCGCTCCGCTCCGCTCCGCTCTGCTCTGCTTTGCTCTGCTCCGCTCTGTTCTGCTCTGTTCTGTTGTGTTCTGCTCCGCTCTGTTCTGTTCTGTTCTGCTCCGCTCTGTTCTGTTCTGTTCTGTTCTGCTCTGCTCCGCTCTGTTTCTGTTCTGTTCTGTTCTGCTCTGCTCCGCTCCGTTCTGCTCTGCTCTGCTCTGTTCTTTTCTGCTCTGCTCTGCTCCTCTCCTCTCTGTTCTGTTCTGTTCTGTTCTGCTCCGCTCTGTTCTGTTTCTGTTCTGTTCTGTTCTGTTCTGTTCTGTTCTGTTCTGCTCTGCTCTGTTCTGTTCTGTTCTGCTCCGCTCTGTTCCGTTCTGTTCTGTTCTGTTCTGCTCTGCTCTGTTCTGTTCTGTTCTGCTCTGCTCTGCTCTGCTCTGCTCTGTTCTGTTCTGTTCTGCTCCGCTCCGCTCTGTTCTGTTCTGCTCTGTTGTGTTCTGTTCTGTTCTGCTCTGCTCTGCTCCTCTCTGTTCTGTTCTGCTCTGTTGTGTTCTGCTCTGTTCTGTTCTGTTTCTGTTCTGTTCTGTTCTGTTCTGCTCTGCTCTGTTCTTTTTTGTTCTGTTCTGTTCTGCTCTGTTCCGTTCCGTTCTGCTCTGCTCTGCTCTGCTCCGTTTCGCTCCGTTCCGCTCCGCTCTGCTCTGTTCCGTTCCGTTCCGTTCCGCTCCGCTCCGTTCCGTTCCGCTCCGCTCCGCTCTGCTCTGCTCTGTTCTTTTTTGTTCTGTTCTGCTCTGTTCTGTTTTGCTCCGCTCTGCTCCGCTCTGCTCTGCTCTGCTCTGCTCTGCTCTGCTCTGCTCTGCTCTGCTCTGCTCTGCTCTGCTCTGCTCTGCTCTGCTCTGCTCTGCTCTGCTCTGCTCTGCTCCGCTCTGTTCTGTTCTGTTCTGTTCTTTTTTGTTCTGTTCTGTTCTGCTCTGCTCTGCTCTGCTCTGCTCTGCTCTGCTCTGCTCCGCTCCGCTCCGCTCCGCTCCGTTCTGTTCTGTTCTGCTCTGTTCTTTTTTGTTCTGTTCTGCTCTGTTCTGTTTTGCTCTGTTCTGTTCTGTTCTGTTCTGCTCTGCTCCGCTCTGTTCTGTTCTGTTCTGCTCCGCTCTGTTCTGTTCTGTTCGGCTCTGTTCTGTTCTGCTCTGCTCTGTTCTGTTCTGAACTGTTCTGCTCTGTTCTGTTCTGTTCTGCTCTGCTCTGTTCTGTTCTGTTCTGTTCTGCTCTGTTCTGTTCTGCTCTGTTCTGTTCTGTTCTGCTCTGTTCTGTTCTGCTCTGTTCTGCTCTGTTCTGTTCTGTTCTGCTCTGCTCTGTTCTGCTCTGTTCTTTTTCGTTCTGTTCTGCTCTGTTCTGTTCTGTTCTGCTCTGCTCTGTTCTGCTCTGTTCTTTTTCGTTCTGTTCTGCTCTTCTCTGCTCTGTTCTGTTCTGCTCTGCTCTGTTCTGCTCTGCTCTGCTCTGTTCTGCTCTGCTCTCCTCTGTTCTGCTCTGCTCTGTTCTGTTCTGTTCTGCTCTGTTCTTTTTTGTTCTGTTCTGCTCTGTTCTGTTCTGTTCTGTTCTGTTCTGCTCTGCTCTGTTCTGTTCTGTTCTGCTCTGTTCCGTTCCGTTCTGCTCTGCTCTGCTCTGCTCCGTTTCGCTCCGTTCCGCTCCGCTCTGCTCCGTTCCGTTCCGTTCCTCTCCGCTCCGTTCCGTTCCGTTCCGCTCCGCTCTGCTCCGCTCCGCTCCGCTCCGCTCTGCTCTGCTCCGGTCCGCTCTGTTTTGTTCTTCTCTGTTCTGCTCTGTTCTGTTCTGTTCTGTTCTGCTCTGCTCTGCTCTGCTCTGCTCTGCTCCGCCCTGTTCTGCTTGGCTCTGCTCTGCTCTGCTCTGTTCTGTTCTGTTCTGTTCTGCTCTGCTCTGCTCTGTTCTGCTCCGCTCTGTTCTGTTCTGTTCTGCTCTGTTGTGTTCTGTTCTGTTCTGCTCTGCTCTGTTCTGCTCTGTTCTATTTTGTTCTGTTCTGTTCTGTTCTGTTCTGTTCTGTTCTGCTCTGCTCTGCTCTGCTCTGCTCTGTTCTGCTCTGCTCTGCTCTGCTCTGTTCTGTTCTGCTCTGCTCTGCTCTGCTCTGCTCTGTTCTGTTCTGTTCTGCTCTGTTCTTTTTTGTTCTGTTCTGCTCTGCTCTGTTCTGTTCTGTTCTGTTCTGCTCTGCTCCGCTCCGTTCCGTTCTGCTCTGCTCTGCTCTGCTCCGCTCCGCTCTGCTCCGCTCCGTTCTGCTCTACTCTGCTCTGCTCCGCTCCGCTCCGTTCCGTTCTGCTCCGCTCTGTTCTGTTCTGTTCTGCTCTGTTCTGTTCTGTTCTGTTCTGCTCTGCTCTGTTCTGCTCTGTTCTATTTTGTTCTGTTCTGTTCTGCTCTGCTCTGCTCTGCTCTGCTCTGCTCTGTTCTGCTCTGCTCTGCTCTGCTCTGCTCTGTTCTGTTCTGCTCTGCTCTGCTCTTCTCTGCTCTGTTCTGTTCTGTTCTGCTCTGTTCTTTTTTGTTCTGTTCTGCTCTGCTCTGTTCTGTTCTGTTCTGCTCTGCTCCGCTCCGTTCCGTTCTGCTCTGCTCTGCTCTGCTCCGTTCCGTTCTGCTCTGCTCTGCTCTGCTCCGCTCCGCTCTGCTCTGCTCCGCTCCGTTCTGCTCTACTCTGCTCTGCTCCGCTCCGCTCCGTTCTGTTCTGCTCTGCTCTGCTCTGCTCTGCTCTGCTCTGTTCTGTTCTGTTCCGCTCCGTTCTGCTCTGCTCTGTTCTGCTCTGTTCTGCTCTGCTCTGTTCTGTTCTGCTCTGTTCTGCTCTGCTCTGTTCTGCTCTGCTCTGCTCTGTTCTGTTCTGCTCTGTTCTGCTCTGTTCTGCTCTGCTCTGTTCTGTTCTGCTCTGTTCTGCTCTGCTCTGTTCTGCTCTGCTCTGTTCTGCTCTGCTCTGCTCTGCTCCGCTCCGCTCCGCTCCGCTCTGCTCTGCTCTGCTCCGTTCTGCTCTGCTCTGCTCTGTTCTGTTCTGCTCTGTTCTGCTCTGCTCTGTTCTGCTCTGCTCTGCTCTGTTCTGTTCTGCTCTGTTCTGCTCTGTTCTGCTCTGCTCTGTTCTGTTCTGCTCTGTTCTGCTCTGCTCTGTTCTGCTCTGCTCTGTTCTGCTCTGCTCTGCTCTGCTCCGCTCCGCTCCGCTCCGCTCTGCTCTGCTCTGCTCTGCTCCGTTCTGCTCTGCTCTGCTCTGTTCTGTTCTGCTCTGCTCTGCTCTGTTCTGCTCTGCTCTGCTCTGCTCTGTTCTGCTCTGCTCTGCTCTGCTCCGCTCCGCTCCGCTCCGCTCCGCTCCGCTCCGCTCCGCTCCGCTCCGCTCCGCTCCGCTCCGCTCCGCTCCGCTCTGCTCTGCTCTGCTCTGCTCTGCTCTGCTCTGCTCTGCTCTGCTCTGCTCTGCTCTGCTCTGCTCCGCTCTGTTCTGTTCTGTTGTGTTCTGCTCCGCTCTGTTCTGTTCTGTTCTGCTCCGCTCTGTTTCTGTTCTGTTCTGTTCTGCTCTGCTCCGCTCCGTTCTGCTCTGCTCTGCTCTGTTCTTTTCTGCTCTGCTCTGCTCTGCTCTGCTCCTCTCCTCTCTGTTCTGTTCTGTTCTGTTCTGCTCCGCTCTGTTCTGTTTCTGTTCTGTTCTGTTCTGTTCTGTTCTGTTCTGTTCTGTTCTGCTCTGCTCTGCTCCGCTCTGTTCCGTTCTGTTCTGTTCTGTTCTGTTCTGCTCTGCTCTGTTCTGCTCTGCTCTGTTCTGTTCTGCTCTGTTCTGTTCTGCTCTGCTCTGTTCTGTTCTGCTCTGCTCTGCTCTGTTCTGTTCTGTTCTGTTCTGCTCTGCTCTGCTCTGCTCTGCTCTGCTCTGCTCTGCTCTGTTCTGCTCTGCTCTGCTCTGCTCTGTTCTGTTCTGCTCTGCTCTGCTCTGCTCTGCTCTGTTCTGTTCTGTTCTGCTCTGTTCTTTTTTGTTCTGTTCTGCTCTGCTCTGCTCTGTTCTGTTCTGTTCTGCTCTGCTCCGCTCCGTTCCGTTCTGCTCTGCTCTGCTCTGCTCCGCTCCGCTCTGCTCCGCTCCGTTCTGCTCTACTCTGCTCTGCTCCGCTCCGCTCCGTTCCGTTCTGCTCTGCTCTGCTCTGCTCTGCTCTGTTCTGTTCTGTTCCGTTCCGTTCTGCTCTGCTCTGTTCTGCTCTGTTCTGCTCTGTTCTGCTCTGCTCTGTTCTGTTCTGCTCTGTTCTGCTCTGCTCTGTTCTGCTCTGCTCTGCTCTGCTCTGCTCTGCTCTGCTCTGCTCTGCTCTGCTCTGCTCTGTTCTGTTCTGTTGTGTTCTGCTCCGCTCTGTTCTGTTCTGTTCTGCTCCGCTCTGTTTCTGTTCTGTTCTGTTCTGCTCTGCTCCGTTCTGCTCTGCTCTGCTCTGTTCTTTTCTGCTCTGCTCTGCTCTGCTCCTCTCCTCTCTGTTCTGTTCTGTTCTGTTCTGCTCCGCTCTGTTCTGCTCAGCTCTGTTCCGTTCTGTTCTGTTCTGTTCTGCTCTGCTCTGTTCTGCTCTGCTCTGTTCTGTTCTGCTCTGTTCTGTTCTGCTCTGTTCTGTTCTGCTCTGCTCTGCTCTGCTCTGTTCTGTTCTGTTCTGCTCTGCTCTGCTCTGCTCTGCTCTGCTCTGCTCTGCTCTGCTCTGCTCTGCTCTGTTCTGTTCTGTTCTGCTCTGCTCTGCTCTGCTCTGTTCTGTTCTGCTCTGTTCTGCTCTGTTCTGCTCTGCTCT
>JANJGN010000067.1:360000-362500 GCA_026770705.1 Isurus oxyrinchus
CCGCTCTGCTCTGCTCTGCTCCGTTCTGCTCTGCTCTGCTCTGTTCTGTTCTGCTCTGTTCTGCTCTGCTCTGTTCTGCTCTGCTCTGCTCTGTTCTGTTCTGCTCTGTTCTGCTCTGTTCTGCTCTGCTCTGTTCTGTTCTGCTCTGTTCTGCTCTGCTCTGTTCTGCTCTGTTCTTTTCTGCTCTGCTCTGCTCTGCTCTGCTCCTCTCCTCTCTGTTCTGTTCTGTTCTGTTCTGCTCCGTTCTGTTCTGTTTCTGTTCTGTTCTGTTCTGTTCTGTTCTGTTCTGTTCTGTTCTGCTCTGCTCCGCTCTGTTCCGTTCTGTTCTCTTCTGTTCTGTTCTGCTCTGCTCTGTTCTGCTCTGCTCTGTTCTGTTCTGCTCTGTTCTGTTCTGCTCTGCTCTGTTCTGTTCTGCTCTGCTCTGCTCTGTTCTGCTCTGTTCTGTTCTGTTCTGTTCTGCTCTGCTCTGCTCTGCTCTGCTCTGCTCTGCTCTGCTCTGCTCTGCTCTGCTCCGTTCTGCTCCGCTCAATTCTGTTCTGTTCTGTTCTGCTCTGTTCTGTTCTGTTCTGCTCTGCTCTGCTCTGCTCTGCTCTGCTCTGCTCTGCTCTGCTCTGCTCTGCTCTGCACTGCTCCGCTCCGCTCTGTTCTGTTCTGCTCCGCTCAATTCTGTTCTGTTCTGTTCTGCTCTGTTCTGTTCTGTTCTGTTCTGTTCTGCTCCGTTCTGTTTCTGTTCTGTTCTGTTCTGTTCTGTTCTGTTCTGCTCTGCTCTGCTCTGCTCTGCTCTGCTCTGCTCTGCTCTGCTCTGCTCCGTTCTGTTTCTGTTCTGTTCTGTTCTGTTCTGTTCTGTTCTGTTCTGTTCTGTTCTGCTCTGCTCTGCTCTGCTCTGCTCTGCTCTGCTCTGCTCTGCTCTGCTCCGTTCTGTTCTGCTCTGCTCCTCTCTGTTCTGTTCTGTTCTGTTCTGCTCCGCTCTGTTCTGTTTCTGTTCTGCTCTGCTCTGCTCCGCTCTGTTCTGTTCTGTTGTGCTCTGCTCCGCTCTGTTCTGTACTGTTCTGCTCCGCTCTGTTCTGTTCTGTTCTGCTCTGCTCTGCTCTGCTCTGCTCTGCTCTGCTCTGCTCCACTCTGTTCTGTTCTGTTTTGTTCTGCTCCGCTCAATTCTGTTCTGTTCTGCTCTGCTCTGCTCTGCTCTGCTCTGCTCCTCTCCTCTCTGTTCTGTTCTGTTCTGCTCCGCTCCGCTCCGTTCTGTTTCTGTTCTGTTCTGTTCTGTTCTGTTCTGTTCTGTTCTGTTCTGTTCTGCTCTGCTCTGCTCTGCTCTGTTCTGTTCTGCTCTGTTCTGTTCTGTTCTGTTCTGCTCTGCTCTGTTCTGCTCTGTTCTATTTTGTTCTGTTCTGTTCTGTTCTGTTCTGTTCTGCTCTGCTCTGCTCTGCTCTGTTCTGCTCTGCTCTGTTCTGCTCTGTTCTGCTCTGCACTGCTCTGCTCTGCTCTGTTCTGTTTTGTTCTGTTCTGCTCTGTTCTGTTTTGCTCTCTTCTGCTCCGCTCTGTTCTGTTCTGTTCTGTTCTTTTTTGTTCTGTTCTGTTCTGCTCTGCTCTGCTCTGCTCTGCTCTGCTCTGCTCTGCTCTGCTCCGCTCCGCTCCGCTCTGTTCTGTTCTGTTCTGCTCTGTTCTTTTTTGTTCTGTTCTGCTCTGTTCTGTTTTGCTCTGTTCTGTTCTGTTCTGCTCTGCTCCGCTCTGTTCTGTTCTGTTCTGCTCCGCTCTGTTCTGTTCTGTTCTGCTCTGTTCTGTTCTGCTCTGCTCTGTTCTGGTCTGCTCTGTTCTGCTCTGTTCTGTTCTGTTCTGCTCTGCTCTGTTCTGTTCTGTTCTGTTCTGCTCTGTTCTGTTCTGCTCTGTTCTGTTCTGTTCTGCTCTGTTCTGTTCTGCTCTGTTCTGCTCTGTTCTGTTCTGTTCTGCTCTGCTCTGTTGTGCTCTGCTCTGCTCTGTTCTGCTCTGCTCTCCTCTGTTCTGCTCTGCTCTGTTCTGTTCTGTTCTGCTCTGTTCTTTTTTGTTCTGTTCTGCTCTGTTCTGTTCTGTTCTGTTCTGTTCTGCTCTGCTCTGTTCTGTTCTGCTCTGTTCCGTTCCGTTCTGCTCTGCTCTTCTCTGCTCCGTTTCGCTCCGTTCCGCTCCGCTCTGCTCCGTTCCGTTCCGTTCCTCTCCGCTCCGTTCCGTTGCGTTCCGCTCCGCTCCGCTCCGCTCCGCTCCGCTCTGCTCTGCTCTGCTCTGCTCTGCTCCGCTCCGCTCTGTTCTGTTCTTCTCTGTTCTGCTCTGTTCTGTTCTGTTCTGTTCTGCTCTGCTCTGCTCTGCTCTGCTCTGCTCCGCCCTGTTCTGCTTGGCTCTGCTCTGCTCTGCTCTGTTCTGTTCTGTTCTGTTCTGCTCTGCTCTGCTCTGTTCTGCTCCGCTCTGTTCTGTTCTGTTCTGCTCTGTTCTGTTCTGTTCTGTTCTGCTCTGCTCTGTTCTGCTCTGTTCTATT
>JANJGN010000067.1:365000-380000 GCA_026770705.1 Isurus oxyrinchus
GTTCTGCTCTGTTCTGCTCTGCTCTGCTCTGCTCTGCTCTGCTCTGTTCTGTTCTGCTCTGTTCTGCTCTGTTCTGCTCTGCTCTGTTCTGTTCTGTTCTGCTCTGTTCTGCTCTGCTCTGTTCTGCTCTGCTCTGTTCTGCTCTGCTCTGTTCTGCTCTGCTCTGTTCTGCTCTGCTCTGCTCTGCTCCGCTCCGCTCTGCTCCGCTCCGCTCTGCTCTGCTCTGCTCCGTTCTGCTCTGCTCTGCTCTGTTCTGTTCTGTTCTGCTCTGCTCTGCTCTGTTCTGCTCTGCTCTGCTCTGCTCTGCTCTGTTCTGCTCTGCTCTGCTCTGCTCTGCTCTGCTCCGCTCCGCTCCGCTCCGCTCCGCTCCGCTCTGCTCTGCTCTGCTCTGCTCTGCTCCGCTCTGTTCTGTTGTGTTCTGCTCCGCTCTGTTCTGTTCTGTTCTGCTCCGCTCTGTTTTTGTTCTGTTCTGTTCTGCTCTGCTCCGCTCCGTTCTGCTCTGCTCTGCTCTGTTCTTTTCTGCTCTGCTCTGCTCTGCTCTGCTCCTCTCCTCTCTGTTCTGTTCTGTTCTGTTCTGCTCCGCTCTGTTCTGTTTCTGTTCTGTTCTGTTCTGTTCTGTTCTGTTCTGTTCTGCTCTGCTCCGCTCTGTTCCGTTCTGTTCTGTTCTGTTCTGCTCTGCTCTGTTCTGCTCTGCTCTGTTCTGTTCTGCTCTGTTCTGTTCTGCTCTGCTCTGTTCTGTTCTGCTCTGCTCTGTTCTGCTCTGTTCTGCTCTGCTCTGCTCTGCTCTGCTCTGCTCTGCTCTGCTCTGCTCTGCTCTGCTCTGCTCTGCTCTGCTCTGCTCTGCTCTGCTCTGCTCTGCTCTGCTCTGCTCTGCTCTGCTCTGCTCTGCTCTGCTCTGCTCCGCTCTGTTCTGTTCTGCTCCGCTCAATTCTGTTCTGTTCTGTTCTGCTCTGTTCTGTTCTGTTCTGTTCTGTTCTGCTCCGTTCTGTTTCTGTTCTGTTCTGTTCTGTTCTGTTCTGTTCTGCTCTGTTCTGTTCTGTTCTGTTCTGTTCTGTTCTGTTCTGTTCTGTTCTGCTCTGCTCTGCTCTGCTCTGCTCTGCTCTGCTCTGCTCTGCTCTGCTCCGTTCTGTTCTGCTCTGCTCCTCTCTGTTCTGTTCTGTTCTGTTCTGCTCCGCTCTGTTCTGTTTCTGTTCCGCTCTGCTCTGCTCCGCTCTGTTCTGTTCTGTTGTGCTCTGCTCCGCTCTGTTCTGTACTGTTCTGCTCCGCTCTGTTCTGTTCTGTTCTGCTCTGTTCTGTTCTGTTCTGTTCTGCTCTGCTCTGTTCTGTTCTGTTCTGTTCTGCTCTGTTCTGTTCTGTTCTGTTCTGCTCTGCTCTTTTCTGTTCTGTTCTGTTCTGCTCTGCTCTGTTCTGTTCTGTTCTGTTCTGCTCTGTTCTGTTCTGCTCTGTTCTGTTCTGTTCTGCTCTGTTCTGTTCTGTTCTGCTCTGTTCTGTTCTGCTCTGTTCTGTTCTGTTCTGTTCTGTTCTGCTCTTCTTTTTTGTTCTGTTCTGTTCTGCTCTGCTCTGTTCTGTTCTGCTCTGTTCTGTTCTGTTCTGCTCTGTTCTGTTCTGCTCTGTTCTGCTCTGCTCTGTTCTGTTCTGCTCTGTTCTGCTCTGTTCTGTTCTGCTCTGTTCTGCTCTGCTCCACTCTGTTCTGTTCTGCTCTGTTCTTTTTTGTTCTGTTCTGTTCTGTTCTGCTCTGTTCTTTTTTGTTCTGTTCTGCTCTGCTCTGTTCTGTTCTGTTCTGTTCTGCTCTGCTCTGTTCTGTTCTGCTCTGTTCTGCTCTGTTCTGCTCTGTTCTTTTTTGTTCTGTTCTGCTCTGTTCTGTTCTGTTCTGCTCTGTTCTTTTTTGTTCTGTTCTGCTCTGCTCTGCTCTGTTCTGCTCTGCTCTGCTCTGTTCTGCTCTGTTCTTTTTCGTTCTGTTCTGCTCTGTTCTGTTCTGTTCTGTTCTGTTCTGCTCTGCTCTGTTCTGTTCTGTTCTGTTCTGCTCTGCTCTGCTCTGTTCTGTTCTGCTCTGCTCTGTTCTGCTCTGCTCTGCTCTGTTCTGCTCTGCTCTCCTCTGTTCTGCTCTGCTCTGTTCTGTTCTGTTCTGCTCTGTTCTTTTTTGTTCTGTTCTGCTCTGTTCTGTTCTGTTCTGTTCTGTTCTGCTCTGCTCTGTTCTGTTCTGCTCTGTTCCGTTCCGTTCTGCTCTGCTCTGCTCTGCTCTGCTCTGCTCCTCTCCTCTCTGTTCTGTTCTGTTCTGCTCCGCTCCGCTCCGTTCTGTTTCTGTTCTGTTCTGTTCTGTTCTGTTCTGTTCTGTTCTGTTCTGTTCTGTTCTGTTCTGCTCTGCTCTGCTCTGCTCTGCTCTGTTCTGTTCTGCTCTGTTCTGTTCTGCTCTGCTCTGTTCTGCTCTGTTCTATTTTGTTCTGTTCTGTTCTGTTCTGTTCTGTTCTGCTCTGCTCTGCTCTGCTCTGCTCTGTTCTGCTCTGCTCTGCTCTGCTCTGTTCTGTTCTGCTCTGCTCTGCTCTGCACTGCTCTGCTCTGCTCTGTTCTTTTTTGTTCTGTTCTGTTCTGTTTTGCTCTCTTCTGCTCCGCTCTGTTCTGTTCTGTTCTGTTCTTTTTTGTTCTGTTCTGTTGGCTCTGCTCTGCTCTGCTCTGCTCTGCTCTGCTCTGCTCTGCTCCGCTCCGCTCCGCTCTGTTCTGTTCTGTTCTGCTCTGTTCTTTTTTGTTCTGTTCTGCTCTGTTCTGTTTTGCTCTGTTCTGTTCTGTTCTGCTCTGCTCCGCTCTGTTCTGTTCTGCTCCGCTCTGTTCTGTTCTGTTCTGCTCTGTTCTGTTCTGCTCTGTTCTGTTCTGCTCTGCTCTGTTCTGTTCTGCTCTGTTCTGCTCTGTTCTGTTCTGTTCTGCTCTGCTCTGTTCTGTTCTGTTCTGTTCTGCTCTGTTCTGTTCTGCTCTGTTCTGTTCTGTTCTGCTCTATTCTGTTCTGCTCTGTTCTGCTCTGTTCTGTTCTGTTCTGCTCTGCTCTGTTCTGTTCTGTTCTGTTCTGTTCTGCTCTGTTCTGTTCTGTTCTGTTCTGCTCTGTTCTGTTCTGTTCTGCTCTGCTCTGTTCTGTTCTGTTCTGTTCTGTTCTGCTCTGCTCTGTTCTGTTCTGTTCTGCTCTGTTCTGTTCTGTTCTGCTCTGTTCTGTTCTGTTCTGCTCTGTTCTGTTCTGTTCTGCTCTGTTCTGTTCTGTTCTGTTCTGTTCTGTTCTGTTCTGTTCTGCTCTTCTTTTTTGTTCTGTTCTGTTCTGCTCTGCTCTGTTCTGTTCTGCTCTGTTCTGTTCTGTTCTGCTCTGTTCTGTTCTGCTCTGTTCTGCTCTGCTCTGTTCTGTTCTGCTCTGTTCTGTTCTGTTCTGTTCTGCTCTGTTCTGTTCTGCTCTGCTCTGCTCTGATCTGCTCTGCTCTGCTCCACTCTGTTCTGTTCTGCTCTGTTCTTTTTTGTTGTGTTCTGTTCTGTTCTGCTCTGTCCTTTTTTGTTCTGTTCTGCTCTGCTCTGTTCTGTTCTGTTCTGTTCTGCTCTGCTCTGTTCTGTTCTGCTCTGTTCTGCTCTGTTCTGCTCTGTTCTTTTTTGTTCTGTTCTGCTCTGTTCTGTTCTGTTCTGCTCTGTTCTTTTTTGTTCTGTTCTGCTCTGCTCTGCTCTGTTCTGCTCTGCTCTGCTCTGTTCTGCTCTGTTCTTTTTCGTTCTGTTCTGCTCCGTTCTGTTCTGCTCTGTTCTGCTCTGCTCTGCTCTGCTCTGCTCTGTTCTGCTCTGCTCTGTTCTGTTCTGCTCTGTTCTGTTCTGCTCTGTTCCGTTCCGTTCTGCTCTGCTCTGCTCTGCTCCGTTTCGCTCCGTTCCGCTCCGCTCTGCTCCGTTCCGTTCCGTTCCTCTCCGCTCCGTTCCGTTCCGTTCCGTTCCGCTCCGCTCCGCTCCGCTCTGCTCTGCTCTGCTCTGCTCCGCTCCGCTCTGTTCTGTTCTGCTCTGTTCTGCTCTGTTCTGTTCTGTTCTGTTCTGCTCTGCTCTGCTCTGCTCTGCTCTGCTCCGCTCTGTTCTGCTTGGCTCTGCTCTGCTCTGTTCTGTTCTGTTCTGTTCTGCTCTGCTCTGCTCTGTTCTGCTCCGCTCTGTTCTGTTCTGTTCTGCTCTGTTCTGTTCTGTTCTGTTCTGCTCTGCTCTGTTCTGCTCTGTTCTATTTTGTTCTGTTCTGTTCTGTTCTGTTCTGTTCTGTTCTGCTCTGCTCTGCTCTGCTCTGCTCTGCTCTGCTCTGCTCTGCTCTGTTCTGTTCTGCTCTGCTCTGCTCTGTTCTGCTCTGTTCTTTTCTGTTCTGTTCTGCTCTGCTCTGTTCTGTTCTGTTCTGCTCTGCTCCGCTCCGTTCCGTTCTGCTCTGCTCTGCTCTGCTCCGCTCCGCTCCGTTCTGTTCTGCTCTGCTCTGCTCTGTTCTGTTCTGTTCCGCTCCGTTCTGCTCTGCTCTGTTCTGCTCTGTTCTGCTCTGCTCTGTTCTGTTCTGCTCTGTTCTGCTCTGCTCTGTTCTGCTCTGCTCTGCTCTGCTCCGCTCCGCTCCGCTCCGCTCTGCTCTGCTCTGCTCCGTTCTGCTCTGCTCTGCTCTGCTCTGCTCTGTTCTGCTCTGCTCTGCTCTGCTCTGCTCCGCTCTGTTCTGTTCTGTTCTGTTGTGTTCTGCTCCGCTCTGTTCTGTTCTGTTCTGCTCCGCTCTGTTTCTGTTCTGTTCTGTTCTGCTCTGCTCCGCTCCGTTCTGCTCTGCTCTGCTCTGTTCTTTTCTGCTCTGCTCTGCTCTGCTCTGCTCCTCTCCTCTCTGTTCTGTTCTGTTCTGTTCTGCTCCGCTCTGTTCTGTTTCTGTTCTGTTCTGTTCTGTTCTGTTCTGTTCTGCTCTGCTCCGCTCTGTTCCGTTCTGTTCTGTTCTGTTCTGTTCTGCTCTGCTCTGTTCTGCTCTGCTCTGTTCTGTTCTGCTCTGTTCTGTTCTGCTCTGCTCTGTTCTGTTCTGCTCTGCTCTGCTCTGTTCTGCTCTGTTCTGTTCTGCTCTGCTCTGCTCTGTTCTGCTCTGCTCTGCTCTGCTCTGCTCTGCTCTGCTCTGCTCTGCTCTGCTCTGCTCTGCTCTGCTCTGCTCCGCTCCGCTCTGTTCTGTTCCGCTCAATTCTGTTCTGTTCTGTTCTGCTCTGTTCTGTTCTGCTCTGCTCTGCTCTGCTCTGCTCTGCTCTGCTCTGCTCTGCTCTGCTCTGCTCTGCTCTGCTCTGCTCTGCTCTGCTCTGCTCTGCTCTGCTCTGCTCTGCTCTGCTCTGCTCTGCTCTGCTCTGCTCCGCTCTGTTCTGTTCTGCTCCGCTCAATTCTGTTCTGTTCTGTTCTGCTCTGTTCTGTTCTGTTCTGCTCCGTTCTGTTTCTGTTCTGTTCTGTTCTGTTCTGTTCTGCTCTGCTCTGCTCTGCTCTGCTCTGCTCTGCTCTGCTCTGCTCTGCTCTGTTCTGTTCTATTCTGTTCTGCTCCGCTCTGTTCTGTTTCTGCTCTGCTCTGCTCCGCTCTGTTCTGTTCTGTTGTGCTCTGCTCCGCTCTGTTCTGTACTGTTCTGCTCCGCTCTGTTCTGTTCTGTTCTGCTCTGCTCTGCTCTGCTCTGCTCTGCTCTGCTCTGCTCCACTCTGTTCTGTTCTGTTTTGTTCTGCTCCGCTCAATTCTGTTCTGTTCTGCTCTGCTCTGCTCTGCTCTGCTCTGCTCTGCTCCTCTCCTCTCTGTTCTGTTCTGTTCTGCTCCGCTCCGCTCCGTTCTGTTTCTGTTCTGTTCTGTTCTGTTCTGTTCTGTTCTGTTCTGTTCTGTTCTGTTCTGCTCTGCTCTGCTCTGCTCTGCTCCGCTCCGCTCCGCTCCGCTCCGCTCCGCTCCGCTCTGTTCTGTTCTGCTCTGCTCCTCTCTGTTCTGTTCTGTTCTGTTCTGCTCCGCTCTGTTCTGTTTCTGTTCTGTTCTGCTCTGCTCTGCTCCGCTCTGTTCTTTTCTGTTCTGTTCTGTTTTGTTCTGCTCCGCGCTGTTCTGTTCTGTTCTGCTCTGCTCTGCTCTGCTCTGCTCTGCTCTGCTCTGCTCTGCTCTGCTCTGCTCTGCTCTGCTCCGCTCTGCTCTGTTCTGTTGTGCTCTGCTCCCCTCTGTTCTGTTCTGTTCTGCTCTGCTCTGTTCTGCTCTGCTCTGCTCTGCTCTGTTCTGTTCTGTTGTGCTCTGCTCTGCTCTGCTCTGCTCTGCTCTGCTCTGCTCTGCTCCATTCTGTTCTGCTCTGCTCTGCTCTGCTCTGCTCGGCTCTGCTCTGCTCTGCTCTGCTCCGCTCTGCTCGATTCCGTTCTGTTCTGTTGTGCTCTGCTCCCCTCTGTTCTGCTCCGCTATGTTCTGTTCTGTTCTGTTCTGTTCTGCTCTGTTCTGTTCTGTTCTGTTCTGTTCTGTTCTGTTCTGCTCTGTTCTGCTCTGCTCTGCTCTGTTCTGTTCTGGTCTGCTCCGCTCTGTTCTGCTCTGCTCTGCTCCTCTCTGTTCTGTTCTGTTCTGTTCTGCTCCGCTCTGTTCTGTTTCTGTTCTGTTCTGTTCTGCTCTGTTCTGCTCCGCTCTGTTCTGCTCTGCTCTGCTCTGCTCTGCTCTGCTCTGTTCTGTTCTGCTCTGCTCTGCTCCGCTCTGTTCTGCTCTGTTCTGCTCTGTTCTGCTCTGCTCTGCTCTGCTCTGCTCTGCTCTGTTCTGTTCTGCTCTGCTCTGCTCTGCTCCGCTTTGTTCTGTTCTGTTCTGTTCTTTTGTGCTCTGCTCTGCTCTGCTCTGCTCTGCTCTGCTCTGCTCTGTTCTGTTCTGCTCTGCTCTGCTCTGCTCTGCTCTGCTCTGCTCTGCTCCGCTTTGTTCTGTTCTGTTCTGTTCTTTTGTGCTCTGCTTCGCTCTGTTCTGTTCTGTTCTGTTCTGTTCTGCTCTGCTCTGCTCTGCTCTGCTCCGCTCTGTTCTGTTCTGTTCTGCTCTGCTCTGCTCTGCTCCGCTCTGTTTCTGTTCTGTTCTGTTCTGCTCTGCTCCGCTCCGTTCTGCTCTGCTCTGCTCTGTTCTGTTCTGCTCTGCTCTGCTCTGCTCCTCTCCTCTCTGTTCTGTTCTGTTCTGCTCTGCTCCTCTCTGTTCTGTTCTGTTCTGTTCTGCTCCGCTCTGTTCTGTTTCTGTTCTGTTCTTCTCTGCTCTGCTCCGCTCTGTTCTGTTCTGTTCTGTTGTGCTTTGCTCCGCTCTGTTCTGTTTCTGTTCTGCTCCGCTCTGTTCTCTTCTGTTCTGTTCTGCTCTGCTCTGCTCTGCTCTGCTCCGCTCTGCTCCGTTCTGCTCTGCTCTGCTCCACTCTGTTCTGTTCTGTTCCGTTCTGCTCCGCTCAATTCTGTTCTGTTCTGTTCTGCTCTGCTCTGCTCTGTTCTGTTCTGTTCTGTTGTGCTCTGCTCCCCTCTTCTGTTCTGTTCTGCTCCGCTCTGTTCTGCTCCGCTCTGTTCTGTTCTGTTCTGTTCTGTTCTGTTCTGTTCTGTTCTGTTCTGCTCTGCTCTGCTCTGCTCTGCTCTGCTCTGCTCTGCTCTGTACTGTTCTGCTCTGCTCTGCTCTGCTCCTCTCCTCTCTGTTCTGCTCTGCTCTGCTCTGCTGTGTTCTGTACTGTTCTGCTCCGCTCCGCTCTGTTCTGTTCTGTTCTGTTCTGTTCTGTTCTGTTCTGTTCTGTTCTGCTCTGCTCTGCTCTGCTCTGTACTGTTCTGCTCCGCTCTGTTCTGTTCTGTTCTGCTCTGCTCTGTTCTGTACTGTTCTGCTCCGCTCTGCTCTGCTCCGTTCTGCTCTGCTCTGCTCTGCTCTGCTCTGCTCTGCTCCACTCTGTTCTGTTCTGTTCTGTTCTGTTCTGTTCTGCTCTGTTCTGCTCTGCTCTGCTCTGCTCTGTTCTGTTCTGTTGTGCTCTGCTCTGCTCTGCTCTGCTCTGCTCTGCTCTGCTCTGCTCCGTTCTGTTCTGCTCTGCTCTGCTCTGCTCTGCTCGGCTCTGCTCTGCTCTGCTCTGCTCCGCTCTGCTCTGTTCCGTTCTGTTCTGTTGTGCTCTGCTCCCCTCTGTTCTGCTCCGCTATGTTCTGTTCTGTTCTGTTCTGTTCTGCTCTGTTCTGTTCTGTTCTGTTCTGTTCTGCTCTGTTCTGCTCTGCTCTGCTATGTTCTGTTCTGGTCTGCTCCGCTCTGTTCTGCTCTGCTCTGCTCCTCTCTGTTCTGTTCAGTTCTGTTCTGCTCCGCTCTGTTCTGTTTCTGTTCTGTTCTGTTCTGCTCTGTTCTGCTCCGCTCTGTTCTGCTCTGCTCTGCTCTGCTCTGCTCTGCTCTGCTCTGTTCTGTTCTGCTCTGCTCCGCTCTGTTCTGCTCTGTTCTGCTCTGTTCTGCTCTGCTCTGCTCTGCTCTGCTCTGCTCTGCTCTGCTCTGCTCTGCTCCGCTTTGTTCTGTTCTGTTCTGTTCTTTTGTGCTCTGCTCTGCTCTGCTCTGCTCTGCTCTGCTCTGTTCTGTTCTGCTCTGCTCTGCTCTGCTCTGCTCTGCTCTGCTCTGCTCCGCTTTGTTCTGTTCTGTTCTGTTCTTTTGTGCTCTGCTTCGCTCTGTTCTGTTCTGTTCTGTTCTGCTCTGCTCTGCTCTGCTCTGCTCTGCTCTGCTCTGCTCTGCTCTGCTCTGCTCTGCTCCGCTCCGCTCTGCTCTGCTCTGCTCTGTTCTGTTCTGTTGTGCTCTGCTCCGCTCTGTTCTGTTCTGCTCTGCTCTGCTCTGCTCTGCTCTGCTCTGCTCTGCTCCGCTCTGCTCCCCTCTGTTCCGTTCGGTTCTGTTGTGCTCTGCTCCCCTCTGTTCTGCTCCGCTATGTTCTGTTCTGTTCTGTTCTGTTCTGCTCTGTTCTGCTCTGCTCTGCTCTGTTCTGTTCTGGTCTGCTCCGCTCTGTTCTGCTCTGCTCTGCTCTGCTCTGCTCCTCTCTGTTCTGTTCTGTTCTGTTCTGCTCCGCTCTGTTCTGTTTCTGTTCTGTTCTGCTCTGCTCTGCTCCGCTCCGCTCTGCTCTGCTCTGTTCTGTTCTGCTCTGCTCCGCTCCGTTCTGCTCTGCTCTGCTCTGCTCTGCTCTGCTCTGCTCTGCTCTTCTCTGCTCTGTTCTGTTCTGCTCTGCTCTGCTCTGCTCTGCTCTGCTCTGCTCCGCTCCGTTCCTTTCTGCTCTGCTCTGCTCTGCTCTGCTCTGCTCTGCTCTGCTCTGCTCTGCTCTGCTCTGCTCTGCTCTGCTCTGCTCTGCTCTGCTCTGCTCTGCTCTGCTCTGCTCTGCTCCGCTCTGTTCTGTTCTGTTCTGTTGTGTTCTGCTCCGCTCTGTTCTGTTCTGCTCCGCTCTGTTCTGTTCTGTTCTGCTCTGCTCTGCTCTGCTCCGCTCTGTTTCTGTTCTGTTCTGTTCTGCTCTGCTCCGCTCCGTTCTGCTCTGCTCTGCTCTGTTCTGTTCTGCTCTGCTCTGCTCTGCTCCTCTCCTCTCTGTTCTGTTCTGTTCTGCTCTGCTCCTCTCTGTTCTGTTCTGTTCTGTTCTGCTCCGCTCTGTTCTGTTTCTGTTCTGTTCTTCTCTGCTCTGCTCCGCTCTGTTCTGTTCTGTTCTGTTGTGCTTTGCTCCGCTCTGTTCTGTTTCTGTTCTGCTCCGCTCTGTTCTCTTCTGTTCTGTTCTGCTCTGCTCTGCTCTGCTCTGCTCCGCTCTGCTCCGTTCTGCTCTGCTCTGCTCCACTCTGTTCTGTTCTGTTCCGTTCTGCTCCGCTCAATTCTGTTCTGTTCTGTTCTGCTCTGCTCTGCTCTGTTCTGTTCTGTTCTGTTGTGCTCTGCTCCCCTCTTCTGTTCTGTTCTGCTCCGCTCTGTTCTGCTCCGCTCTGTTCTGTTCTGTTCTGTTCTGTTCTGTTCTGTTCTGTTCTGTTCTGTTCTGCTCTGTTCTGTTCTGCTCTGTTCTGTTCTGCTCTGCTCTGTTCTGTTCTGCTCTGTTCTGCTCTGTTCTGTTCTGTTCTGCTCTGCTCTGTTCTGTTCTGTTCTGTTCTGCTCTGTTCTGTTCTGCTCTGTTCTGTTCTGTTCTGCTCTATTCTGTTCTGCTCTGTTCTGCTCTGTTCTGTTCTGTTCTGCTCTGCTCTGTTCTGTTCTGTTCTGTTCTGTTCTGTTCTGCTCTGTTCTGTTCTGTTCTGTTCTGCTCTGTTCTGTTCTGTTCTGCTCTGCTCTGTTCTGTTCTGTTCTGTTCTGTTCTGCTCTGCTCTGTTCTGTTCTGTTCTGCTCTGTTCTGTTCTGTTCTGCTCTGTTCTGTTCTGTTCTGCTCTGTTCTGTTCTGTTCTGCTCTGTTCTGTTCTGTTCTGTTCTGTTCTGTTCTGTTCTGTTCTGCTCTTCTTTTTTGTTCTGTTCTGTTCTGCTCTGCTCTGTTCTGTTCTGCTCTGTTCTGTTCTGTTCTGCTCTGTTCTGTTCTGCTCTGTTCTGCTCTGCTCTGTTCTGTTCTGCTCTGTTCTGTTCTGTTCTGTTCTGCTCTGTTCTGTTCTGCTCTGCTCTGCTCTGATCTGCTCTGCTCTGCTCCACTCTGTTCTGTTCTGCTCTGTTCTTTTTTGTTGTGTTCTGTTCTGTTCTGCTCTGTCCTTTTTTGTTCTGTTCTGCTCTGCTCTGTTCTGTTCTGTTCTGTTCTGCTCTGCTCTGTTCTGTTCTGCTCTGTTCTGCTCTGTTCTGCTCTGTTCTTTTTTGTTCTGTTCTGCTCTGTTCTGTTCTGTTCTGCTCTGTTCTTTTTTGTTCTGTTCTGCTCTGCTCTGCTCTGTTCTGCTCTGCTCTGCTCTGTTCTGCTCTGTTCTTTTTCGTTCTGTTCTGCTCCGTTCTGTTCTGCTCTGTTCTGCTCTGCTCTGCTCTGCTCTGCTCTGTTCTGCTCTGCTCTGTTCTGTTCTGCTCTGTTCTGTTCTGCTCTGTTCCGTTCCGTTCTGCTCTGCTCTGCTCTGCTCCGTTTCGCTCCGTTCCGCTCCGCTCTGCTCCGTTCCGTTCCGTTCCTCTCCGCTCCGTTCCGTTCCGTTCCGTTCCGCTCCGCTCCGCTCCGCTCTGCTCTGCTCTGCTCTGCTCTGCTCCGCTCCGCTCTGTTCTGTTCTGCTCTGTTCTGCTCTGTTCTGTTCTGTTCTGTTCTGCTCTGCTCTGCTCTGCTCTGCTCTGCTCCGCTCTGTTCTGCTTGGCTCTGCTCTGCTCTGTTCTGTTCTGTTCTGTTCTGCTCTGCTCTGCTCTGTTCTGCTCCGCTCTGTTCTGTTCTGTTCTGCTCTGTTCTGTTCTGTTCTGTTCTGCTCTGCTCTGTTCTGCTCTGTTCTATTTTGTTCTGTTCTGTTCTGTTCTGTTCTGTTCTGTTCTGCTCTGCTCTGCTCTGCTCTGCTCTGCTCTGCTCTGTTCTGTTCTGCTCTGCTCTGCTCTGTTCTGCTCTGTTCTTTTCTGTTCTGTTCTGCTCTGCTCTGTTCTGTTCTGTTCTGTTCTGCTCTGCTCCGCTCCGTTCCGTTCTGCTCTGCTCTGCTCTGCTCCGCTCCGCTCCGTTCTGTTCTGCTCTGCTCTGCTCTGTTCTGTTCTGTTCCGCTCCGTTCTGCTCTGCTCTGTTCTGCTCTGTTCTGCTCTGCTCTGTTCTGTTCTGCTCTGTTCTGCTCTGCTCTGTTCTGCTCTGCTCTGCTCTGCTCCGCTCCGCTCCGCTCCGCTCTGCTCTGCTCTGCTCCGTTCTGCTCTGCTCTGCTCTGCTCTGCTCTGTTCTGCTCTGCTCTGCTCTGCTCCGCTCTGTTCTGTTCTGTTCTGTTGTGTTCTGCTCCGCTCTGTTCTGTTCTGTTCTGCTCCGCTCTGTTTCTGTTCTGTTCTGTTCTGCTCTGCTCCGCTCCGTTCTGCTCTGCTCTGCTCTGTTCTTTTCTGCTCTGCTCTGCTCTGCTCTGCTCCTCTCCTCTCTGTTCTGTTCTGTTCTGTTCTGCTCCGCTCTGTTCTGTTTCTGTTCTGTTCTGTTCTGTTCTGTTCTGTTCTGCTCTGCTCCGCTCTGTTCCGTTCTGTTCTGTTCTGTTCTGTTCTGCTCTGCTCTGTTCTGCTCTGCTCTGTTCTGTTCTGCTCTGTTCTGTTCTGCTCTGCTCTGTTCTGTTCTGCTCTGCTCTGCTCTGTTCTGCTCTGTTCTGTTCTGCTCTGCTCTGCTCTGTTCTGCTCTGCTCTGCTCTGCTCTGCTCTGCTCTGCTCTGCTCTGCTCTGCTCTGCTCTGCTCTGCTCTGCTCTGCTCCGCTCCGCTCTGTTCTGTTCCGCTCAATTCTGTTCTGTTCTGTTCTGCTCTGTTCTGTTCTGCTCTGCTCTGCTCTGCTCTGCTCTGCTCTGCTCTGCTCTGCTCTGCTCTGCTCTGCTCTGCTCTGCTCTGCTCTGCTCTGCTCTGCTCTGCTCTGCTCTGCTCTGCTCTGCTCCGCTCTGTTCTGTTCTGCTCCGCTCAATTCTGTTCTGTTCTGTTCTGCTCTGTTCTGTTCTGTTCTGCTCCGTTCTGTTTCTGTTCTGTTCTGTTCTGTTCTGTTCTGCTCTGCTCTGCTCTGCTCTGCTCTGCTCTGCTCTGCTCTGCTCTGCTCTGTTCTGTTCTATTCTGTTCTGCTCCGCTCTGTTCTGTTTCTGCTCTGCTCTGCTCCGCTCTGTTCTGTTCTGTTGTGCTCTGCTCCGCTCTGTTCTGTACTGTTCTGCTCCGCTCTGTTCTGTTCTGTTCTGCTCTGCTCTGCTCTGCTCTGCTCTGCTCTGCTCTGCTCCACTCTGTTCTGTTCTGTTTTGTTCTGCTCCGCTCAATTCTGTTCTGTTCTGCTCTGCTCTGCTCTGCTCTGCTCTGCTCTGCTCCTCTCCTCTCTGTTCTGTTCTGTTCTGCTCCGCTCCGCTCCGTTCTGTTTCTGTTCTGTTCTGTTCTGTTCTGTTCTGTTCTGTTCTGTTCTGTTCTGCTCTGCTCTGCTCTGCTCTGCTCTGCTCTGCTCCGCTCCGCTCCGCTCCGCTCCGCTCCGCTCCGCTCCGCTCCGCTCCGCTCTGTTCTGTTCTGCTCTGCTCCTCTCTGTTCTGTTCTGTTCTGTTCTGCTCCGCTCTGTTCTGTTTCTGTTCTGTTCTGCTCTGCTCTGCTCTGCTCCGCTCTGTTCTTTTCTGTTCTGTTCTGTTTTGTTCTGCTCCGCGCTGTTCTGTTCTGTTCTGCTCTGCTCTGCTCTGCTCTGCTCTGCTCTGCTCTGCTCTGCTCTGCTCTGCTCTGCTCTGCTCCGCTCTGCTCTGTTCTGTTGTGCTCTGCTCCCCTCTGTTCTGTTCTGTTCTGCTCTGCTCTGTTCTGCTCTGCTCTGCTCTGCTCTGTTCTGTTCTGTTGTGCTCTGCTCTGCTCTGCTCTGCTCTGCTCTGCTCTGCTCTGCTCTGCTCCATTCTGTTCTGCTCTGCTCTGCTCTGCTCTGCTCGGCTCTGCTCTGCTCTGCTCTGCTCCGCTCTGCTCGATTCCGTTCTGTTCTGTTGTGCTCTGCTCCCCTCTGTTCTGCTCCGCTATGTTCTGTTCTGTTCTGTTCTGTTCTGTTCTGCTCTGTTCTGTTCTGTTCTGTTCTGTTCTGTTCTGCTCTGTTCTGCTCTGCTCTGCTCTGTTCTGTTCTGGTCTGCTCCGCTCTGTTCTGCTCTGCTCTGCTCCTCTCTGTTCTGTTCTGTTCTGTTCTGCTCCGCTCTGTTCTGTTTCTGTTCTGTTCTGTTCTGCTCTGTTCTGCTCCGCTCTGTTCTGCTCTGCTCTGCTCTGCTCTGCTCTGCTCTGCTCTGCTCTGTTCTGTTCTGCTCTGCTCTGCTCCGCTCTGTTCTGCTCTGTTCTGCTCTGTTCTGCTCTGCTCTGCTCTGCTCTGCTCTGCTCTGTTCTGTTCTGCTCTGCTCTGCTCTGCTCCGCTTTGTTCTGTTCTGTTCTGTTCTTTTGTGCTCTGCTCTGCTCTGCTCTGCTCTGCTCTGCTCTGTTCTGTTCTGCTCTGCTCTGCTCTGCTCTGCTCTGCTCTGCTCTGCTCCGCTTTGTTCTGTTCTGTTCTGTTCTTTTGTGCTCTGCTTCGCTCTGTTCTGTTCTGTTCTGTTCTGTTCTGCTCTGCTCTGCTCTGCTCTGCTCCGCTCTGTTCTGTTCTGTTCTGCTCTGCTCTGCTCTGCTCCGCTCTGTTTCTGTTCTGTTCTGTTCTGCTCTGCTCCGCTCCGTTCTGCTCTGCTCTGCTCTGTTCTGTTCTGCTCTGCTCTGCTCTGCTCCTCTCCTCTCTGTTCTGTTCTGTTCTGCTCTGCTCCTCTCTGTTCTGTTCTGTTCTGTTCTGCTCCGCTCTGTTCTGTTTCTGTTCTGTTCTTCTCTGCTCTGCTCCGCTCTGTTCTGTTCTGTTCTGTTGTGCTTTGCTCCGCTCTGTTCTGTTTCTGTTCTGCTCCGCTCTGTTCTCTTCTGTTCTGTTCTGCTCTGCTCTGCTCTGCTCTGCTCCGCTCTGCTCCGTTCTGCTCTGCTCTGCTCCACTCTGTTCTGTTCTGTTCCGTTCTGCTCCGCTCAATTCTGTTCTGTTCTGTTCTGCTCTGCTCTGCTCTGTTCTGTTCTGTTCTGTTGTGCTCTGCTCCCCTCTTCTGTTCTGTTCTGCTCCGCTCTGTTCTGCTCCGCTCTGTTCTGTTCTGTTCTGTTCTGTTCTGTTCTGTTCTGTTCTGTTCTGCTCTGCTCTGCTCTGCTCTGCTCTGCTCTGCTCTGCTCTGTACTGTTCTGCTCTGCTCTGCTCTGCTCCTCTCCTCTCTGTTCTGTTCTGTTCTGCTCCTCTCCTCTCTGTTCTGTTCTGTTCTGTTCTGTTCTGTTCTGTTCTGTTCTGCTCTGCTCTGCTCTGCTGTGTTCTGTACTGTTCTGCTCCGCTCCGCTCTGTTCTGTTCTGTTCTGTTCTGTTCTGTTCTGTTCTGTTCTGTTCTGCTCTGCTCTGCTCTGTTCTGTTCTGTTCTGCTCTGCTCTGTTCTGTACTGTTCTGCTCCGCTCTGCTCTGCTCCGTTCTGCTCTGCTCTGCTCTGCT
>JANJGN010000067.1:395000-397500 GCA_026770705.1 Isurus oxyrinchus
TCTGTTCTGCTCTGCTCTGCTCTGCTCCTCTCCTCTCTGTTCTGTTCTGTTCTGCTCTGTTCCTCTCTGTTCTGTTCTGTTCTGTTCTGCTCCGCTCTGTTCTGTTTCTGTTCTGTTCTGCTCTGCTCTGCTCCGCTCTGTTCTGTTCTGTTCTGTTGTGCTTTGCTCCGCTCTGTTCTGTTTCTGTTCTGCTCCGCTCTGTTCTCTTCTGTTCTGTTCTGCTCTGCTCTGCTCTGCTCTGCTCCGCTCTGCTCCGTTCTGCTCTGCTCTGCTCCACTCTGTTCTGTTCTGTTCTGTTCTGCTCCGCTCAATTCTGTTCTGTTCTGTTCTGCTCTGCTCTGCTCTGTTCTGTTCTGTTCTGTTGTGCTCTGCTCCCCTCTTCTGTTCTGTTCTGCTCCGCTCTGTTCTGCTCCGCTCTGTTCTGTTCTGTTCTGTTCTGCTCTGCTCTGCTCTGCTCTGCTCTGCTCTGCTCTGCTCTGCTCTGCTCTGCTCTGTACTGTTCTGCTCTGCTCTGCTCTGCTCTGCTCTGCTCCTCTCCTCTCTGTTCTGTTCTGTTCTGCTCCTCTCCTCTCTGTTCTGTTCTGTTCTGTTCTGTTCTGTTCTGTTCTGTTCTGCTCTGCTCTGCTCTGCTGTGTTCTGTACTGTTCTGCTCTGCTCCGCTCTGTTCTGTTCTGTTCTGTTCTGTTCTGTTCTGCTCTGCTCTGCTCTGCTCTGTACTGTTCTGCTCCGCTCTGTTCTGTTCTGTTCTGCTCTGCTCTGCTCTGCTCTGCTCTGTTCTGTACTGTTCTGCTCCGCTCTGCTCTGCTCCGTTCTGCTCTGCTCTGCTCTGCTCTGCTCTGCTCTGCTCTGCTCCACTCTGTTCTGTTCTGTTCTGTTCTGCTCCGCTCAATTCTGTTCTGTTCTGCGCCGCTCCGCTCTGTTCTGTTCTGTTCTGTTCTGTTCTGTTCTGTTCTGTTGTGCTCTGCTCCCCTCTTCTGTTCTGTTCTGCTCCGCTCTGTTCTGCTCCGCTCTGTTCTGTTCTGTTCTGTTCTGTTCTGTTCTGTTCTGTTCTGCTCTGCTCTGCTCTGCTCTGCTCTGCTCTGCTCTGCTCTGTACTGTTCTGCTCTGCTCTGCTCTGCTCCTCTCCTCTCTGTTCTGTTCTGTTCTGCTCCTCTCCTCTCTGTTCTGTTCTGTTCTGTTCTGTTCTGTTCTGTTCTGTTCTGCTCTGCTCTGCTCTGCTGTGTTCTGTACTGTTCTGCTCCGCTCCGCTCTGTTCTGTTCTGTTCTGTTCTGTTCTGTTCTGCTCTGCTCTGCTCTGCTCTGTACTGTTCTGCTCCGCTCTGTTCTGTTCTGTTCTGCTCTGCTCTGTTCTGTACTGTTCTGCTCCGCTCTGCTCTGCTCCGTTCTGCTCTGCTCTGCTCTGCTCTGCTCTGCTCTGCTCCACTCTGTTCTGTTCTGTTCTGTTCTGCTCCGCTCAATTCTGTTCTGTTCTGCGCCGCTCCGCTCTGTTCTGTTCTGTTCTGTTCTGTTCTGTTCTGTTCTGTTCTGTTCTGTTCTGTTCTGCTCTGCTCCGCTCTGCTCTGCTCCGTTCTGCTCTGCTCTGCTCTGCTCTGCTCTGCTCTGCTCTGCTCTGCTCTGTTCTGCTCCGCTCAATTCTGTTCTGTTCTGTTGTGCTCTGCTCCCCTCTGTTCTGTTCTGCTCCGCTCTGTTCTGTTCTGCTCTACTCTGCTCTGTTCTGTTCTGGTCTGCTCCGCTCTGTTCTGCTCTGCTCTGCTCCTCTCTGTTCTGTTCTGTTCTGTTCTGCTCCGCTCTGTTCTGTTTCTGTTCTGTTCTGTTCTGTTCTGTTCTGTTCTGCTCTGCTCTGCTCCGCTCTGTTCTGCTCTGCTCTGCTCTGCTCTGCTCTGCTCTGCTCTGCTCTGTTCTGTTCTGCTCTGCTCTGCTCTGCTCTGTTCTGTTCTGCTCTGCTCTGCTCTGCTCTGCTCTGTTCTGCTCTGCTCTGCTCCTCTCTGTTCTGTTCTGTTCTGTTCTGCTCCGCTCTGTTCTGTTTCTGTTCTGTTCTGTTCTGTTCTGTTCTGTTCTGTTCTGCTCTGCTCTGCTCTGCTCCGCTCTGTTCTGATCTGCTCTGCTCTGTTCTGTTCTGCTCTGCTCCGCTCTGTTCTGCTCTGCTCTGCTCTGCTCTGCTCTGCTCTGCTCTGTTCTGCTCTGCTCTGCTCTGCTCTGCTCCGCTTTGTTCTGTTCTGTTCTGTTCTTTTGTGCTCTGCTTCGCTCTGTTCTGTTCTGTTCTGTTCTGTTCTGTTCTGCTCCGCTCCGCTCCGCTCCGCTCCGCTCCGCTCCGCTCCGCTCTGCTCTGCTCTGCTCTGCTCTGCTCTGCTCTGCTCTGCTCTGCTCTGCTCTGCTCTGCTCTGCTCTGCTCTGCTCTGCTCCGCTCTGCTCTGTTCTGTTCTGTTGTGCTCTGCTCCGCTCTGTTCTGCTCTGCTCTGCTCTGCTCTGCTCTGCTCTGCTCTGCTCTGCTCTGCTCTGC
>JANJGN010000067.1:402500-425000 GCA_026770705.1 Isurus oxyrinchus
CGCTCTGTTCTGTTCTGTTCTGTTGTGTTCTGCTCCGCTCTGTTCTGTTCTGCTCCGCTCTGTTCTGTTCTGTTCTGTTCTGCTCTGCTCTGCTCTGCTCCGCTCTGTTTCTGTTCTGTTCTGTTCTGTTCTGTTCTGCTCTGCTCTGCTCTGCTCTGCTCTGCTCTGCTCTGCTCTGCTCTGCTCTGCTCTGCTCTGTTCTGTTCTGCTCTGCTCTGCTCTGCTCTGTTCTGTTCTGCTCTGCTCTGCTCTGCTCTGCTCTGCTCTGCTCTGCTCTGCTCCTCTCTGTTCTGTTCTGTTCTGTTCTGCTCCGCTCTGTTCTGTTTCTGTTCTGTTCTGCTCTGCTCCGCTCCGTTCTGCTCTGCTCTGCTCTGTTCTGTTCTGTTCTGCTCTGCTCCGCTCTGTTCCGTTCTGCTCTGCTCTGCTCTGCTCTGCTCTGCTCTGCTCTGTTCTGTTCTGCTGTGCTCTGCTCTGCTCTGCTCTGCTCCGCTTTGTGCTGTTCTGTTCTGTTCTGTTCTGTTCTGCCCCGCTCTGCTCTGCTCTGCTCTGCTCTGCTCTGCTCCGCTCCGTTCCTTTCTGCTCTGCTCTGCTCTGCTCTGCTCTGCTCTGCTCTGCTCTGCTCTGCTCTGCTCTGCTCTGCTCTGCTCTGCTCTGCTCTGCTCCGCTCCGCTCTGTTCTGTTCTGTTGTGTTCTGCTCCGCTCTGTTCTGTTCTGCTCCGCTCTGTTCTGTTCTGTTCTGTTCTGCTCTGCTCTGCTCTGCTCCGCTCTGTTTCTGTTCTGTTCTGTTCTGTTCTGTTCTGTTCTGTTCTGTTCTGCTCTGCTCTGCTCTGCTCTGCTCTGCTCTGCTCTGCTCTGCTCTGCTCTGCTCTGCTCTGCTCTGCTCTGCTCTGCTCTGCTCTGCTCTGCTCTGCTCTGCTCTGCTCTGCTCTGCTCTGCTCCGCTCCGTTCTGCTCTGCTCCTCTCCTCTCTGTTCTGCTCTGTTCTGCTCCGCTCTGTTCTGCTCTGCTCTGCTCTGCTCTGCTCTGCTCTGCTCTGCTCTGCTCTGCTCTGCTCTGCTCTGCTCCGCTTTGTTCTGTTCTGTTCTGTTCTTTTGTGCTCTGCTCTGCTCTGCTCTGCTCTGCTCTGCTCTGCTCTGTTCTGTTCTGCTCTGCTCTGCTCTGCTCTGCTCTGCTCTGCTCCGCTTTGTTCTGTTCTGTTCTGTTCTTTTGTGCTCTGCTTCGCTCTGTTCTGTTCTGTTCTGTTCTCTTCTGTTCTGCTCTGCTCTGCTCTGCTCTGCTCTGCTCTGCTCTGCTCCGCTCCGCTCCGCTCTGCTCTGCTCTGCTCTGTTCTGTTCTGTTGTGCTCTGCTCCGCTCTGTTCTGCTCTGCTCTGCTCTGCTCTGCTCTGCTCTGCTCTGCTCTGCTCTGCTCTGCTCTGCTCCGCTCTGCTCCTCTCTGTTCCGTTCTGTTCTGTTGTGCTCTGCTCCCCTCTGTTCTGCTCCGCTATGTTCTGTTCTGTTCTGTTCTGTTCTGTTCTGCTCTGTTCTGCTCTGCTCTGCTCTGTTCTGTTCTGGTCTGCTCCGCTCTGTTCTGCTCTGCTCTGCTCCTCTCTGTTCTGTTCTGTTCTGTTCTGCTCCGCTCTGTTCTGTTTCTGTTCTGTTCTGCTCTGCTCCGCTCCGTTCTGCTCTGCTCCGTTCTGCTCTGCTCCGCTCCGTTCTGCTCTGCTCTGCTCTGCTCTGCTCTGCTCTGTTCTGTTCTGCTCTGCTCTGCTCTGCTCTGCTCTGCTCTGCTCTGCTCTGCTCTGCTCTGCTCTGCTCCGCTCCGTTCCTTTCTGCTCTGCTCTGCTCTGCTCTGCTCTGCTCTGCTCTGCTCTGCTCTGCTCTGCTCTGCTCTGCTCTGCTCTGCTCTGCTCTGCTCTGCTCTGCTCTGCTCTGCTCTGCTCTGCTCTGCTCTGCTCTGCTCCGCTCTGTTCTGTTCTGTTCTGTTGTGTTCTGCTCCGTTCTGCTCTGCTCTGCTCTGTTCTGTTCTGCTCTGCTCTGCTCTGCTCCTCTCCTCTCTGTTCTGTTCTGTTCTGCTCTGTTCCTCTCTGTTCTGTTCTGTTCTGTTCTGCTCCGCTCTGTTCTGTTTCTGTTCTGTTCTGCTCTGCTCTGCTCCGCTCTGTTCTGTTCTGTTCTGTTGTGCTTTGCTCCGCTCTGTTCTGTTTCTGTTCTGCTCCGCTCTGTTCTCTTCTGTTCTGTTCTGCTCTGCTCTGCTCTGCTCTGCTCCGCTCTGCTCCGTTCTGCTCTGCTCTGCTCCACTCTGTTCTGTTCTGTTCTGTTCTGCTCCGCTCAATTCTGTTCTGTTCTGTTCTGCTCTGCTCTGCTCTGTTCTGTTCTGTTCTGTTGTGCTCTGCTCCCCTCTTCTGTTCTGTTCTGCTCCGCTCTGTTCTGCTCCGCTCTGTTCTGTTCTGTTCTGCTCTGCTCTGCTCTGCTCTGCTCTGCTCTGCTCTGCTCTGCTCTGCTCTGTACTGTTCTGCTCTGCTCTGCTCTGCTCTGCTCTGCTCCTCTCCTCTCTGTTCTGTTCTGTTCTGCTCCTCTCCTCTCTGTTCTGTTCTGTTCTGTTCTGTTCTGTTCTGTTCTGTTCTGCTCTGCTCTGCTCTGCTGTGTTCTGTACTGTTCTGCTCCGCTCCGCTCTGTTCTGTTCTGTTCTGTTCTGTTCTGTTCTGCTCTGCTCTGCTCTGCTCTGTACTGTTCTGCTCCGCTCTGTTCTGTTCTGTTCTGCTCTGCTCTGCTCTGCTCTGCTCTGTTCTGTACTGTTCTGCTCCGCTCTGCTCTGCTCCGTTCTGCTCTGCTCTGCTCTGCTCTGCTCTGCTCTGCTCTGCTCCACTCTGTTCTGTTCTGTTCTGTTCTGCTCCGCTCAATTCTGTTCTGTTCTGCGCCGCTCCGCTCTGTTCTGTTCTGTTCTGTTCTGTTCTGTTCTGTTCTGTTGTGCTCTGCTCCCCTCTTCTGTTCTGTTCTGCTCCGCTCTGTTCTGCTCCGCTCTGTTCTGTTCTGTTCTGTTCTGTTCTGTTCTGTTCTGTTCTGCTCTGCTCTGCTCTGCTCTGCTCTGCTCTGCTCTGCTCTGTACTGTTCTGCTCTGCTCTGCTCTGCTCCTCTCCTCTCTGTTCTGTTCTGTTCTGCTCCTCTCCTCTCTGTTCTGTTCTGTTCTGTTCTGTTCTGTTCTGTTCTGTTCTGCTCTGCTCTGCTCTGCTGTGTTCTGTACTGTTCTGCTCCGCTCCGCTCTGTTCTGTTCTGTTCTGTTCTGTTCTGTTCTGCTCTGCTCTGCTCTGCTCTGTACTGTTCTGCTCCGCTCTGTTCTGTTCTGTTCTGCTCTGCTCTGTTCTGTACTGTTCTGCTCCGCTCTGCTCTGCTCCGTTCTGCTCTGCTCTGCTCTGCTCTGCTCTGCTCTGCTCTGCTCTGCTCCACTCTGTTCTGTTCTGTTCTGTTCTGCTCCGCTCAATTCTGTTCTGTTCTGCGCCGCTCCGCTCTGTTCTGTTCTGTTCTGTTCTGTTCTGTTCTGTTCTGTTCTGTTCTGTTCTGCTCTGCTCCGCTCTGCTCTGCTCCGTTCTGCTCTGCTCTGCTCTGCTCTGCTCTGCTCTGCTCTGCTCTGCTCTGTTCTGCTCCGCTCAATTCTGTTCTGTTCTGTTGTGCTCTGCTCCCCTCTGTTCTGTTCTGCTCCGCTCTGTTCTGTTCTGCTCTACTCTGCTCTGTTCTGTTCTGGTCTGCTCCGCTCTGTTCTGCTCTGCTCTGCTCCTCTCTGTTCTGTTCTGTTCTGTTCTGCTCCGCTCTGTTCTGTTTCTGTTCTGTTCTGTTCTGTTCTGTTCTGTTCTGCTCTGCTCTGCTCCGCTCTGTTCTGCTCTGCTCTGCTCTGCTCTGCTCTGCTCTGCTCTGCTCTGTTCTGTTCTGCTCTGCTCTGCTCTGCTCTGTTCTGTTCTGCTCTGCTCTGCTCTGCTCTGCTCTGTTCTGCTCTGCTCTGCTCCTCTCTGTTCTGTTCTGTTCTGTTCTGCTCCGCTCTGTTCTGTTTCTGTTCTGTTCTGTTCTGTTCTGTTCTGCTCTGCTCTGCTCTGCTCCGCTCTGTTCTGATCTGCTCTGCTCTGTTCTGTTCTGCTCTGCTCCGCTCTGTTCTGCTCTGCTCTGCTCTGCTCTGCTCTGCTCTGCTCTGTTCTGCTCTGCTCTGCTCTGCTCTGCTCCGCTTTGTTCTGTTCTGTTCTGTTCTTTTGTGCTCTGCTTCGCTCTGTTCTGTTCTGTTCTGTTCTGTTCTGTTCTGTTCTGCTCCGCTCCGCTCCGCTCCGCTCCGCTCCGCTCCGCTCCGCTCTGCTCTGCTCTGCTCTGCTCTGCTCTGCTCTGCTCTGCTCTGCTCTGCTCTGCTCTGCTCCGCTCTGCTCTGTTCTGTTCTGTTGTGCTCTGCTCCGCTCTGTTCTGCTCTGCTCTGCTCTGCTCTGCTCTGCTCTGCTCTGCTCTGCTCTGCTCTGCTCTGCTCTGCTCTGCTCTGCTCTGCTCTGCTCTGCTCTGCTCTGCTCTGCTCTGCTCTGCTCTGCTCCGCTCTGCTCCGCTCTGTTCCGTTCTTTTCTGTTCTGCTCCGCTATGTTCTGTTCTGTTCTGTTCTGTTCTGCTCTGCTCTGCTGTGCTCTGTTCTGTTCTGGTCTGCTCCGCTCTGTTCTGCTCTGCTCTGCTCTGCTCTGCTCCTCTCTGTTCTGTTTCTGTTCTGTTCTGCTCTGCTCCGCTCCGTTCTGCTCTGCTCTGCTCTGTTCTGTTCTGTTCTGCTCTGCTCCGCTCCGTTCCGTTCCGTTCTGCTCTGCTCTGCTCTGCTCTGCTCTGCTCTGCTCTGCTCTGCTCTGCTCTGTTCTGTTCTGCTGTGCTCTGCTCTGCTCTGCTCTGCTCCGCTTTGTGCTGTTCTGTTCTGTTCTGTTCTGTTCTGCTCCGCTCTGCTCTGCTCTGCTCTGCTCTGCTCTGCTCTGCTCCGCTCCGTTCCTTTCTGCTCTGCTCTGCTCTGCTCTGCTCTGCTCTGCTCTGCTCTGCTCTGCTCTGCTCTGCTCTGCTCTGCTCTGCTCTGCTCTGCTCTGCTCCGCTCCGCTCCGCTCTGTTCTGTTCTGTTCTGTTGTGTTCTGCTCCGCTCTGTTCTGTTCTGCTCCGCTCTGTTCTGTTCTGTTCTGTTCTGCTCTGCTCTGCTCTGCTCCGCTCTGTTTCTGTTCTGTTCTGTTCTGTTCTGTTCTGTTCTGTTCTGTTCTGTTCTGCTCTGCTCTGCTCTGCTCTGCTCTGCTCTGCTCTGCTCTGCTCTGCTCTGCTCTGCTCTGCTCTGCTCTGCTCCGCTCCGCTCTGCTCCTCTCCTCTCTGTTCTGTTCTGTTCTGCTCCGCTCTGTTCTGTTTCTGTTCTGTTCTGTTCTGATCTGCTCTGCTCCGCTCTGTTCTGATCTGCTCTGCTCTGTTCTGTTCTGCTCTGCTCCGCTCTCTTCTGCTCTGCTCTGCTCTGCTCTGCTCTGCTCTGCTCTGCTCTGCTCTGCTCTGCTCCGCTTTGTTCTGTTCTGTTCTGTTCTTTTGTGCTCTGCTTCGCTCTGTTCTGTTCTGTTCTGTTCTGTTCTGCTCTGCTCTGCTCTGCTCTGCTCTGCTCTGCTCTGCTCCGCTCCGCTCCGCTCCGCTCCGCTCTGCTCTGCTCTGCTCTGCTCTGCTCTGCTCTGTTCTGTTCTGTTGTGCTCTGCTCCGCTCTGTTCTGTTCTGCTCTGCTCTGCTCTGCTCTGCTCTGCTCTGCTCTGCTCTGCTCTGCTCTGCTCTGCTCTGCTCTGCTCTGCTCTGCTCTGCTCTGCTCTGCTCTGCTCTGCTCTGCTCCGCTCTGCTCCGCTCTGTTCCGTTCTTTTCTGTTCTGCTCCGCTATGTTCTGTTCTGTTCTGTTCTGCTCTGCTCTGCTCTGCTCTGCTCTGTTCTGTTCTGGTCTGCTCCGCTCTGTTCTGCTCTGCTCTGCTCTGCTCTGCTCCTCTCTGTTCTGTTTCTGTTCTGCTCTGCTCCGCTCCGTTCTGCTCTGCTCTGCTCTGTTCTGTTCTGTTCTGCTCTGCTCCGCTCCGTTCCGTTCTGCTCTGCTCTGCTCTGCTCTGCTCTGCTCTGCTCTGCTCTGTTCTGTTCTGCTGTGCTCTGCTCTGCTCTGCTCTGCTCCGCTTTGTGCTGTTCTGTTCTGTTCTGTTCTGTTCTGCTCCGCTCTGCTCTGCTCTGCTCTGCTCTGCTCTGCTCCGCTCCGTTCCTTTCTGCTCTGCTCTGCTCTGCTCTGCTGTGCTCTGCTCTGCTCTGCTCTGCTCTGCTCTGCTCTGCTCTGCTCTGCCCTGCTCCGCTCCGCTCTGTTCTGTTCTGTTCTGTTGTGTTCTGCTCCGCTCTGTTCTGTTCTGCTCCGCTCTGTTCTGTTCTGTTCTGTTCTGCTCTGCTCTGCTCTGCTCCGCTCTGTTTCTGTTCTGTTCTGTTCTGTTCTGCTCTGCTCTGCTCTGCTCTGCTCTGCTCTGCTCTGCTCTGCTCTGCTCTGCTCTGCTCCACTCTGTTCTGTTCTGTTCTGTTCTGCTCCGCTCAATTCTGTTCTGTTCTGCGCCGCTCCGCTCTGTTCTGTTCTGTTCTGTTCTGTTCTGTTCTGTTCTGTTCTGCTCTGCTCCGCTCTGCTCTGCTCCGTTCTGCTCTGCTCTGCTCTGCTCTGCTCTGCTCTGCTCTGCTCTGTTCTGCTCCGCTCAATTCTGTTCTGTTCTGTTGTGCTCTGCTCCCCTCTGTTCTGTTCTGCTCCGCTCTGTTCTGTTCTGCTCTACTCTGCTCTGTTCTGTTCTGGTCTGCTCCGCTCTGTTCTGCTCTGCTCTGCTCCTCTCTGTTCTGTTCTGTTCTGTTCTGCTCCGCTCTGTTCTGTTTCTGTTCTGTTCTGTTCTGTTCTGTTCTGTTCTGTTCTGCTCTGCTCTGCTCCGCTCTGTTCTGCTCTGCTCTGCTCTGCTCTGCTCTGCTCTGCTCTGTTCTGTTCTGCTCTGCTCTGCTCTGCTCTGTTCTGTTCTGCTCTGCTCTGCTCTGCTCTGCTCTGTTCTGCTCTGCTCTGCTCCTCTCTGTTCTGTTCTGTTCTGTTCTGCTCCGCTCTGTTCTGTTTCTGTTCTGTTCTGTTCTGTTCTGTTCTGTTCTGCTCTGCTCTGCTCTGCTCCGCTCTGTTCTGCTCTGCTCTGCTCTGCTCTGCTCTGCTCTGCTCTGTTCTGCTCTGCTCTGCTCCGCTTTGTTCTGTTCTGTTCTGTTCTTTTGTGCTCTGCTTCGCTCTGTTCTGTTCTGTTCTGTTCTGTTCTGTTCTGTTCTGTTCTGTTCTGCTCTGCTCCGCTCCGCTCCGCTCCGCTCCGCTCCGCTCCGCTCCGCTCCGCTCCGCTCCGCTCTGCTCTGCTCTGCTCTGCTCTGCTCTGCTCTGCTCTGTTCTGTTCTGTTCCATTCTTTTCTGTTCTGCTCCGCTATGTTCTGTTCTGTTCTGTTCTGTTCTGCTCTGCTCTGCTCTGCTCTGTTCTGTTCTGGTCTGCTCCGCTCTGTTCTGCTCTGCTCTGCTCTGCTCTGCTCCTCTCTGTTCTGTTTCTGTTCTGTTCTGCTCTGCTCCGCTCCGTTCTGCTCTGCTCTGCTCTGCTCTGTTCTGTTCTGTTCTGCTCTGCTCCGCTCCGTTCCGTTCCGTTCTGCTCTGCTCTGCTCTGCTCTGCTCTGCTCTGCTCTGCTCTGCTCTGCTCTGTTCTGTTCTGCTGTGCTCTGCTCTGCTCTGCTCTGCTCCGCTTTGTGCTGTTCTGTTCTGTTCTGTTCTGCTCCGCTCTGCTCTGCTCTGCTCTGCTCTGCTCTGCTCTGCTCCGCTCCGTTCCTTTCTGCTCTGCTCTGCTCTGCTCTGCTCTGCTCTGCTCTGCTCTGCTCTGCTCTGCTCTGCTCTGCTCTGCTCCGCTCCGCTCCGCTCTGTTCTGTTCTGTTCTGTTGTGTTCTGCTCCGCTCTGTTCTGTTCTGCTCCGCTCTGTTCTGTTCTGTTCTGTTCTGCTCTGCTCTGCTCTGCTCCGCTCTGTTTCTGTTCTGTTCTGTTCTGTTCTGTTCTGTTCTGTTCTGTTCTGCTCTGCTCTGCTCTGCTCTGCTCTGCTCTGCTCTGCTCTGCTCCGCTCCGTTCTGCTCTGCTCTGCTCTGCTCCTCTCCTCTCTGTTCTGTTCTGTTCTGCTCCGCTCTGTTCTGTTTCTGTTCTGTTCTGTTCTGATCTGCTCTGCTCCGCTCTGTTCTGATCTGCTCTGCTCTGTTCTGTTCTGCTCTGCTCCGCTCTGTTCTGCTCTGCTCTGCTCTGCTCTGCTCTGCTCTGCTCTGCTCTGCTCTGCTCTGCTCTGCTCCGCTTTGTTCTGTTCTGTTCTGTTCTTTTGTGCTCTGCTTCGCTCTGTTCTGTTCTGTTCTGTTCTGTTCTGTTCTGCTCTGCTCTGCTCTGCTCTGCTCTGCTCTGCTCTGCTCCGCTCCGCTCCGCTCCGCTCCGCTCCGCTCCGCTCCGCTCTGCTCTGCTCTGCTCTGCTCTGCTCTGTTCTGCTCTGCTCCGTTCTGTTCTGTTCTGCTCTGCTCGGCTCTGCTCTGCTCTGCTCTGCTCTGCTCTGCTCTGCTCTGCTCTGCTCTGCTCTGCTCTGCTCTGCTCTGCTCTGCTCTGCTCTGCTCTGCTCTGCTCTGCTCTGCTCTGCTCTGCTCTGCTCCGCTCTGCTCCGCTCTGTTCCGTTCTTTTCTGTTCTGCTCCGCTATGTTCTGTTCTGTTCTGTTCTGTTCTGCTCTGCTCTGCTCTGCTCTGTTCTGTTCTGGTCTGCTCCGCTCTGTTCTGCTCTGCTCTGCTCTGCTCTGCTCCTCTCTGTTCTGTTTCTGTTCTGTTCTGCTCTGCTCCGCTCCGTTCTGCTCTGCTCTGCTCTGTTCTGTTCTGTTCTGCTCTGCTCCGCTCCGTTCCGTTCTGCTCTGCTCTGCTCTGCTCTGCTCTGCTCTGCTCTGCTCTGTTCTGTTCTGCTGTGCTCTGCTCTGCTCTGCTCTGCTCCGCTTTGTGCTGTTCTGTTCTGTTCTGTTCTGTTCTGCTCCGCTCTGCTCTGCTCTGCTCTGCTCTGCTCTGCTCTGCTCTGCTCCGCTCCGTTCCTTTCTGCTCTGCTCTGCTCTGCTCTGCTCTGCTCTGCTCTGCTCTGCTCTGCTCTGCTCTGCTCTGCTCTGCTCTGCTCTGCTCTGCTCTGCTCCGCTCTGTTCTGTTGTGTTCTGCTCCGCTCTGTTCTGTTCTGCTCCGCTCTGTTCTGTTCTGTTCTGTTCTGCTCTGCTCTGCTCTGCTCCGCTCTGTTTCTGTTCTGTTCTGTTCTGTTCTGTTCTGCTCTGCTCTGCTCTGCTCTGCTCTGCTCTGCTCTGCTCTGCTCTGCTCTGCTCTGCTCTGCTCCACTCTGTTCTGTTCTGTTCTGTTCTGCTCCGCTCAATTCTGTTCTGTTCTGCGCCGCTCCGCTCTGTTCTGTTCTGTTCTGTTCTGTTCTGTTCTGTTCTGTTCTGTTCTGTTCTGCTCTGCTCCGCTCTGCTCTGCTCCGTTCTGCTCTGCTCTGCTCTGCTCTGCTCTGCTCTGCTCTGCTCTGTTCTGCTCCGCTCAATTCTGTTCTGTTCTGTTGTGCTCTGCTCCCCTCTGTTCTGTTCTGCTCCGCTCTGTTCTGTTCTGCTCTACTCTGCTCTGTTCTGTTCTGGTCTGCTCCGCTCTGTTCTGCTCTGCTCTGCTCCTCTCTGTTCTGTTCTGTTCTGTTCTGCTCCGCTCTGTTCTGTTTCTGTTCTGTTCTGTTCTGTTCTGTTCTGTTCTGCTCTGCTCTGCTCTGCTCCGCTCTGTTCTGCTCTGCTCTGCTCTGCTCTGCTCTGCTCTGCTCTGCTCTGTTCTGTTCTGCTCTGCTCTGCTCTGCTCTGTTCTGTTCTGCTCTGCTCTGCTCTGCTCTGCTCTGTTCTGCTCTGCTCTGCTCCTCTCTGTTCTGTTCTGTTCTGTTCTGCTCCGCTCTGTTCTGTTTCTGTTCTGTTCTGTTCTGTTCTGTTCTGCTCTGCTCTGCTCTGCTCTGCTCTGCTCCGCTCCGTTCTGCTCTGCTCTGCTCTGCTCTGCTCTGTTCTGCTCTGCTCTGCTCTGCTCTGCTCTGCTCTGCTCTGCTCCGCTTTGTTCTGTTCTGTTCTGTTCTTTTGTGCTCTGCTTCGCTCTGTTCTGTTCTGTTCTGTTCTGTTCTGTTCTGTTCTGCTCTGCTCCGCTCCGCTCCGCTCCGCTCCGCTCCGCTCCGCTCCGCTCCGCTCCGCTCCGCTCCGCTCTGCTCTGCTCTGCTCTGCTCTGCTCTGCTCTGCTCTGCTCTGCTCTGCTCCGCTCTGCTCTGTTCTGTTCTGTTGTGCTCTGCTCCGCTCTGTTCTGTTCTGCTCTGCTCTGCTCTGCTCTGCTCTGTTCTGTACTGTTCTGCTCCGCTCTGCTCTGCTCCGTTCTGCTCTGCTCTGCTCTGCTCTGCTCTGCTCTGCTCCACTCTGTTCTGTTCTGTTCTGTTCTGCTCCGCTCAATTCTGTTCTGTTCTGCGCCGCTCCGCTCTGTTCTGTTCTGTTCTGTTCTGTTCTGTTCTGTTCTGTTCTGTTCTGTTCTGTTCTGTTCTGTTCTGTTCTGCTCTGCTCCGCTCTGCTCTGCTCCGTTCTGCTCTGCTCTGCTCTGCTCTGCTCTGCTCTGCTCTGCTCTGTTCTGCTCCGCTCAATTCTGTTCTGTTCTGTTGTGCTCTGCTCCCCTCTGTTCTGTTCTGCTCCGCTCTGTTCTGTTCTGCTCTACTCTGCTCTGTTCTGTTCTGGTCTGCTCCGCTCTGTTCTGCTCTGCTCTGCTCCTCTCTGTTCTGTTCTGTTCTGTTCTGCTCCGCTCTGTTCTGTTTCTGTTCTGTTCTGTTCTGTTCTGTTCTGTTCTGCTCTGCTCTGCTCCGCTCTGTTCTGCTCTGCTCTGCTCTGCTCTGCTCTGCTCTGCTCTGCTCTGTTCTGTTCTGCTCTGCTCTGCTCTGCTCTGTTCTGTTCTGCTCTGCTCTGCTCTGCTCTGCTCTGTTCTGCTCTGCTCTGCTCCTCTCTGTTCTGTTCTGTTCTGTTCTGCTCCGCTCTGTTCTGTTTCTGTTCTGTTCTGTTCTGTTCTGTTCTGCTCTGCTCTGCTCTGCTCCGCTCTGTTCTGCTCTGCTCTGCTCCGCTCTGCTCTGCTCTGCTCTGTTCTGCTCTGCTCTGCTCTGCTCTGCTCTGCTCTGCTCCGCTTTGTTCTGTTCTGTTCTGTTCTTTTGTGCTCTGCTTCGCTCTGTTCTGTTCTGTTCTGTTCTGTTCTGTTCTGTTCTGCTCTGCTCCGCTCCGCTCCGCTCCGCTCCGCTCCGCTCCGCTCCGCTCCGCTCCGCTCCGCTCCGCTCTGCTCTGCTCTGCTCTGCTCTGCTCTGTTCTGTTCTGTTGTGCTCTGCTCCGCTCTGTTCTGTTCTGCTCTGCTCTGCTCTGCTCTGCTCTGCTCTGCTCTGCTCTGCTCTGCTCTGCTCTGCTCTGCTCTGCTCTGCTCTGCTCTGCTCTGCTCTGCTCTGCTCTGCTCTGCTCTGCTCCGCTCTGCTCCGCTCTGTTCCGTTCTTTTCTGTTCTGCTCCGCTATGTTCTGTTCTGTTCTGTTCTGTTCTGCTCTGCTCTGCTCTGCTCTGTTCTGTTCTGGTCTGCTCCGCTCTGTTCTGCTCTGCTCTGCTCTGCTCTGCTCCTCTCTGTTCTGTTTCTGTTCTGTTCTGCTCTGCTCCGCTCCGTTCTGCTCTGCTCTGCTCTGTTCTGTTCTGTTCTGCTCTGCTCCGCTCCGTTCCGTTCCGTTCTGCTCTGCTCTGCTCTGCTCTGCTCTGCTCTGCTCTGCTCTGCTCTGCTCTGTTCTGTTCTGCTGTGCTCTGCTCTGCTCTGCTCTGCTCCGCTTTGTGCTGTTCTGTTCTGTTCTGTTCTGCTCTGCTCTGCTCTGCTCTGCTCTGCTCTGCTCTGCTCCGCTCCGTTCCTTTCTGCTCTGCTCTGCTCTGCTCTGCTCTGCTCTGCTCTGCTCTGCTCTGCTCTGCTCTGCTCTGCTCTGCTCTGCTCTGCTCTGCTCTGCTCTGCTCTGCTCCGCTCCGCTCTGTTCTGTTCTGTTGTGTTCTGCTCCGCTCTGTTCTGTTCTGCTCCGCTCTGTTCTGTTCTGCTCTGCTCTGCTCTGCTCCGCTCTGTTTCTGTTCTGTTCTGTTCTGTTCTGTTCTGTTCTGTTCTGTTCTGTTCTGTTCTGCTCTGCTCCGCTCCGCTCCGCTCCGCTCCGCTCCGCTCTGCTCTGCTCTGCTCTGCTCTGCTCTGTTCTGTTCTGTTGTGCTCTGCTCCGCTCTGTTCTGTTCTGCTCTGCTCTGCTCTGCTCTGCTCTGCTCTGCTCTGCTCTGCTCTGCTCTGCTCTGCTCTGCTCTGCTCTGCTCTGCTCTGCTCTGCTCCGCTCTGTTCCGTTCTTTTCTGTTCTGCTCCGCTATGTTCTGTTCTGTTCTGTTCTGTTCTGCTCTGCTCTGCTCTGCTCTGTTCTGTTCTGGTCTGCTCCGCTCTGTTCTGCTCTGCTCTGCTCTGCTCTGCTCCTCTCTGTTCTGTTTCTGTTCTGTTCTGCTCTGCTCCGCTCCGTTCTGCTCTGCTCTGCTCTGTTCTGTTCTGTTCTGCTCTGCTCCGCTCCGTTCCGTTCTGCTCTGCTCTGCTCTGCTCTGCTCTGCTCTGCTCTGCTCTGTTCTGTTCTGCTGTGCTCTGCTCTGCTCTGCTCTGCTCCGCTTTGTGCTGTTCTGTTCTGTTCTGTTCTGTTCTGCTCCGCTCTGCTCTGCTCTGCTCTGCTCTGCTCTGCTCCGCTCCGTTCCTTTCTGCTCTGCTCTGCTCTGCTCTGCTGTGCTCTGCTCTGCTCTGCTCTGCTCTGCTCTGCTCTGCTCTGCTCTGCTCTGCTCTGCCCTGCTCCGCTCCGCTCTGTTCTGTTCTGTTCTGTTGTGTTCTGCTCCGCTCTGTTCTGTTCTGCTCCGCTCTGTTCTGTTCTGTTCTGTTCTGCTCTGCTCTGCTCTGCTCCGCTCTGTTTCTGTTCTGTTCTGTTCTGTTCTGTTCTGCTCTGCTCTGCTCTGCTCTGCTCTGCTCTGCTCTGCTCTGCTCTGCTCTGCTCTGCTCCACTCTGTTCTGTTCTGTTCTGTTCTGCTCCGCTCAATTCTGTTCTGTTCTGCGCCGCTCCGCTCTGTTCTGTTCTGTTCTGTTCTGTTCTGTTCTGTTCTGCTCTGCTCTGCTCCGCTCTGCTCTGCTCCGTTCTGCTCTGCTCTGCTCTGCTCTGCTCTGCTCTGCTCTGTTCTGCTCCGCTCAATTCTGTTCTGTTCTGTTGTGCTCTGCTCCCCTCTGTTCTGTTCTGCTCCGCTCTGTTCTGTTCTGCTCTACTCTGCTCTGTTCTGTTCTGGTCTGCTCCGCTCTGTTCTGCTCTGCTCTGCTCCTCTCTGTTCTGTTCTGTTCTGTTCTGCTCCGCTCTGTTCTGTTTCTGTTCTGTTCTGTTCTGTTCTGTTCTGCTCTGCTCTGCTCCGCTCTGTTCTGCTCTGCTCTGCTCTGCTCTGCTCTGCTCTGCTCTGTTCTGTTCTGCTCTGCTCTGCTCTGCTCTGTTCTGTTCTGCTCTGCTCTGCTCTGCTCTGCTCTGTTCTGCTCTGCTCTGCTCCTCTCTGTTCTGTTCTGTTCTGTTCTGCTCCGCTCTGTTCTGTTTCTGTTCTGTTCTGTTCTGTTCTGTTCTGTTCTGCTCTGCTCTGCTCTGCTCCGCTCTGTTCTGCTCTGCTCTGCTCTGCTCTGCTCTGCTCTGCTCTGTTCTGCTCTGCTCTGCTCTGCTCTGCTCTGCTCTGCTCCGCTTTGTTCTGTTCTGTTCTGTTCTTTTGTGCTCTGCTTCGCTCTGTTCTGTTCTGTTCTGTTCTGTTCTGTTCTGTTCTGTTCTGCTCTGCTCCGCTCCGCTCCGCTCCGCTCCGCTCCGCTCCGCTCCGCTCTGCTCTGCTCTGCTCTGCTCTGCTCTGCTCTGCTCTGTTCTGTTCTGTTCCATTCTTTTCTGTTCTGCTCCGCTATGTTCTGTTCTGTTCTGTTCTGTTCTGCTCTGCTCTGCTCTGCTCTGTTCTGTTCTGGTCTGCTCCGCTCTGTTCTGCTCTGCTCTGCTCTGCTCTGCTCCTCTCTGTTCTGTTTCTGTTCTGTTCTGCTCTGCTCCGCTCCGTTCTGCTCTGCTCTGCTCTGTTCTGTTCTGTTCTGCTCTGCTCCGCTCCGTTCCGTTCCGTTCTGCTCTGCTCTGCTCTGCTCTGCTCTGCTCTGCTCTGCTCTGCTCTGCTCTGCTCTGCTCTGTTCTGTTCTGCTGTGCTCTGCTCTGCTCTGCTCTGCTCCGCTTTGTGCTGTTCTGTTCTGTTCTGTTCTGCTCCGCTCTGCTCTGCTCTGCTCTGCTCTGCTCTGATCTGCTCCGCTCCGTTCCTTTCTGCTCTGCTCTGCTCTGCTCTGCTCTGCTCTGCTCTGCTCTGCTCTGCTCTGCTCTGCTCTGCTCTGCTCTGCTCTGCTCTGCTCCGCTCCGCTCCGCTCTGTTCTGTTCTGTTCTGTTGTGTTCTGCTCCGCTCTGTTCTGTTCTGCTCCGCTCTGTTCTGTTCTGTTCTGTTCTGCTCTGCTCTGCTCTGCTCCGCTCTGTTTCTGTTCTGTTCTGTTCTGTTCTGTTCTGTTCTGCTCTGCTCTGCTCTGCTCCGCTCTGTTTCTGTTCTGTTCTGTTCTGTTCTGTTCTGTTCTGTTCTGTTCTGTTCTGTTCTGCTCTGTTCTGCTCTGCTCTGCTCCGCTCTGTTCTGATCTGCTCTGCTCCGCTCTGTTCTGATCTGCTCCGCTCTGTTCTGCTCTGCTCTGCTCTGCTCTGCTCTGCTCTGCTCTGCTCTGCTCTGCTCTGCTCTGCTCCGCTTTGTTCTGTTCTGTTCTGTTCTTTTGTGCTCTGCTTCGCTCTGTTCTGTTCTGTTCTGTTCTGTTCTGTTCTGCTCTGCTCTGCTCTGCTCTGCTGTGCTCTGCTCTGCTCCGCTCCGCTCCGCTCCGCTCCGCTCCGCTCCGCTCCGCTCCGCTCCGCTCCGCTCCGCTCCGCTCTGCTCTGTTCTGCTCTGCTCCGCTCCGTTCCGTTCTGCTCTGCTCTGCTCTGCTCTGCTCTGCTCTGCTCTGCTCTGCTCTGCTCTGCTCTGCTCTGCTCTGCTCTGCTCTGCTCTGCTCTGCTCTGCTCTGCTCTGCTCTGCTCTGCTCTGCTCTGCTCTGCTCCGCTCTGCTCCGCTCTGTTCCGTTCTTTTCTGTTCTGCTCCGCTATGTTCTGTTCTGTTCTGTTCTGTTCTGCTCTGCTCTGCTCTGCTCTGTTCTGTTCTGGTCTGCTCCGCTCTGTTCTGCTCTGCTCTGCTCTGCTCTGCTCCTCTCTGTTCTGTTTCTGTTCTGTTCTGCTCTGCTCCGCTCCGTTCTGCTCTGCTCTGCTCTGTTCTGTTCTGTTCTGCTCTGCTCCGCTCCGTTCCGTTCTGCTCTGCTCTGCTCTGCTCTGCTCTGCTCTGCTCTGCTCTGTTCTGTTCTGCTGTGCTCTGCTCTGCTCTGCTCTGCTCCGCTTTGTGCTGTTCTGTTCTGTTCTGTTCTGTTCTGCTCCGCTCTGCTCTGCTCTGCTCTGCTCTGCTCTGCTCTGCTCTGCTCCGCTCCGTTCCTTTCTGCTCTGCTCTGCTCTGCTCTGCTCTGCTCTGCTCTGCTCTGCTCTGCTCTGCTCTGCTCTGCTCTGCTCTGCTCTGCTCCGCTCCGCTCTGTTCTGTTCTGTTGTGTTCTGCTCCGCTCTGTTCTGTTCTGCTCCGCTCTGTTCTGTTCTGTTCTGTTCTGCTCTGCTCTGCTCCGCTCTGTTTCTGTTCTGTTCTGTTCTGTTCTGTTCTGCTCTGCTCTGCTCTGCTCTGCTCTGCTCTGCTCTGCTCTGCTCTGCTCTGCTCTGCTCCACTCTGTTCTGTTCTGTTCTGTTCTGCTCCGCTCAATTCTGTTCTGTTCTGCGCCGCTCCGCTCTGTTCTGTTCTGTTCTGTTCTGTTCTGTTCTGTTCTGTTCTGTTCTGTTCTGCTCTGCTCCGCTCTGCTCTGCTCCGTTCTGCTCTGCTCTGCTCTGCTCTGCTCTGCTCTGCTCTGCTCTGTTCTGCTCCGCTCAATTCTGTTCTGTTCTGTTGTGCTCTGCTCCCCTCTGTTCTGTTCTGCTCCGCTCTGTTCTGTTCTGCTCTACTCTGCTCTGTTCTGTTCTGGTCTGCTCCGCTCTGTTCTGCTCTGCTCTGCTCCTCTCTGTTCTGTTCTGTTCTGTTCTGCTCCGCTCTGTTCTGTTTCTGTTCTGTTCTGTTCTGTTCTGTTCTGTTCTGCTCTGCTCTGCTCCGCTCTGTTCTGCTCTGCTCTGCTCTGCTCTGCTCTGCTCTGCTCTGCTCTGTTCTGTTCTGCTCTGCTCTGCTCTGCTCTGTTCTGTTCTGCTCTGCTCTGCTCTGCTCTGCTCTGTTCTGCTCTGCTCTGCTCCTCTCTGTTCTGTTCTGTTCTGTTCTGCTCCGCTCTGTTCTGTTTCTGTTCTGTTCTGTTCTGTTCTGTTCTGCTCTGCTCTGCTCTGCTCTGCTCTGCTCCGCTCCGTTCTGCTCTGCTCTGCTCTGCTCTGCTCTGCTCTGCTCTGTTCTGCTCTGCTCTGCTCTGCTCTGCTCTGCTCTGCTCTGCTCCGCTTTGTTCTGTTCTGTTCTGTTCTTTTGTGCTCTGCTTCGCTCTGTTCTGTTCTGTTCTGTTCTGTTCTGTTCTGTTCTGTTCTGCTCTGCTCCGCTCCGCTCCGCTCCGCTCCGCTCCGCTCCGCTCCGCTCCGCTCCGCTCTGCTCTGCTCTGCTCTGCTCTGCTCTGCTCTGCTCTGCTCCGCTCTGCTCTGTTCTGTTGTGCTCTGCTCCGCTCTGTTCTGTTCTGCTCTGCTCTGCTCTGCTCTGCTCTGTTCTGTACTGTTCTGCTCCGCTCTGCTCTGCTCCGTTCTGCTCTGCTCTGCTCTGCTCTGCTCTGCTCTGCTCCACTCTGTTCTGTTCTGTTCTGTTCTGCTCCGCTCAATTCTGTTCTGTTCTGCGCCGCTCCGCTCTGTTCTGTTCTGTTCTGTTCTGTTCTGTTCTGTTCTGTTCTGTTCTGTTCTGTTCTGTTCTGCTCTGCTCCGCTCTGCTCTGCTCCGTTCTGCTCTGCTCTGCTCTGCTCTGCTCTGCTCTGCTCTGCTCTGTTCTGCTCCGCTCAATTCTGTTCTGTTCTGTTGTGCTCTGCTCCCCTCTGTTCTGTTCTGCTCCGCTCTGTTCTGTTCTGCTCTACTCTGCTCTGTTCTGTTCTGGTCTGCTCCGCTCTGTTCTGCTCTGCTCTGCTCCTCTCTGTTCTGTTCTGTTCTGTTCTGCTCCGCTCTGTTCTGTTTCTGTTCTGTTCTGTTCTGTTCTGTTCTGTTCTGCTCTGCTCTGCTCCGCTCTGTTCTGCTCTGCTCTGCTCTGCTCTGCTCTGCTCTGCTCTGCTCTGTTCTGTTCTGCTCTGCTCTGCTCTGCTCTGTTCTGTTCTGCTCTGCTCTGCTCTGCTCTGCTCTGTTCTGCTCTGCTCTGCTCCTCTCTGTTCTGTTCTGTTCTGTTCTGCTCCGCTCTGTTCTGTTTCTGTTCTGTTCTGTTCTGTTCTGTTCTGCTCTGCTCTGCTCTGCTCTGCTCTGCTCCGCTCTGCTCCGCTCTGCTCTGTTCTGCTCTGCTCTGCTCTGCTCTGCTCTGCTCTGCTCCGCTTTGTTCTGTTCTGTTCTGTTCTTTTGTGCTCTGCTTCGCTCTGTTCTGTTCTGTTCTGTTCTGTTCTGTTCTGTTCTGTTCTGCTCTGCTCCGCTCCGCTCCGCTCCGCTCCGCTCCGCTCCGCTCCGCTCCGCTCTGCTCTGCTCTGCTCTGCTCTGCTCTGCTCTGCTCCGCTCTGCTCTGTTCTGTTCTGTTGTGCTCTGCTCCGCTCTGTTCTGTTCTGCTCTGCTCTGCTCTGCTCTGCTCTGCTCTGCTCTGCTCTGCTCTGCTCTGCTCTGCTCTGCTCTGCTCTGCTCTGCTCTGCTCTGCTCTGCTCTGCTCTGCTCCGCTCTGCTCCGCTCTGTTCCGTTCTTTTCTGTTCTGCTCCGCTATGTTCTGTTCTGTTCTGTTCTGTTCTGCTCTGCTCTGCTCTGCTCTGTTCTGTTCTGGTCTGCTCCGCTCTGTTCTGCTCTGCTCTGCTCTGCTCTGCTCCTCTCTGTTCTGTTTCTGTTCTGTTCTGCTCTGCTCCGCTCCGTTCTGCTCTGCTCTGCTCTGTTCTGTTCTGTTCTGCTCTGCTCCGCTCCGTTCCGTTCCGTTCTGCTCTGCTCTGCTCTGCTCTGCTCTGCTCTGCTCTGCTCTGCTCTGCTCTGTTCTGTTCTGCTGTGCTCTGCTCTGCTCTGCTCTGCTCCGCTTTGTGCTGTTCTGTTCTGTTCTGTTCTGTTCTGCTCCGCTCTGCTCTGCTCTGCTCTGCTCTGCTCTGCTCTGCTCCGCTCCGTTCCTTTCTGCTCTGCTCTGCTCTGCTCTGCTCTGCTCTGCTCTGCTCTGCTCTGCTCTGCTCTGCTCTGCTCTGCTCTGCTCTGCTCTGCTCTGCTCCGCTCTGTTCTGTTCTGTTCTGTTGTGTTCTGCTCCGCTCTGTTCTGTTCTGCTCCGCTCTGTTCTGTTCTGCTCTGCTCTGCTCTGCTCCGCTCTGTTTCTGTTCTGTTCTGTTCTGTTCTGTTCTGTTCTGTTCTGTTCTGTTCTGCTCTGCTCCGCTCCGCTCCGCTCCGCTCCGCTCCGCTCCGCTCCGCTCCGCTCCGCTCCGCTCCGCTCCGCTCCGCTCCGCTCCGCTCCGCTCTGCTCTGCTCTGCTCTGCTCTGCTCTGCTCTGCTCTGCTCTGCTCTGCTCTGCTCTGCTCTGCTCTGCTCTGCTCTGCTCTGCTCTGCTCCGCTCTGCTCTGTTCTGTTCTGTTGTGCTCTGCTCCGCTCTGTTCTGTTCTGCTCTGCTCTGCTCTGCTCTGCTCTGTTCTGTACTGTTCTGCTCCGCTCTGCTCTGCTCCGTTCTGCTCTGCTCTGCTCTGCTCTGCTCTGCTCTGCTCTGCTCCACTCTGTTCTGTTCTGTTCTGTTCTGCTCCGCTCAATTCTGTTCTGTTCTGCGCCGCTCCGCTCTGTTCTGTTCTGTTCTGTTCTGTTCTGTTCTGTTCTGTTCTGTTCTGTTCTGTTCTGCTCTGTTCTGCTCTGCTCTGCTCCGCTCTGTTCTGATCTGCTCTGCTCCGCTCTGTTCTGATCTGCTCCGCTCTGTTCTGCTCTGCTCTGCTCTGCTCTGCTCTGCTCTGCTCTGCTCTGCTCTGCTCTGCTCTGCTCCGCTTTGTTCTGTTCTGTTCTGTTCTTTTGTGCTCTGCTTCGCTCTGTTCTGTTCTGTTCTGTTCTGTTCTGTTCTGCTCTGCTCTGCTCTGCTCTGCTGTGCTCTGCTCTGCTCCGCTCCGCTCCGCTCCGCTCCGCTCTGTTCTGCTCTGCTCCGCTCCGTTCTGTTCTGCTCTGCTCTGCTCTGCTCTGCTCTGCTCTGCTCTGCTCTGCTCTGCTCTGCTCTGCTCTGCTCTGCTCTGCTCTGCTCTGCTCTGCTCTGCTCTGCTCTGCTCCGCTCTGCTCCGCTCTGTTCCGTTCTTTTCTGTTCTGCTCCGCTATGTTCTGTTCTGTTCTGTTCTGTTCTGCTCTGCTCTGCTCTGCTCTGTTCTGTTCTGGTCTGCTCCGCTCTGTTCTGCTCTGCTCTGCTCTGCTCTGCTCCTCTCTGTTCTGTTTCTGTTCTGTTCTGCTCTGCTCCGCTCCGTTCTGCTCTGCTCTGCTCTGTTCTGTTCTGTTCTGCTCTGCTCCGCTCCGTTCCGTTCTGCTCTGCTCTGCTCTGCTCTGCTCTGCTCTGCTCTGCTCTGTTCTGTTCTGCTGTGCTCTGCTCTGCTCTGCTCTGCTCCGCTTTGTGCTGTTCTGTTCTGTTCTGTTCTGTTCTGCTCCGCTCTGCTCTGCTCTGCTCTGCTCTGCTCTGCTCTGCTCTGCTCCGCTCCGTTCCTTTCTGCTCTGCTCTGCTCTGCTCTGCTCTGCTCTGCTCTGCTCTGCTCTGCTCTGCTCTGCTCTGCTCTGCTCTGCTCTGCTCTGCTCTGCTCTGCTCTGCTCTGCTCTGCTCCGCTCCGCTCTGTTCTGTTCTGTTGTGTTCTGCTCCGCTCTGTTCTGTTCTGCTCCGCTCTGTTCTGTTCTGTTCTGTTCTGCTCTGCTCTGCTCCGCTCTGTTTCTGTTCTGTTCTGTTCTGTTCTGTTCTGCTCTGCTCTGCTCTGCTCTGCTCTGCTCTGCTCTGCTCTGCTCTGCTCTGCTCTGCTCCACTCTGTTCTGTTCTGTTCTGTTCTGCTCCGCTCAATTCTGTTCTGTTCTGCGCCGCTCCGCTCTGTTCTGTTCTGTTCTGTTCTGTTCTGTTCTGTTCTGTTCTGTTCTGTTCTGCTCTGCTCCGCTCTGCTCTGCTCCGTTCTGCTCTGCTCTGCTCTGCTCTGCTCTGCTCTGCTCTGCTCTGTTCTGCTCCGCTCAATTCTGTTCTGTTCTGTTGTGCTCTGCTCCCCTCTGTTCTGTTCTGCTCCGCTCTGTTCTGTTCTGCTCTACTCTGCTCTGTTCTGTTCTGGTCTGCTCCGCTCTGTTCTGCTCTGCTCTGCTCCTCTCTGTTCTGTTCTGTTCTGTTCTGCTCCGCTCTGTTCTGTTTCTGTTCTGTTCTGTTCTGTTCTGTTCTGTTCTGCTCTGCTCTGCTCCGCTCTGTTCTGCTCTGCTCTGCTCTGCTCTGCTCTGCTCTGCTCTGCTCTGTTCTGTTCTGCTCTGCTCTGCTCTGCTCTGTTCTGTTCTGCTCTGCTCTGCTCTGCTCTGCTCTGTTCTGCTCTGCTCTGCTCCTCTCTGTTCTGTTCTGTTCTGTTCTGCTCCGCTCTGTTCTGTTTCTGTTCTGTTCTGTTCTGTTCTGTTCTGCTCTGCTCTGCTCTGCTCTGCTCTGCTCCGCTCCGTTCTGCTCTGCTCTGCTCTGCTCTGCTCTGCTCTGCTCTGTTCTGCTCTGCTCTGCTCTGCTCTGCTCTGCTCTGCTCTGCTCCGCTTTGTTCTGTTCTGTTCTGTTCTTTTGTGCTCTGCTTCGCTCTGTTCTGTTCTGTTCTGTTCTGTTCTGTTCTGTTCTGTTCTGCTCTGCTCCGCTCCGCTCCGCTCCGCTCCGCTCCGCTCCGCTCCGCTCCGCTCCGCTCCGCTCTGCTCTGCTCTGCTCTGCTCTGCTCTGCTCTGCTCTGCTCTGCTCTGCTCTGCTCCGCTCTGCTCTGTTCTGTTGTGCTCTGCTCCGCTCTGTTCTGTTCTGCTCTGCTCTGCTCTGCTCTGCTCTGTTCTGTACTGTTCTGCTCCGCTCTGCTCTGCTCCGTTCTGCTCTGCTCTGCTCTGCTCTGCTCTGCTCTGCTCCACTCTGTTCTGTTCTGTTCTGTTCTGCTCCGCTCAATTCTGTTCTGTTCTGCGCCGCTCCGCTCTGTTCTGTTCTGTTCTGTTCTGTTCTGTTCTGTTCTGTTCTGTTCTGTTCTGTTCTGTTCTGCTCTGCTCCGCTCTGCTCTGCTCCGTTCTGCTCTGCTCTGCTCTGCTCTGCTCTGCTCTGCTCTGCTCTGTTCTGCTCCGCTCAATTCTGTTCTGTTCTGTTGTGCTCTGCTCCCCTCTGTTCTGTTCTGCTCCGCTCTGTTCTGTTCTGCTCTACTCTGCTCTGTTCTGTTCTGGTCTGCTCCGCTCTGTTCTGCTCTGCTCTGCTCCTCTCTGTTCTGTTCTGTTCTGTTCTGCTCCGCTCTGTTCTGTTTCTGTTCTGTTCTGTTCTGTTCTGTTCTGTTCTGCTCTGCTCTGCTCCGCTCTGTTCTGCTCTGCTCTGCTCTGCTCTGCTCTGCTCTGCTCTGCTCTGTTCTGTTCTGCTCTGCTCTGCTCTGCTCTGTTCTGTTCTGCTCTGCTCTGCTCTGCTCTGCTCTGTTCTGCTCTGCTCTGCTCCTCTCTGTTCTGTTCTGTTCTGTTCTGCTCCGCTCTGTTCTGTTTCTGTTCTGTTCTGTTCTGTTCTGTTCTGCTCTGCTCTGCTCTGCTCTGCTCCGCTCTGCTCTGCTCTGCTCTGTTCTGCTCTGCTCTGCTCTGCTCTGCTCTGCTCTGCTCCGCTTTGTTCTGTTCTGTTCTGTTCTTTTGTGCTCTGCTTCGCTCTGTTCTGTTCTGTTCTGTTCTGTTCTGTTCTGTTCTGTTCTGCTCTGCTCCGCTCCGCTCCGCTCCGCTCCGCTCCGCTCCGCTCCGCTCCGCTCCGCTCCGCTCTGCTCTGCTCTGCTCTGCTCTGCTCTGCTCTGCTCCGCTCTGCTCTGTTCTGTTCTGTTGTGCTCTGCTCCGCTCTGTTCTGTTCTGCTCTGCTCTGCTCTGCTCTGCTCTGCTCTGCTCTGCTCTGCTCTGCTCTGCTCTGCTCTGCTCTGCTCTGCTCTGCTCTGCTCTGCTCTGCTCTGCTCTGCTCCGCTCTGCTCCGCTCTGTTCCGTTCTTTTCTG
>JANJGN010000067.1:427500-432500 GCA_026770705.1 Isurus oxyrinchus
GCTCTGCTCTGCTCTGCTCTGCTCTGCTCTGCTCCGCTCTGTTCCGTTCTTTTCTGTTCTGCTCCGCTATGTTCTGTTCTGTTCTGTTCTGTTCTGCTCTGCTCTGCTCTGCTCTGTTCTGTTCTGGTCTGCTCCGCTCTGTTCTGCTCTGCTCTGCTCTGCTCTGCTCCTCTCTGTTCTGTTTCTGTTCTGTTCTGCTCTGCTCCGCTCCGTTCTGCTCTGCTCTGCTCTGTTCTGTTCTGTTCTGCTCTGCTCCGCTCCGTTCCGTTCTGCTCTGCTCTGCTCTGCTCTGCTCTGCTCTGCTCTGCTCTGTTCTGTTCTGCTGTGCTCTGCTCTGCTCTGCTCTGCTCCGCTTTGTGCTGTTCTGTTCTGTTCTGTTCTGTTCTGCTCCGCTCTGCTCTGCTCTGCTCTGCTCTGCTCTGCTCCGCTCCGTTCCTTTCTGCTCTGCTCTGCTCTGCTCTGCTGTGCTCTGCTCTGCTCTGCTCTGCTCTGCTCTGCTCTGCTCTGCTCTGCTCTGCTCTGCCCTGCTCCGCTCCGCTCTGTTCTGTTCTGTTCTGTTGTGTTCTGCTCCGCTCTGTTCTGTTCTGCTCCGCTCTGTTCTGTTCTGTTCTGTTCTGCTCTGCTCTGCTCTGCTCCGCTCTGTTTCTGTTCTGTTCTGTTCTGTTCTGTTCTGCTCTGCTCTGCTCTGCTCTGCTCTGCTCTGCTCTGCTCTGCTCTGCTCTGCTCTGCTCCACTCTGTTCTGTTCTGTTCTGTTCTGCTCCGCTCAATTCTGTTCTGTTCTGCGCCGCTCCGCTCTGTTCTGTTCTGTTCTGTTCTGTTCTGTTCTGTTCTGCTCTGCTCTGCTCCGCTCTGCTCTGCTCCGTTCTGCTCTGCTCTGCTCTGCTCTGCTCTGCTCTGCTCTGTTCTGCTCCGCTCAATTCTGTTCTGTTCTGTTGTGCTCTGCTCCCCTCTGTTCTGTTCTGCTCCGCTCTGTTCTGTTCTGCTCTACTCTGCTCTGTTCTGTTCTGGTCTGCTCCGCTCTGTTCTGCTCTGCTCTGCTCCTCTCTGTTCTGTTCTGTTCTGTTCTGCTCCGCTCTGTTCTGTTTCTGTTCTGTTCTGTTCTGTTCTGTTCTGCTCTGCTCTGCTCCGCTCTGTTCTGCTCTGCTCTGCTCTGCTCTGCTCTGCTCTGCTCTGTTCTGTTCTGCTCTGCTCTGCTCTGCTCTGTTCTGTTCTGCTCTGCTCTGCTCTGCTCTGCTCTGTTCTGCTCTGCTCTGCTCCTCTCTGTTCTGTTCTGTTCTGTTCTGCTCCGCTCTGTTCTGTTTCTGTTCTGTTCTGTTCTGTTCTGTTCTGTTCTGCTCTGCTCTGCTCTGCTCCGCTCTGTTCTGCTCTGCTCTGCTCTGCTCTGCTCTGCTCTGCTCTGTTCTGCTCTGCTCTGCTCTGCTCTGCTCTGCTCTGCTCCGCTTTGTTCTGTTCTGTTCTGTTCTTTTGTGCTCTGCTTCGCTCTGTTCTGTTCTGTTCTGTTCTGTTCTGTTCTGTTCTGTTCTGCTCTGCTCCGCTCCGCTCCGCTCCGCTCCGCTCCGCTCCGCTCCGCTCTGCTCTGCTCTGCTCTGCTCTGCTCTGCTCTGCTCTGCTCTGTTCTGTTCTGTTCCATTCTTTTCTGTTCTGCTCCGCTATGTTCTGTTCTGTTCTGTTCTGTTCTGCTCTGCTCTGCTCTGCTCTGTTCTGTTCTGGTCTGCTCCGCTCTGTTCTGCTCTGCTCTGCTCTGCTCTGCTCCTCTCTGTTCTGTTTCTGTTCTGTTCTGCTCTGCTCCGCTCCGTTCTGCTCTGCTCTGCTCTGTTCTGTTCTGTTCTGCTCTGCTCCGCTCCGTTCCGTTCCGTTCTGCTCTGCTCTGCTCTGCTCTGCTCTGCTCTGCTCTGCTCTGCTCTGTTCTGTTCTGCTGTGCTCTGCTCTGCTCTGCTCTGCTCCGCTTTGTGCTGTTCTGTTCTGTTCTGTTCTGCTCCGCTCTGCTCTGCTCTGCTCTGCTCTGCTCTGATCTGCTCCGCTCCGTTCCTTTCTGCTCTGCTCTGCTCTGCTCTGCTCTGCTCTGCTCTGCTCTGCTCTGCTCTGCTCTGCTCTGCTCTGCTCTGCTCTGCTCTGCTCTGCTCCGCTCCGCTCCGCTCTGTTCTGTTCTGTTCTGTTGTGTTCTGCTCCGCTCTGTTCTGTTCTGCTCCGCTCTGTTCTGTTCTGTTCTGTTCTGCTCTGCTCTGCTCTGCTCCGCTCTGTTTCTGTTCTGTTCTGTTCTGTTCTGTTCTGTTCTGTTCTGTTCTGTTCTGTTCTGCTCTGCTCTGCTCTGCTCTGCTCTGCTCCGCTCCGTTCTGCTCTGCTCTGCTCTGCTCCTCTCCTCTCTGTTCTGTTCTGTTCTGCTCCGCTCTGTTCTGTTTCTGTTCTGTTCTGTTCTGATCTGCTCTGCTCCGCTCTGTTCTGATCTGCTCCGCTCTGTTCTGCTCTGCTCTGCTCTGCTCTGCTCTGCTCTGCTCTGCTCTGCTCTGCTCTGCTCTGCTCCGCTTTGTTCTGTTCTGTTCTGTTCTTTTGTGCTCTGCTTCGCTCTGTTCTGTTCTGTTCTGTTCTGTTCTGTTCTGCTCTGCTCTGCTCTGCTCTGCTGTGCTCTGCTCTGCTCCGATCCGCTCCGCTCCGCTCCGCTCCGCTCCGCTCCGCTCCGCTCCGCTCCGCTCCGCTCCGCTCCGCTCCGCTCTGTTCTGCTCTGCTCCGCTCCGTTCTGTTCTGCTCTGCTCTGCTCTGCTCTGCTCTGCTCTGCTCTGCTCTGCTCTGCTCTGCTCTGCTCTGCTCTGCTCTGCTCTGCTCTGCTCTGCTCTGCTCTGCTCTGCTCTGCTCTGCTCTGCTCTGCTCTGCTCCGCTCTGCTCCGCTCTGTTCCGTTCTTTTCTGTTCTGCTCCGCTATGTTCTGTTCTGTTCTGTTCTGTTCTGCTCTGCTCTGCTCTGCTCTGTTCTGTTCTGGTCTGCTCCGCTCTGTTCTGCTCTGCTCTGCTCTGCTCTGCTCCTCTCTGTTCTGTTTCTGTTCTGTTCTGCTCTGCTCCGCTCCGTTCTGCTCTGCTCTGCTCTGTTCTGTTCTGTTCTGCTCTGCTCCGCTCCGTTCCGTTCTGCTCTGCTCTGCTCTGCTCTGCTCTGCTCTGCTCTGCTCTGTTCTGTTCTGCTGTGCTCTGCTCTGCTCTGCTCTGCTCCGCTTTGTGCTGTTCTGTTCTGTTCTGTTCTGTTCTGCTCCGCTCTGCTCTGCTCTGCTCTGCTCTGCTCTGCTCTGCTCTGCTCCGCTCCGTTCCTTTCTGCTCTGCTCTGCTCTGCTCTGCTCTGCTCTGCTCTGCTCTGCTCTGCTCTGCTCTGCTCTGCTCTGCTCTGCTCTGCTCTGCTCTGCTCTGCTCTGCTCCGCTCCGCTCTGTTCTGTTCTGTTGTGTTCTGCTCCGCTCTGTTCTGTTCTGCTCCGCTCTGTTCTGTTCTGTTCTGTTCTGCTCTGCTCTGCTCCGCTCTGTTTCTGTTCTGTTCTGTTCTGTTCTGTTCTGCTCTGCTCTGCTCTGCTCTGCTCTGCTCTGCTCTGCTCTGCTCTGCTCTGCTCTGCTCCACTCTGTTCTGTTCTGTTCTGTTCTGCTCCGCTCAATTCTGTTCTGTTCTGCGCCGCTCCGCTCTGTTCTGTTCTGTTCTGTTCTGTTCTGTTCTGTTCTGTTCTGTTCTGTTCTGCTCTGCTCCGCTCTGCTCTGCTCCGTTCTGCTCTGCTCTGCTCTGCTCTGCTCTGCTCTGCTCTGCTCTGTTCTGCTCCGCTCAATTCTGTTCTGTTCTGTTGTGCTCTGCTCCCCTCTGTTCTGTTCTGCTCCGCTCTGTTCTGTTCTGCTCTACTCTGCTCTGTTCTGTTCTGGTCTGCTCCGCTCTGTTCTGCTCTGCTCTGCTCCTCTCTGTTCTGTTCTGTTCTGTTCTGCTCCGCTCTGTTCTGTTTCTGTTCTGTTCTGTTCTGTTCTGTTCTGTTCTGCTCTGCTCTGCTCCGCTCTGTTCTGCTCTGCTCTGCTCTGCTCTGCTCTGCTCTGCTCTGCTCTGTTCTGTTCTGCTCTGCTCTGCTCTGCTCTGTTCTGTTCTGCTCTGCTCTGCTCTGCTCTGCTCTGTTCTGCTCTGCTCTGCTCCTCTCTGTTCTGTTCTGTTCTGTTCTGCTCCGCTCTGTTCTGTTTCTGTTCTGTTCTGTTCTGTTCTGTTCTGCTCTGCTCTGCTCTGCTCTGCTCTGCTCCGCTCCGTTCTGCTCTGCTCTGCTCTGCTCTGCTCTGCTCTGCTCTGTTCTGCTCTGCTCTGCTCTGCTCTGCTCTGCTCTGCTCTGCTCCGCTTTGTTCTGTTCTGTTCTGTTCTTTTGTGCTCTGCTTCGCTCTGTTCTGTTCTGTTCTGTTCTGTTCTGTTCTGTTCTGTTCTGCTCTGCTCCGCTCCGCTCCGCTCCGCTCCGCTCCGCTCCGCTCCGCTCCGCTCCGCTCCGCTCCGCTCTGCTCTGCTCTGCTCTGCTCTGCTCTGCTCTGCTCTGCTCTGCTCTGCTCCGCTCTGCTCTGTTCTGTTGTGCTCTGCTCCGCTCTGTTCTGTTCTGCTCTGCTCTGCTCTGCTCTGCTCTGTTCTGTACTGTTCTGCTCCGCTCTGCTCTGCTCCGTTCTGCTCTGCTCTGCTCTGCTCTGCTCTGCTCTGCTCCACTCTGTTCTGTTCTGTTCTGTTCTGCTCCGCTCAATTCTGTTCTGTTCTGCGCCGCTCCGCTCTGTTCTGTTCTGTTCTGTTCTGTTCTGTTCTGTTCTGTTCTGTTCTGTTCTGTTCTGTTCTGCTCTGCTCCGCTCTGCTCTGCTCCGTTCTGCTCTGCTCTGCTCTGCTCTGCTCTGCTCTGCTCTGCTCTGTTCTGCTCCGCTCAATTCTGTTCTGTTCTGTTGTGCTCTGCTCCCCTCTGTTCTGTTCTGCTCCGCTCTGTTCTGTTCTGCTCTACTCTGCTCTGTTCTGTTCTGGTCTGCTCCGCTCTGTTC
>JANJGN010000067.1:437500-440000 GCA_026770705.1 Isurus oxyrinchus
TGCTCTGCTCTGCTCTGTTCTGCTCTGCTCTGCTCTGCTCTGCTCTGCTCTGCTCTGCTCTGTTCTGTTCTGTTCTGTTCTGCTCTGCTCTGCTCTGCTCTGCTCTGCTCTGCTCTGCTCTGCTCTGCTCTGCTCCGCTCTGCTCCCCTCTGTTCCGTTCTGTTCTGTTGTGCTCTGCTCCCCTCTGTTCTGCTCCGCTATGTTCTGTTCTGTTCTGTTCTGTTCTGCTCTGTTCTGCTCTGCTCTGCTCCGCTCTGTTCTGCTCTGCTCTGCTCTGCTCTGCTCCTCTCTGTTCTGTTCTGTTCTGTTCTGCTCCGCTCTGTTCTGTTTCTGTTCTGTTCTGCTCTGCTCCGCTCCGTTCTGCTCTGCTCCGTTCTGCTCTGCTCTGCTCTGTTCTGTTCTGCTCTGCTCCGCTCCGTTCTGCTCTGCTTTGCTCTGCTCTGCTCTGCTCTGCTCTGCTCTGCTCTGTTCTGCTCTGCTCTGCTCTGCTCTGCTCTGCTCTGCTCTGCTCTGCTCCGCTCCGTTCCTTTCTGCTCTGCTCTGCTCTGCTGTGCTCTGCTCTGCTCTGCTCTGCTCTGCTCTGCTCTGCTCTGTTCTGTTGTGTTCTGCTCCGCTCTGTTCTGTTCTGCTCCGCTCTGTTCTGTTCTGTTCTGCTCTGCTCTGCTCTGCTCCGCTCTGTTTCTGTTCTGTTCTGTTCTGCTCTGCTCCGCTCCGTTCTGCTCTGCTCTGCTCTGTTCTGTTCTGCTCTGCTCTGCTCTGCTCCTCTCCTCTCTGTTCTGTTCTGTTCTGCTCTGCTCCTCTCTGTTCTGTTCTGTTCTGTTCTGCTCCGCTCTGTTCTGTTTCTGTTCTGTTCTGCTCTGCTCTGCTCCGCTCTGTTCTGTTCTGTTCTGTTGTGCTTTGCTCCGCTCTGTTCTGTTTCTGTTCTGCTCCGCTCTGTTCTCTTCTGTTCTGTTCTGCTCTGCTCTGCTCTGCTCTGCTCCGCTCTGCTCCGTTCTGCTCTGCTCTGCTCCACTCTGTTCTGTTCTGTTCTGTTCTGCTCTGCTCTGCTCTGTTCTGTTCTGTTCTGTTGTGCTCTGCTCCCCTCTTCTGTTCTGTTCTGCTCCGCTCTGTTCTGCTCCGCTCTGTTCTGTTCTGTTCTGTTCTGCTCTGCTCTGCTCTGCTCTGCTCTGCTCTGCTCTGTACTGTTCTGCTCTGCTCTGCTCTGCTCTGCTCCTCTCCTCTCTGTTCTGTTCTGTTCTGCTCCTCTCCTCTCTGTTCTGTTCTGTTCTGTTCTGTTCTGTTCTGCTCTGCTCTGCTCTGCTGTGTTCTGTACTGTTCTGCTCCGCTCCGCTCTGTTCTGTTCTGTTCTGTTCTGTTCTGTTCTGTTCTGCTCTGCTCTGCTCTGCTCTGTACTGTTCTGCTCCGCTCTGTTCTGTTCTGTTCTGCTCTGCTCTGCTCTGCTCTGCTCTGTTCTGTACTGTTCTGCTCCGCTCTGCTCTGCTCCGTTCTGCTCTGCTCTGCTCTGCTCTGCTCTGCTCTGCTCTGCTCCACTCTGTTCTGTTCTGTTCTGTTCTGCTCCGCTCAATTCTGTTCTGTTCTGCGCCGCTCCGCTCTGTTCTGTTCTGTTCTGTTCTGTTCTGTTCTGTTCTGTTCTGCTCTGCTCTGCTCCGCTCTGCTCTGCTCCGTTCTGCTCTGCTCTGCTCTGCTCTGCTCTGCTCTGTTCTGCTCCGCTCAATTCTGTTCTGTTCTGTTGTGCTCTGCTCCCCTCTGTTCTGTTCTGCTCCGCTCTGTTCTGTTCTGCTCTGCTCTGCTCTGTTCTGTTCTGGTCTGCTCCGCTCTGTTCTGCTCTGCTCTGCTCCTCTCTGTTCTGTTCTGTTCTGTTCTGCTCCGCTCTGTTCTGTTTCTGTTCTGTTCTGTTCTGTTCTGTTCTGCTCTGCTCTGCTCTGCTCTGCTCTGCTCTGCTCTGCTCTGCTCTGCTCTGCTCTGCTCTGCTCTGCTCTGTTCTGTTCTGCTCTGCTCTGCTCTGCTCTGTTCTGTTCTGCTCTGCTCTGCTCTGCTCTGCTCTGTTCTGCTCTGCTCTGCTCCTCTCTGTTCTGTTCTGTTCTGTTCTGCTCTGCTCTGTTCTGTTTCTGTTCTGTTCTGCTCTGCTCCGCTCCGTTCTGCACTGCTCTGCTCTGTTCTGTTCTGTTCTGCTCTGCTCCGCTCCGTTCCGTTCTGCTCTGCTCTGCTCTGCTCTGCTCTGCTCTGCTCTGCTCTGCTCTGCTCTGCTCTGCTCTGCTCTGCTCTGCTCTGCTCCGCTCTGCTCCTCTCTGTTCTGTTCTGTTCTGTTCTGCTCCGCTCTGTTCTGTTTCTGTTCTGTTCTGTTCTGTTCTGTTCTGTTCTGCTCTGCTCTGCTCCGCTCTGTTCTGCTCTGCTCTGCTCTGCTCTGCTCTGCTCTGCTCTGCTCTGCTCTGCTCTGCTCTGCTCTGCTCTGCTCTGTTCTGTTCTGGTCTGCTCCGCTCTGTTCTGCTCTGCTCTGCAC
>JANJGN010000067.1:457500-460000 GCA_026770705.1 Isurus oxyrinchus
CTCTGTTCCGTTCTGTTCTGTTGTGCTCTGCTCCCCTCTGTTCTGCTCCGCTATGTTCTGTTCTGTTCTGTTCTGTTCTGCTCTGTTCTGCTCTGCTCTGCTCCGCTCTGTTCTGCTCTGCTCTGCTCTGCTCTGCTCCTCTCTGTTCTGTTCTGTTCTGTTCTGCTCCGCTCTGTTCTGTTTCTGTTCTGTTCTGCTCTGCTCCGCTCCGTTCTGCTCTGCTCCGTTCTGCTCTGCTCTGCTCTGTTCTGTTCTGCTCTGCTCCGCTCCGTTCTGCTCTGCTTTGCTCTGCTCTGCTCTGCTCTGCTCTGCTCTGCTCTGTTCTGCTCTGCTCTGCTCTGCTCTGCTCTGCTCTGCTCTGCTCTGCTCCGCTCCGTTCCTTTCTGCTCTGCTCTGCTCTGCTGTGCTCTGCTCTGCTCTGCTCTGCTCTGCTCTGCTCTGCTCTGTTCTGTTGTGTTCTGCTCCGCTCTGTTCTGTTCTGCTCCGCTCTGTTCTGTTCTGTTCTGCTCTGCTCTGCTCTGCTCTGCTCCGCTCCGTTCCTTTCTGCTCTGCTCTGCTCTGCTGTGCTCTGCTCTGCTCTGCTCTGCTCTGCTCTGCTCTGCTCTGTTCTGTTGTGTTCTGCTCCGCTCTGTTCTGTTCTGCTCCGCTCTGTTCTGTTCTGTTCTGCTCTGCTCTGCTCTGCTCCGCTCTGTTTCTGTTCTGTTCTGTTCTGCTCTGCTCCGCTCCGTTCTGCTCTGCTCTGCTCTGTTCTGTTCTGCTCTGCTCTGCTCTGCTCCTCTCCTCTCTGTTCTGTTCTGTTCTGCTCTGCTCCTCTCTGTTCTGTTCTGTTCTGTTCTGCTCCGCTCTGTTCTGTTTCTGTTCTGTTCTGCTCTGCTCTGCTCCGCTCTGTTCTGTTCTGTTCTGTTGTGCTTTGCTCCGCTCTGTTCTGTTTCTGTTCTGCTCCGCTCTGTTCTCTTCTGTTCTGTTCTGCTCTGCTCTGCTCTGCTCTGCTCCGCTCTGCTCCGTTCTGCTCTGCTCTGCTCCACTCTGTTCTGTTCTGTTCTGTTCTGCTCTGCTCTGCTCTGTTCTGTTCTGTTCTGTTGTGCTCTGCTCCCCTCTTCTGTTCTGTTCTGCTCCGCTCTGTTCTGCTCCGCTCTGTTCTGTTCTGTTCTGTTCTGCTCTGCTCTGCTCTGCTCTGCTCTGCTCTGCTCTGTACTGTTCTGCTCTGCTCTGCTCTGCTCTGCTCCTCTCCTCTCTGTTCTGTTCTGTTCTGCTCCTCTCCTCTCTGTTCTGTTCTGTTCTGTTCTGTTCTGTTCTGCTCTGTTCTGCTCTGCTGTGTTCTGTACTGTTCTGCTCCGCTCCGCTCTGTTCTGTTCTGTTCTGTTCTGTTCTGTTCTGCTCTGCTCTGCTCTGCTCTGTACTGTTCTGCTCCGCTCTGTTCTGTTCTGTTCTGCTCTGCTCTGCTCTGCTCTGCTCTGTTCTGTACTGTTCTGCTCCGCTCTGCTCTGCTCCGTTCTGCTCTGCTCTGCTCTGCTCTGCTCTGCTCTGCTCTGCTCCACTCTGTTCTGTTCTGTTCTGTTCTGCTCCGCTCAATTCTGTTCTGTTCTGCGCCGCTCCGCTCTGTTCTGTTCTGTTCTGTTCTGTTCTGTTCTGTTCTGTTCTGCTCTGCTCTGCTCCGCTCTGCTCTGCTCCGTTCTGCTCTGCTCTGCTCTGCTCTGCTCTGCTCTGTTCTGCTCCGCTCAATTCTGTTCTGTTCTGTTGTGCTCTGCTCCCCTCTGTTCTGTTCTGCTCCGCTCTGTTCTGTTCTGCTCTGCTCTGCTCTGTTCTGTTCTGGTCTGCTCCGCTCTGTTCTGCTCTGCTCTGCTCCTCTCTGTTCTGTTCTGTTCTGTTCTGCTCCGCTCTGTTCTGTTTCTGTTCTGTTCTGTTCTGTTCTGCTCTGCTCTGCTCTGCTCTGCTCTGCTCTGCTCTGCTCTGCTCTGCTCTGCTCTGCTCTGCTCTGCTCTGCTCTGCTCTGCTCTGTTCTGTTCTGCTCTGCTCTGCTCTGCTCTGTTCTGTTCTGCTCTGCTCTGCTCTGCTCTGCTCTGTTCTGCTCTGCTCTGCTCCTCTCTGTTCTGTTCTGTTCTGTTCTGCTCTGCTCTGTTCTGTTTCTGTTCTGTTCTGCTCTGCTCCGCTCCGTTCTGCACTGCTCTGCTCTGTTCTGTTCTGTTCTGCTCTGCTCCGCTCCGTTCCGTTCTGCTCTGCTCTGCTCTGCTCTGCTCTGCTCTGCTCTGCTCTGCTCTGCTCTGCTCTGCTCTGCTCTGCTCTGCTCTGCTCCGCTCTGCTCCTCTCTGTTCTGTTCTGTTCTGTTCTGCTCCGCTCTGTTCTGTTTCTGTTCTGTTCTGTTCTGTTCTGTTCTGTTCTGCTCTGCTCTGCTCCGCTCTGTTCTGCTCTGCTCTGCTCTGCTCTGCTCTGCTCTGCTCTGCTCTGCTCTGCTCTGCTCTGCTCTGTTCTGTTCTGGTCTGCTCCGCTCTGTTCTGCTCTG
>JANJGN010000067.1:472500-480000 GCA_026770705.1 Isurus oxyrinchus
GTTCTCTTCTGTTCTGTTCTGCTCTGCTCTGCTCTGCTCTGCTCCGCTCTGCTCCGTTCTGCTCTGCTCTGCTCCACTCTGTTCTGTTCTGTTCTGTTCTGCTCCGCTCAATTCTGTTCTGTTCTGTTCTGCTCTGCTCTGCTCTGTTCTGTTCTGTTCTGTTGTGCTCTGCTCCCCTCTTCTGTTCTGTTCTGCTCCGCTCTGTTCTGCTCCGCTCTGTTCTGTTCTGTTCTGTTCTGTTCTGTTCTGTTCTGCTCTGCTCTGCTCTGCTCTGCTCTGCTCTGCTCTGTACTGTTCTGCTCTGCTCTGCTCTGCTCTGCTCCTCTCCTCTCTGTTCTGTTCTGTTCTGCTCCTCTCCTCTCTGTTCTGTTCTGTTCTGCTCTGCTCTGCTTCTGTTCTGTTCTGTTCTGTTCTGCTCTGCTCTGCTCTGCTCTGTTCTGTACTGTTCTGCTCCGCTCTGCTCTGCTCCGTTCTGCTCTGCTCTGCTCTGCTCTGCTCTGCTCTGCTCTGCTCTGCTCCACTCTGTTCTGTTCTGTTCTGTTCTGCTCCGCTCAATTCTGTTCTATTCTGCGCCGCTCCGCTCTGTTCTGTTCTGTTCTGTTCTGTTCTGTTCTGCTCTGCTCCGCTCTGCTCTGCTCCGTTCTGCTCTGCTCTGCTCTGCTCTGCTCTGCTCTGTTCTGCTCCGCTCAATTCTGTTCTGTTCTGTTCTGTTCTGTTCTGCTCTGCTCTGCTCTGCTGTGTTCTGTACTGTTCTGCTCCGCTCCGCTCTGTTCTGTTCTGTTCTGTTCTGTTCTGTTCTGCTCTGCTCTGCTCTGCTCTGCTCTGTTCTGTACTGTTCTGCTCCGCTCTGCTCCGTTCTGCTCTGCTCTGCTCTGCTCTGCTCTGCTCTGCTCTGCTCTGCTCTGCTCTGCTCTGCTCTGCTCTGCTCTGCTCTGCTCTGCTCTGCTCTGCTCCGCTCCGCTCCGTTCTGTTCTGTTCTGTTGTGTTCTGCTCCGCTCTGTTCTGTTCTGCTCCGCTCTGTTCTGTTCTGTTCTGTTCTGCTCTGCTCTGCTCTGCTCTGCTCCGCTCTGTTTCTGTTCTGTTCTGTTCTGTTCTGTTCTGTTCTGCTCTGCTCTGCTCCGCTCCGTTCTGCTCTGCTCTGCTCTGCTCCTCTCCTCTCTGTTCTGCTCTGTTCTGCTCCGCTCTGTTCTGCTCTGCTCTGCTCTGCTCTGCTCTGCTCTGCTCTGCTCTGCTCTGCTCTGCTCTGTTCTGCTCTGCTCTGCTCTGCTCTGCTCTGCTCTGCTCTGCTCCGCTTTGTTCTGTTCTGTTCTGTTCTGTTCTGTTCTGCTCTGCTCTGCTCTGCTCTGCTCTGCTCTGCTCTGCTCTGCTCTGCTCCGCTCCGCTCCGCTCCGCTCTGCTCTGCTCTGCTCTGTTCTGTTCTGTTGTGCTCTGCTCCGCTCTGTTCTGTTCTGCTCTGCTCTGCTCTGCTCTGCTCTGCTCTGCTCTGCTCTGCTCTGCTCCGCTCTGCTCCCCTCTGTTCCGTTCTGTTCTGTTGTGCTCTGCTCCCCTCTGTTCTGCTCCGCTATGTTCTGTTCTGTTCTGTTCTGTTCTGTTCTGTTCTGCTCTGTTCTGCTCTGCTCTGCTCTGTTCTGTTCTGGTCTGCTCCACTCTGTTCTGCTCTGCTCTGCTCTGCTCTGCTCCTCTCTGTTCTGTTCTGTTCTGTTCTGCTCCGCTCTGTTCTGTTTCTGTTCTGTTCTGTTCTGTTCTGCTCTGTTCTGCTCTGCTCCGCTCCGTTCTGCTCTGCTCTGCTCTGCTCTGCTCTGCTCTGCTCTGCTCTGCTCTGCTCTGTTCTGTTCTGCTCTGCTCTGCTCTGCTCTGCTCTGCTCTGCTCCGCTCCGTTCCTTTCTGCTCTGCTCTGCTCTGCTCTGCTCTGCTCTGCTCTGCTCTGCTCTGCTCTGCTCTGCTCTGCTCTGCTCTGCTCCGCTCTGTTCTGTTTTGTTCTGTTGTGTTCTGCTCCGCTCTGTTCTGTTCTGCTCTGCTCTGTTCTGTTCTGTTCTGCTCTGCTCTGCTCTGCTCTGCTCCGCTCTGTTTCTGTTCTGTTCTGTTCTGCTCTGCTCCGCTCCGTTCTGCTCTGCTCTGCTCTGCTCTGTTCTGTTCTGCTCTGCTCTGCTCTGCTCCTCTCCTCTCTGTTCTGTTCTGTTCTGCTCTGCTCCTCTCTGTTCTGTTCTGTTCTGTTCTGCTCCGCTCTGTTCTGTTTCTGTTCTGTTCTGCTCTGCTCTGCTCCGCTCTGTTCTGTTCTGTTCTGTTGTGCTTTGCTCCGCTCTGTTCTGTTTCTGTTCTGCTCCGCTCTGTTCTCTTCTGTTCTGTTCTGCTCTGCTCTGCTCTGCTCTGCTCTGCTCCGCTCTGCTCCGTTCTGCTCTGCTCTGCTCCACTCTGTTCTGTTCTGTTCTGTTCTGCTCCGCTCAATTCTGTTCTGTTCTGTTCTGCTCTGCTCTGCTCTGTTCTGTTCTGTTCTGTTGTGCTCTGCTCCCCTCTTCTGTTCTGTTCTGCTCCGCTCTGTTCTGCTCCGCTCTGTTCTGTTCTGCTCTGCTCTGCTCTGCTCTGCTCTGCTCTGTTCTGTTCTGCTCTGCTCTGCTCTGCTCTGCTCTGCTCTGCTCTGCTCTGCTCCGCTCCGTTCCTTTCTGCTCTGCTCTGCTCTGCTCTGCTCTGCTCTGCTCTGCTCTGCTCTGCTCTGCTCTGCTCTGCTCTGCTCTGCTCCGCTCTGTTCTGTTTTGTTCTGTTGTGTTCTGCTCCGCTCTGTTCTGTTCTGCTCCGCTCTGTTCTGTTCTGTTCTGCTCTGCTCTGCTCTGCTCCGCTCTGTTTCTGTTCTGTTCTGTTCTGCTCTGCTCCGCTCCGTTCTGCTCTGCTCTGTTCTGTTCTGCTCTGCTCTGCTCTGCTCCTCTCCTCTCTGTTCTGTTCTGTTCTGCTCTGCTCCTCTCTGTTCTGTTCTGTTCTGTTCTGCTCCGCTCTGTTCTGTTTCTGTTCTGTTGTGCTTTGCTCCGCTCTGTTCTGTTTCTGTTCTGCTCCGCTCTGTTCTCTTCTGTTCTGTTCTGCTCTGCTCTGCTCTGCTCTGCTCCGCTCTGCTCCGTTCTGCTCTGCTCTGCTCCACTCTGTTCTGTTCTGTTCTGTTCTGCTCCGCTCAATTCTGTTCTGTTCTGTTCTGCTCTGCTCTGCTCTGTTCTGTTCTGTTCTGTTGTGCTCTGCTCCCCTCTTCTGTTCTGTTCTGCTCCGCTCTGTTCTGCTCCGCTCTGTTCTGTTCTGTTCTGCTCTGCTCTGCTCTGCTCTGCTCTGCTCTGCTCTGCTCTGCTCTGCTCTGCTCTGCTCTGTACTGTTCTGCTCTGCTCTGCTCTGCTCTGCTCCTCTCCTCTCTGTTCTGTTCTGTTCTGCTCCTCTCCTCTCTGTTCTGTTCTGTTCTGTTCTGTTCTGTTCTGTTCTGTTCTGTTCTGTTCTGCTCTGCTCTGCTCTGCTGTGTTCTGTACTGTTCTGCTCCGCTCCGCTCTGTTCTGTTCTGTTCTGTTCTGTTCTGTTCTGCTCTGCTCTGCTCTGCTCTGCTCTGTTCTGTACTGTTCTGCTCCGCTCTGCTCTGCTCCGTTCTGCTCTGCTCTGCTCTGCTCTGCTCTGCTCTGCTCCACTCTGTTCTGTTCTGTTCTGTTCTGCTCCGCTCAATTCTGTTCTGTTCTGCGCCGCTCCGCTCTGTTCTGTTCTGTTCTGTTCTGTTCTGTTCTGCTCTGCTCCGCTCTGCTCTGCTCCGTTCTGCTCTGCTCTGCTCTGCTCTGCTCTGCTCTGTTCTGCTCCGCTCAATTCTGTTCTGTTCTGTTGTGCTCTGCTCCCCTCTGTTCTGTTCTGCTCCGCTCTGTTCTGTTCTGCTCTGCTCTGCTCTGTTCTGTTCTGGTCTGCTCCGCTCTGTTCTGCTCTGCTCTGCTCCTCTCTGTTCTGTTCTGTTCTGTTCTGCTCCGCTCTGTTCTGTTTCTGTTCTGTTCTGTTCTGTTCTGCTCTGCTCTGCTCTGCTCTGCTCTGCTCTGCTCTGCTCTGCTCTGCTCTGCTCTGCTCTGCTCTGTTCTGTTCTGCTCTGCTCTGCTCTGCTCTGTTCTGTTCTGCTCTGCTCTGCTCTGCTCTGTTCTGCTCTGCTCTGCTCCTCTCTGTTCTGTTCTGTTCTGTTCTGCTCCGCTCTGTTCTGTTTCTCTTCTGTTCTGTTCTGTTCTTCTCTGCTCTGCTCTGCTCTGCTCTGTTCTGTTCTGCTCTGCTCTGTTCTGTTCTGCTCTGCTCCGCTCTGTTCTGCTCTGCTCTGCTCTGCTCTGCTCTGCTCTGCTCTGCTCTGCTCTGCTCTGTTCTGCTCTGCTCTGCTCTGCTCTGCTCTGCTCTGCTCTGTTCTGTACTGTTCTGCTCCGCTCTGCTCTGCTCCGTTCTGCTCTGCTCTGCTCTGCTCTGCTCTGCTCCACTCTGTTCTGTTCTGTTCTGTTCTGCTCCGCTCAATTCTGTTCTGTTCTGCGCCGCTCCGCTCTGTTCTGTTCTGTTCTGTTCTGTTCTGTTCTGTTCTGCTCTGCTCCGCTCTGCTCTGCTCCGTTCTGCTCTGCTCTGCTCTGCTCTGCTCTGCTCTGCTCTGTTCTGCTCCGCTCAATTCTGTTCTGTTCTGTTCTGTTCTGTTCTGCTCTGCTCTGCTCTGCTGTGTTCTGTACTGTTCTGCTCCGCTCTTCTCTGTTCTGTTCTGTTCTGTTCTGTTCTGTTCTGTTCTGCTCTGCTCTGCTCTGCTCTGCTCTGTTCTGTACTGTTCTGCTCCGCTCTGCTCCGTTCTGCTCTGCTCTGCTCTGCTCTGCTCTGCTCTGCTCTGCTCTGCTCTGCTCAGCTCTGCTCCGCTCTGTTCTGTTCTGTTCTGTTGTGTTCTGCTCCGCTCTGTTCTGTTCTGCTCCGCTCTGTTCTGTTCTGTTCTGTTCTGCTCTGCTCTGCTCTGCTCTGCTCTGCTCTGCTCTGCTCTGCTCTGCTCTGCTCTGCTCTGCTCTGCTCTGCTCCGCTCTGTTTCTGTTCTGTTCTGTTCTGTTCTGCTCCGCTCTGTTCTGTTCTGCTCCGCTCTGTTCTGTTCTGTTCTGTTCTGCTCTGCTCTGCTCTGCTCTGCTCTGCTCTGCTCTGCTCTGCTCTGCTCTGCTCTGCTCTGCTCTGCTCTGCTCTGCTCTGCTCTGCTCCGCTCTGTTTCTGTTCTGTTCTGTTCTGTTCTGCTCTGCTCTGCTCTGCTCTGCTCCTCTCCGTTCTGCTCTGCTCTGCTCTGCTCCTCTCCTCTCTGTTCTGCTCTGTTCTGCTCCGCTCTGTTCTGCTCTGCTCTGCTCTGCTCTGCTCTGCTCTGCTCTGCTCTGCTCTGTTCTGTTCTGTTCTGCTCTGCTCTGCTCTGCTCTGCTCTGCTCTGCTCTGCTCTGCTCTGCTCTGCTCCGCTTTGTTCTGTTCTGTTCTGTTCTTTTGTGCTCTGCTCTGCTCTGCTCTGCTCTGCTCTGCTCTGTTCTGTTCTGCTCTGCTCTGCTCTGCTCTGCTCTGCTCTGCTCCGCTTTGTTCTGTTCTGTTCTGTTCTTTTGTGCTCTGCTTCGCTCTGTTCTGTTCTGTTCTGTTCTGTTCTGCTCTGCTCTGCTCTGCTCTGCTCTGCTCTGCTCTGCTCTGCTCTGCTCTGCTCTGCTCTGCTCCGCTCCGCTCCGCTCCGCTCTGCTCTGCTCTGTTCTGTTCTGTTGTGCTCTGCTCCGCTCTGTTCTGTTCTGTTCTGCTCTGCTCTGCTCTGCTCTGCTCTGCTCTGCTCTGCTCTGCTCTGCTCCGCTCTGCTCCCCTCTGTTCCGTTCTGTTCTGTTGTGCTCTGCTCCCCTCTGTTCTGCTCCGCTATGTTCTGTTCTGTTCTGTTCTGTTCTGCTCTGTTCTGCTCTGCTCTGCTCTGTTCTGTTCTGGTCTGCTCCGCTCTGTTCTGCTCTGCTCTGCTGTGCTCTGCTCCTCTCTGTTCTGTTCTGTTCTGTTCTGTTCTGCTCCGCTCTGTTCTGTTTCTGTTCTGTTCTGCTCTGCTCCGCTCCGTTCTGCTCTGCTCTGCTCCGTTCTGCTCTGCTCTGCTCTGTTCTGTTCTGCTCTGCTCCGCTCCGTTCTGCTCTGCTCTGCTCTGCTCTGCTCTGCTCTGCTCTGCTCTGCTCTGCTCTGTTCTGTTCTGCTCTGCTCTGCTCTGCTCTGCTCTGCTCTGCTCTGCTCCGCTCCGTTCCTTTCTGCTCTGCTCTGCTCTGCTCTGCTCTGCTCTGCTCTGCTCTGCTCTGCTCTGCTCTGCTCTGCTCTGCTCTGCTCTGCTCTGCTCTGCTCCGCTCTGTTCTGTTTTGTTCTGTTGTGTTCTGCTCCGCTCTGTTCTGTTCTGCTCCGCTCTGTTCTGTTCTGTTCTGCTCTGCTCTGCTCTGCTCTGCTCCGCTCTGTTTCTGTTCTGTTCTGTTCTGCTCTGCTCCGCTCCGTTCTGCTCTGCTCTGCTCTGTTCTGTTCTGCTCTGCTCTGCTCTGCTCCTCTCCTCTCTGTTCTGTTCTGTTCTGCTCTGCTCCTCTCTGTTCTGTTCTGTTCTGTTCTGCTCCGCTCTGTTCTGTTTCTGTTCTGTTCTGCTCTGCTCTGCTCCGCTCTGTTCTGTTCTGTTCTGTTGTGCTTTGCTCCGCTCTGTTCTGTTTCTGTTCTGCTCCGCTCTGTTCTCTTCTGTTCTGTTCTGCTCTGCTCTGCTCTGCTCTGCTCCGCTCTGCTCCGTTCTGCTCTGCTCTGCTCCACTCTGTTCTGTTCTGTTCTGTTCTGCTCCGCTCAATTCTGTTCTGTTCTGTTCTGCTCTGCTCTGCTCTGTTCTGTTCTGTTCTGTTGTGCTCTGCTCCCCTCTTCTGTTCTGTTCTGCTCCGCTCTGTTCTGCTCCGCTCTGTTCTGTTCTGTTCTGTTCTGCTCTGCTCTGCTCTGCTCTGCTCTGCTCTGCTCTGCTCTGTACTGTTCTGCTCTGCTCTGCTCTGCTCTGCTCCTCTCCTCTCTGTTCTGTTCTGTTCTGCTCCTCTCCTCTCTGTTCTGTTCTGTTCTGTTCTGTTCTGTTCTGTTCTGTTCTGTTCTGCTCTGCTCTGCTCTGCTGTGTTCTGTACTGTTCTGCTCCGCTCCGCTCTGTTCTGTTCTGTTCTGTTCTGTTCTGTTCTGCTCTGCTCTGCTCTGCTCTGCTCTGTTCTGTACTGTTCTGCTCCACTCTGCTCTGCTCCGTTCTGCTCTGCTCTGCTCTGCTCTGCTCTGCTCTGCTCTGCTCCACTCTGTTCTGTTCTGTTCTGTTCTGCTCCGCTCAATTCTGTTCTGTTCTGCGCCGCTCCGCTCTGTTCTGTTCTGTTCTGTTCTGTTCTGTTCTGTTCTGTTCTGCTCTGCTCCGCTCTGCTCTGCTCCGTTCTGCTCTGCTCTGCTCTGCTCTGCTCTGCTCTGCTCTGTTCTGCTCCGCTCAATTCTGTTCTGTTCTGTTGTGCTCTGCTCCCCTCTGTTCTG
>JANJGN010000067.1:485000-487500 GCA_026770705.1 Isurus oxyrinchus
GCTCTGCTCTGCTCTGCTCTGCTCTGCTCTGCTCTGCTCTGCTCCGCTCTGTTCTGTTTTGTTCTGTTGTGTTCTGCTCCGCTCTGTTCTGTTCTGCTCCGCTCTGTTCTGTTCTGTTCTGCTCTGCTCTGCTCTGCTCCGCTCTGTTTCTGTTCTGTTCTGTTCTGCTCTGCTCCGCTCCGTTCTGCTCTGCTCTGCTCTGCTCTGTTCTGTTCTGCTCTGCTCTGCTCCTCTCCTCTCCTCTCTGTTCTGTTCTGTTCTGCTCTGCTCCTCTCTGTTCTGTTCTGTTCTGTTCTGCTCCGCTCTGTTCTGTTTCTGTTCTGTTGTGCTTTGCTCCGCTCTGTTCTGTTTCTGTTCTGCTCCGCTCTGTTCTCTTCTGTTCTGTTCTGCTCTGCTCTGCTCTGCTCTGCTCCGCTCTGCTCCGTTCTGCTCTGCTCTGCTCCACTCTGTTCTGTTCTGTTCTGTTCTGCTCCGCTCAATTCTGTTCTGTTCTGTTCTGCTCTGCTCTGCTCTGTTCTGTTCTGTTCTGTTGTGCTCTGCTCCCCTCTTCTGTTCTGTTCTGCTCCGCTCTGTTCTGCTCCGCTCTGTTCTGTTCTGTTCTGCTCTGCTCTGCTCTGCTCTGCTCTGCTCTGCTCTGCTCTGCTCTGCTCTGCTCTGCTCTGTACTGTTCTGCTCTGCTCTGCTCTGCTCTGCTCCTCTCCTCTCTGTTCTGTTCTGTTCTGCTCCTCTCCTCTCTGTTCTGTTCTGTTCTGTTCTGTTCTGTTCTGTTCTGTTCTGTTCTGCTCTGCTCTGCTCTGCTGTGTTCTGTACTGTTCTGCTCCGCTCCGCTCTGTTCTGTTCTGTTCTGTTCTGTTCTGTTCTGCTCTGCTCTGCTCTGCTCTGCTCTGTTCTGTACTGTTCTGCTCCGCTCTGCTCTGCTCCGTTCTGCTCTGCTCTGCTCTGCTCTGCTCTGCTCTGCTCCACTCTGTTCTGTTCTGTTCTGTTCTGCTCCGCTCAATTCTGTTCTGTTCTGCGCCGCTCCGCTCTGTTCTGTTCTGTTCTGTTCTGTTCTGTTCTGCTCTGCTCCGCTCTGCTCTGCTCCGTTCTGCTCTGCTCTGCTCTGCTCTGCTCTGCTCTGTTCTGCTCCGCTCAATTCTGTTCTGTTCTGTTGTGCTCTGCTCCCCTCTGTTCTGTTCTGCTCCGCTCTGTTCTGTTCTGCTCTGCTCTGCTCTGTTCTGTTCTGGTCTGCTCCGCTCTGTTCTGCTCTGCTCTGCTCCTCTCTGTTCTGTTCTGTTCTGTTCTGCTCCGCTCTGTTCTGTTTCTGTTCTGTTCTGTTCTGTTCTGCTCTGCTCTGCTCTGCTCTGCTCTGCTCTGCTCTGCTCTGCTCTGCTCTGCTCTGCTCTGCTCTGTTCTGTTCTGCTCTGCTCTGCTCTGCTCTGTTCTGTTCTGCTCTGCTCTGCTCTGCTCTGTTCTGCTCTGCTCTGCTCCTCTCTGTTCTGTTCTGTTCTGTTCTGCTCCGCTCTGTTCTGTTTCTCTTCTGTTCTGTTCTGTTCTTCTCTGCTCTGCTCTGCTCTGCTCTGTTCTGTTCTGCTCTGCTCTGTTCTGTTCTGCTCTGCTCCGCTCTGTTCTGCTCTGCTCTGCTCTGCTCTGCTCTGCTCTGCTCTGCTCTGCTCTGCTCTGTTCTGCTCTGCTCTGCTCTGCTCTGCTCTGCTCTGCTCTGTTCTGTACTGTTCTGCTCCGCTCTGCTCTGCTCCGTTCTGCTCTGCTCTGCTCTGCTCTGCTCTGCTCCACTCTGTTCTGTTCTGTTCTGTTCTGCTCCGCTCAATTCTGTTCTGTTCTGCGCCGCTCCGCTCTGTTCTGTTCTGTTCTGTTCTGTTCTGTTCTGCTCTGCTCCGCTCTGCTGTGCTCCGTTCTGCTCTGCTCTGCTCTGCTCTGCTCTGCTCTGCTCTGTTCTGCTCCGCTCAATTCTGTTCTGTTCTGTTCTGTTCTGTTCTGCTCTGCTCTGCTCTGCTGTGTTCTGTACTGTTCTGCTCCGCTCTTCTCTGTTCTGTTCTGTTCTGTTCTGTTCTGTTCTGTTCTGCTCTGCTCTGCTCTGCTCTGCTCTGTTCTGTACTGTTCTGCTCCGCTCTGCTCCGTTCTGCTCTGCTCTGCTCTGCTCTGCTCTGCTCTGCTCTGCTCTGCTCTGCTCAGCTCTGCTCCGCTCTGTTCTGTTCTGTTCTGTTGTGTTCTGCTCCGCTCTGTTCTGTTCTGCTCCGCTCTGTTCTGTTCTGTTCTGTTCTGCTCTGCTCTGCTCTGCTCTGCTCTGCTCTGCTCTGCTCTGCTCTGCTCTGCTCTGCTCTGCTCCGCTCTGTTTCTGTTCTGTTCTGTTCTGTTCTGCTCCGCTCTGTTCTGTTCTGCTCCGCTCTGTTCTGTTCTGTTCTGTTCTGCTCTGCTCTGCTCTGCTCTGCTCTGCTCTGCTCTGCTCTGCTCTGCTCTGCTCTGCTCTGCTCTGCTCTGCTCTGCTCTGCTCCGCTCTGTTTCT
>JANJGN010000067.1:507500-515000 GCA_026770705.1 Isurus oxyrinchus
CTCTGTTCTGTTCTGTTCTGCTCTGCTCCTCTCTGTTCTGTTCTGTTCTGTTCTGCTCCGCTCTGTTCTGTTTCTGTTCTGTTCTGCTCTGCTCTGCTCCGCTCTGTTCTGTTCTGTTCTGCTCCGCTCTGTTCTGTTCTGTTCTGTTCTGCTCTGCTCTGCTCTGCTCTGCTCCGCTCTACTCCGTTCTGCTCTGCTCTGCTCTGCTCTGCTCTGCTCCACTCTGTTCTGTTCTGTTCTGTTCTGTTCTGTTCTGCTCCGCTCAATTCTGTTCTGTTCTGTTCTGCTCTGCTCTGCTCCGCTCTGTTCTGTTCTGTTCTGTTTTGTTCTGCTCTGCTCTGCTCTGCTCTGCTCTGCTCTGCTCTGCTCTGCTCTGCTCTGCTCTGCTCTGCTCTGCTCTGCTCTGCTCTGCTCTGCTCTGCTCTGCTCCGCTCTGTTCTGTTCTGTTGTGCTCTGCTCCCCTCTTCTGTTCTGTTCTGCTCCGCTCTGTTCTGTTTCTGTTCTGTTCTGCTCTGCTCTGCTCCGCTCTGTTCTGTTCTGTTGTGCTCTGCTCCGCTCTGTTCTGTACTGTTCTGCTCCGCTCTGTTCTGTTCTGTTCTGTTCTGTTCTGTTCTGTTCTGTTCTGTTCTGTTCTGCTCTGTTCTGCTCTGTTCTGCTCTGCTCTGCTCTGCTCCGCTCTGCTCTGCTCTGCTCTACTCTGCTCTGCTCTGCTCTGCTCTGTTCTGCTCTGCTCAATTCTGTTCTGTTCTGTTCTGCTCTGCTCCGCTCTGTTCTGTTCTGCTCTGCTCCGCTCTGTTCTGTTCTGCTCCTCTCTGTTCTGTTCTGCTCTGCTCTGCTCTGCTCTGTTCTGTTCTGTTCTGCTCCGCTCTGTTCTGTTCTGTTCTTTTCTGTTCTGTTCTGTTCTGTTCTGTTCTGTTCTGTTCTGCTCCGCTCTGTTCTGTTCTTTTCTGTTCTGTTCTGTTCTGTTCTGTTCTGTTCTGCTCTGCTCTGCTCCGTTCTGCTCAGCTCTGCTCTGCTCTGCTCTGCTCTGCTCTGCTCTGCTCTGTTCTGCTCCGCTCAATTCTGTTCTGTTCTGTTCTGCTCTGCTCCACTCTGTTCTGTTCTGTTCTGTTCTGCTCCGCTCCGCTCTGTTCTGTTCTGTTCTGTTCTGTTCTGTTCTGTTCTGCTCTGCTCTGCTCCACTCTGTTCTGTTCTGTTCTGTTCTTCTCCGCTCCGCTCTGTTCCGTTCTGTTCTGTTCTGTTCTGCTCTGCTCTGTTCTGCTCTGCTCTGTTCTGTTCTGCTCTGTTCTGTTCTGCTCTGCTCCGTTCTGTTCTGCTCTGCTCTGCTCTGCTCTGCTCCGTTCTGTTCTGCTCTGCTCTGCTCTGTTCTGTTCTGCTCTGCTCTGCTCTGCTCTGCTCTGTTCTTTTTTGTTCTGTTCTGCTCTGCTCTGTTCTGTTCTGTTCTGTTCTGCTCTGTTCTGTTCTGCTCTGCTCTGTTCTGTTCTGTTCTGCTCTGCTCCGCTCCGCTCCGTTCTGCTCTACTCTGCTCTGCTCCGCTCCGCTCCGTTCTGTTCTGCTCTGCTCTGCTCTGCTCTGCTCTGCTCTGCTCTGTTCTGTTCTGTTCCGCTCCGTTCTGCTCTGCTCTGTTCTGCTCTGTTCTGCTCTGCTCTGTTCTGCTCTGCTCTGTTCTGCTCTGCTCTGTTCTGCTCTGCTCTGCTCTGCTCCGCTCCGCTCCGCTCCGCTCTGCTCTGCTCTGCTCCGTTCTGCTCTGCTCTGCTCTGCTCTGTTCTGTTCTGCTCTGCTCTGCTCTGTTCTGCTCCGCTCTGCTCCGCTCCGCTCCGTTCTGCTCTACTCTGCTCTGCTCCGCTCCGCTCCGTTCTGTTCTGCTCTGCTCTGCTCTGCTCTGCTCCGCTCTGTTCTGTTCTGCTCTGTTGTGTTCTGCTCTGTTTCTGTTCTGTTCTGTTCTGTTCTGCTCTGTTCTTTTTTGTTCTGTTCTGTTCTGCTCTGTTCCGTTCCGTTCTGCTCTGCTCTGCTCTGCTCCGTTTCGCTCCGTTCCGCTCCGCTCTGCTCCGTTCCGTTCCGTTCCGCTCCGCTCCGTTCCGTTCCGCTCCGCTCTGCTCTGCTCTGTTCTGTTCTGTTCTGCTCTGCTCTGTTCTGTTCTGCTCTGCTCCTCTCTGTTCTGTTCTGTTCTGCTCTGCTCCGCTCTGTTCTGTTCTGCTCTTCTCCGCTCTGCTCTGCTCTGCTCTGCTCTGTTCTGTTCTGTTCTGCTCTGCTCTGCTCTGCTCTGCTCTGCTCTGCTCTGCTTCGCTCTGTTCTGTTCTGCTCCGCTCTGTTCTGCTCTGCTCTGCTCTGTTCTGTTCTGCTCTGCTCTGCTCTGCTCCTCTCCTCTCTGTTCTGTTCTGTTCTGCTCTGCTCCTCTCTGTTCTGTTCTGTTCTGTTCTGTTCTGCTCCGCTCTGTTCTGTTTCTGTTCTGTTCTGCTCTGCTCTGCTCTGCTCCGCTCTGTTCTGTTCTGTTCCGCTCTGTTCTGTTCTGTTCTGTTCTGCTCTGCTCTGCTCTACTCCGTTCTGCTCTGCTCTGCTCTGCTCTGCTCTGCTCCACTCTGTTCTGTTCTGTTCTGTTCTGTTCTGTTCTGCTCCGCTCAATTCTGTTCTGTTCTGTTCTGCTCTGCTCCGCTCTGTTCTGTTCTGTTCTGTTCTGTTCTGTTTTGTTCTGCTCTGCTCTGCTCTGCTCTGCTCTGCTCTGCTCTGCTCTGCTCTGCTCTGCTCTGCTCTGCTCTGCTCTGCTCTGCTCTGCTCTGCTCTGCTCTGCTCCGCTCTGTTCTGTTCTGTTGTGCTCTGCTCCCCTCTTCTGTTCTGTTCTGCTCCGCTCTGTTCTGTTTCTGTTCTGTTCTGCTCTGCTCTGCTCCGCTCTGTTCTGTTCTGTTGTGCTCTGCTTCGCTCTCTTCTGTTCTATTCTGTTGTGTTCTGCTCCGCTCTGTTCTGTTCTGCTCCGCTCTGTTCTGCTCTGCTCTGCTCTGTTCTGTTCTGCTCTGCTCTGCTCTGCTCCTCTCCTCTCTGTTCTGTTCTGTTCTGCTCTGCTCCTCTCTGTTCTGTTCTGTTCTGTTCTGCTCCGCTCTGTTCTGTTTCTGTTCTGTTCTGCTCTGCTCTGCTCCGCTCTGTTCTGTTCTGTTCTGCTCCGCTCTGTTCTGTTCTGTTCTGTTCTGCTCTGCTCTGCTCTGCTCTGCTCCGCTCTACTCCGTTCTGCTCTGCTCTGCTCTGCTCTGCTCTGCTCCACTCTGTTCTGTTCTGTTCTGTTCTGTTCTGTTCTGCTCCGCTCAATTCTGTTCTGTTCTGTTCTGCTCTGCTCTGCTCCGCTCTGTTCTGTTCTGTTCTGTTTTGTTCTGCTCTGCTCTGCTCTGCTCTGCTCTGCTCTGCTCTGCTCTGCTCTGCTCTGCTCTGCTCTGCTCTGCTCTGCTCTGCTCTGCTCTGCTCTGCTCTGCTCTGCTCTGCTCTGCTCCGCTCTGTTCTGTTCTGTTGTGCTCTGCTCCCCTCTTCTGTTCTGTTCTGCTCCGCTCTGTTCTGTTTCTGTTCTGTTCTGCTCTGCTCTGCTCCGCTCTGTTCTGTTCTGTTGTGCTCTGCTCCGCTCTGTTCTGTACTGTTCTGCTCCGCTCTGTTCTGTTCTGTTCTGTTCTGTTCTGTTCTGTTCTGTTCTGTTCTGTTCTGCTCTGTTCTGCTCTGTTCTGCTCTGCTCTGCTCTGCTCCGCTCTGCTCTGCTCTGCTCTACTCTGCTCTGCTCTGCTCTGCTCTGTTCTGCTCTGCTCAATTCTGTTCTGTTCTGTTCTGCTCTGCTCCGCTCTGTTCTGTTCTGCTCTGCTCCGCTCTGTTCTGTTCTGCTCCTCTCTGTTCTGTTCTGCTCTGCTCTGCTCTGCTCTGTTCTGTTCTGTTCTGCTCCGCTCTGTTCTGTTCTGTTCTTTTCTGTTCTGTTCTGTTCTGTTCTGTTCTGTTCTGTTCTGCTCCGCTCTGTTCTGTTCTTTTCTGTTCTGTTCTGTTCTGTTCTGTTCTGTTCTGTTCTGCTCTGCTCTGCTCCGTTCTGCTCAGCTCTGCTCTGCTCTGCTCTGCTCTGCTCTGCTCTGCTCTGTTCTGCTCCGCTCAATTCTGTTCTGTTCTGTTCTGCTCTGCTCCACTCTGTTCTGTTCTGTTCTGTTCTGCTCCGCTCCGCTCTGTTCTGTTCTGTTCTGTTCTGTTCTGTTCTGTTCTGCTCTGCTCTGCTCCACTCTGTTCTGTTCTGTTCTGTTCTTCTCCGCTCCGCTCTGTTCCGTTCTGTTCTGTTCTGTTCTGCTCTGCTCTGTTCTGCTCTGCTCTGTTCTGTTCTGCTCTGTTCTGTTCTGCTCTGCTCCGTTCTGTTCTGCTCTGCTCTGCTCTGCTCTGCTCCGTTCTGTTCTGCTCTGCTCTGCTCTGTTCTGTTCTGCTCTGCTCTGCTCTGCTCTGCTCTGTTCTTTTTTGTTCTGTTCTGCTCTGCTCTGTTCTGTTCTGTTCTGTTCTGCTCTGTTCTGTTCTGCTCTGCTCTGTTCTGTTCTGTTCTGCTCTGCTCCGCTCCGCTCCGTTCTGCTCTACTCTGCTCTGCTCCGCTCCGCTCCGTTCTGTTCTGCTCTGCTCTGCTCTGCTCTGCTCTGCTCTGCTCTGTTCTGTTCTGTTCCGCTCCGTTCTGCTCTGCTCTGTTCTGCTCTGTTCTGCTCTGCTCTGTTCTGCTCTGCTCTGTTCTGCTCTGCTCTGTTCTGCTCTGCTCTGCTCCGCTCCGCTCCGCTCCGCTCCGCTCTGCTCTGCTCTGCTCCGTTCTGCTCTGCTCTGCTCTGCTCTGTTCTGTTCTGCTCTGCTCTGCTCTGTTCTGCTCCGCTCTGCTCCGCTCCGCTCCGTTCTGCTCTACTCTGCTCTGCTCCGCTCCGCTCCGTTCTGTTCTGCTCTGCTCTGCTCTGCTCTGCTCCGCTCTGTTCTGTTCTGCTCTGTTGTGTTCTGCTCTGTTTCTGTTCTGTTCTGTTCTGTTCTGCTCTGTTCTTTTTTGTTCTGTTCTGTTCTGCTCTGTTCCGTTCCGTTCTGCTCTGCTCTGCTCTGCTCCGTTTCGCTCCGTTCCGCTCCGCTCTGCTCCGTTCCGTTCCGTTCCGCTCCGCTCCGTTCCGTTCCGCTCCGCTCTGCTCTGCTCTGTTCTGTTCTGTTCTGCTCTGCTCTGTTCTGTTCTGCTCTGCTCCTCTCTGTTCTGTTCTGTTCTGCTCTGCTCCGCTCTGTTCTGTTCTGCTCTGCTCCGCTCTGCTCTGCTCTGCTCTGCTCTGTTCTGTTCTGTTCTGCTCTGCTCTGCTCTGCTCTGCTCTGCTCTGCTCTGCTTCGCTCTGTTCTGTTCTGCTCCGCTCTGTTCTGCTCTGCTCTGCTCTGTTCTGTTCTGCTCTGCTCTGCTCTGCTCCTCTCCTCTCTGTTCTGTTCTGTTCTGCTCTGCTCCTCTCTGTTCTGTTCTGTTCTGTTCTGTTCTGCTCCGCTCTGTTCTGTTTCTGTTCTGTTCTGCTCTGCTCTGCTCTGCTCCGCTCTGTTCTGTTCTGTTCCGCTCTGTTCTGTTCTGTTCTGTTCTGCTCTGCTCTGCTCTACTCCGTTCTGCTCTGCTCTGCTCTGCTCTGCTCTGCTCCACTCTGTTCTGTTCTGTTCTGTTCTGTTCTGTTCTGCTCCGCTCAATTCTGTTCTGTTCTGTTCTGCTCTGCTCCGCTCTGTTCTGTTCTGTTCTGTTCTGTTCTGTTTTGTTCTGCTCTGCTCTGCTCTGCTCTGCTCTGCTCTGCTCTGCTCTGCTCTGCTCTGCTCTGCTCTGCTCTGCTCTGCTCTGCTCTGCTCTGCTCCGCTCTGTTCTGTTCTGTTGTGCTCTGCTCCCCTCTTCTGTTCTGTTCTGCTCCGCTCTGTTCTGTTTCTGTTCTGTTCTGCTCTGCTCTGTTCTGTACTGTTCTGCTCCGCTCTGTTCTGTTCTGTTCTGTTCTGTTCTGTTCTGTTCTGTTCTGTTCTGTTCTGTTCTGCTCTGTTCTGCTCTGCTCCGCTCTGCTCTGCTCCGTTCTGCTCTGCTCTGCTCTACTCTGCTCTGCTCTGCTCTGTTCTGCTCTGCTCAATTCTGTTCTGTTCTGTTCTGCTCTGCTCCGCTCTGTTCTGTTCTGCTCTGCTCCGCTCTGTTCTGTTCTGCTCCTCTCTGTTCTGTTCTGCTCTGCTCTGCTCTGCTCTGTTCTGTTCTGTTCTGCTCCGCTCTGTTCTGTTCTGTTCTTTTCTGTTCTGTTCTGTTCTGTTCTGTTCTGTTCTGCTCCGCTCTGTTCTGTTCTGTTCTTTTCTGTTCTGTTCTGTTCTGTTCTGTTCTGTTCTGTTCTGTTCTGCTCTGCTCTGCTCTGCTCCGTTCTGCTCTGCTCCGCTCTGCTCTGCTCTGCTCTGCTCTGCTCTGTTCTGCTCCGCTCAATTCTGTTCTGTTCTGTTCTGCTCTGCTCCACTCTGTTCTGTTCTGTTCTGTTCTGCTCTGCTCCGCCCTGTTCCGTTCTGTTCTGTTCTGTTCTGTTCTGCTCTGTTCTGTTCTGCTCTGTTCTGTTCTGCTCTGCTCCGTTCTGTTCTGCTCTGCTCTGCTCTGCTCTGCTCTGCTCTGCTCTGCTCTGCTCTGCTCTGCTCTGCTCTGCTCTGCTCTGCTCTGCTCTGCTCCGCTCTGTTCTGTTCTGTTGTGCTCTGCTCCCCTCTTCTGTTCTGTTCTGCTCCGCTCTGTTCTGTTTCTGTTCTGTTCTGCTCTGCTCTGCTCCGCTCTGTTCTGTTCTGTTGTGCTCTGCTCTGCTCTGTTCTGTTCTGTACTGTTCTGCTCCGCTCTGTTCTGTTCTGTTCTGTTCTGTTCTGTTCTGTTCTGTTCTGTTCTGTTCTGCTCTGTTCTGCTCTGTTCTGCTCTGCTCTGCTCCGCTCTGCTCTGCTCTGCTCTACTCTGCTCTGCTCTGCTCTGCTCTGTTCTGCTCTGCTCAATTCTGTTCTGTTCTGTTCTGCTCTGCTCCGCTCTGTTCTGTTCTGCTCTGCTCCGCTCTGTTCTGTTCTGCTCCTCTCTGTTCTGTTCTGCTCTGCTCTGCTCTGCTCTGTTCTGTTCTGTTCTGCTCCGCTCTGTTCTGTTCTGTTCTTTTCTGTTCTGTTCTGTTCTGTTCTGTTCTGTTCTGTTCTGCTCCGCTCTGTTCTGTTCTGTTCTTTTCTGTTCTGTTCTGTTCTGTTCTGTTCTGTTCTGCTCTGCTCTGCTCCGTTCTGCTCAGCTCTGCTCTGCTCTGCTCTGCTCTGCTCTGCTCTGCTCTGTTCTGCTCCGCTCAATTCTGTTCTGTTCTGTTCTGCTCTGCTCCACTCTGTTCTGTTCTGTTCTGTTCTGCTCCGCTCCGCTCTGTTCTGTTCTGTTCTGTTCTGTTCTGTTCTGTTCTGCTCTGCTCTGCTCCACTCTGTTCTGTTCTGTTCTGTTCTTCTCCGCTCCGCTCTGTTCCGTTCTGTTCTGTTCTGTTCTGCTCTGCTCTGTTCTGCTCT
>JANJGN010000067.1:517500-520000 GCA_026770705.1 Isurus oxyrinchus
TGCTCTGCTCTGCTCTGCTCTGCTCTGCTCTGCTCTGTTCTTTTTTGTTCTGTTCTGCTCTGCTCTGTTCTGTTCTGTTCTGTTCTGCTCTGTTCTGTTCTGCTCTGCTCCGTTCTGTTCTGCTCTGCTCTGCTCTGCTCTGCTCTGCTCTGCTCTGCTCTGCTCTGCTCTGCTCTGCTCTGCTCTGCTCTGCTCTGCTCTGCTCTGCTCTGCTCTGCTCCGCTCCGTTCTGCTCTGCTCTGCTCTGCTCTGCTCCGTTCTGCTCTGCTCTGCTCTGTTCTGTTCTGCTCTGCTCTGCTCTGCTCTGCTCTGCTCTGCTCTGCTCTGCTCTGTTCTTTTTTGTTCTGTTCTGCTCTGCTCTGTTCTGTTCTGTTCTGTTCTGCTCTGTTCTGTTCTGCTCTGCTCTGTTCTGTTCTGTTCTGCTCTGCTCCGCTCCGCTCCGTTCTGCTCTACTCTGCTCTGCTCCGCTCCGCTCCGTTCTGTTCTGCTCTGCTCTGCTCTGCTCTGTTCTGTTCTGTTCCGCTCCGTTCTGCTCTGCTCTGTTCTGCTCTGTTCTGCTCTGCTCTGTTCTGCTCTGCTCTGTTCTGCTCTGCTCTGTTCTGCTCTGCTCTGCTCTGCTCCGCTCCGCTCCGCTCCGCTCCGCTCCGCTCTGCTCCGTTCTGCTCTGCTCTGCTCTGTTCTGTTCTGCTCTGCTCTTCTCTGTTCTGCTCCGCTCTGCTCCGCTCCGCTCCGTTCTGCTCTACTCTGCTCTGCTCCGCTCCGCTCCGTTCTGTTCTGCTCTGCTCTGCTCTGCTCTGCTCTGCTCTGTTCTGTTCTGTTCTGTTCTGTTCTGTTCTGTTCTGTTCTGTTCTGTTCTGTTCTGCTCCGCTCAATTCTGTTCTGTTCTGTTCTGCTCTGCTCCGCTCTGTTCTGTTCTGTTCTGTTCTGTTCTGTTTTGTTCTGCTCTGCTCTGCTCTGCTCTGCTCTGCTCTGCTCTGCTCTGCTCTGCTCTGCTCTGCTCTGCTCTGCTCTGCTCTGCTCTGCTCTGCTCTGCTCTGCTCTGCTCCGCTCTGTTCTGTTCTGTTGTGCTCTGCTCCCCTCTTCTGTTCTGTTCTGCTCCGCTCTGTTCTGTTTCTGTTCTGTTCTGCTCTGCTCTGCTCCGCTCTGTTCTGTTCTGTTGTGCTCTGCTCCGCTCTGTTCTGTACTGTTCTGCTCCGCTCTGTTCTGTTCTGTTCTGTTCTGTTCTGTTCTGTTCTGTTCTGTTCTGTTCTGCTCTGTTCTGCTCTGCTCCGCTCTGCTCTGCTCCGTTCTGCTCTGCTCTGCTCTACTCTGCTCTGCTCTGCTCTGTTCTGCTCTGCTCAATTCTGTTCTGTTCTGTTCTGCTCTGCTCCGCTCTGTTCTGTTCTGCTCTGCTCCGCTCTGTTCTGTTCTGCTCCTCTCTGTTCTGTTCTGCTCTGCTCTGCTCTGCTCTGTTCTGTTCTGTTCTGCTCCGCTCTGTTCTGTTCTGTTCTTTTCTGTTCTGTTCTGTTCTGTTCTGTTCTGTTCTGCTCCGCTCTGTTCTGTTCTGTTCTTTTCTGTTCTGTTCTGTTCTGTTCTGTTCTGTTCTGTTCTGTTCTGCTCTGCTCTGCTCTGCTCCGTTCTGCTCTGCTCCGCTCTGCTCTGCTCTGCTCTGCTCTGCTCTGTTCTGCTCCGCTCAATTCTGTTCTGTTCTGTTCTGCTCTGCTCCACTCTGTTCTGTTCTGTTCTGTTCTGCTCTGCTCCGCCCTGTTCCGTTCTGTTCTGTTCTGTTCTGTTCTGCTCTGCTCTGTTCTGCTCTGCTCTGTTCTGTTCTGCTCTGTTCTGTTCTGCTCTGCTCCGTTCTGTTCTGCTCTGCTCTGCTCTGCTCTGCTCTGCTCTGCTCTGCTCTGCTCTGCTCTGCTCTGCTCTGCTCTGCTCTGCTCTGCTCTGCTCTGCTCTGCTCTGCTCTGCTCTGCTCCGCTCTGTTCTGTTCTGTTGTGCTCTGCTCCCCTCTTCTGTTCTGTTCTGCTCCGCTCTGTTCTGTTTCTGTTCTGTTCTGCTCTGCTCTGCTCCGCTCTGTTCTGTTCTGTTGTGCTCTGCTCCGCTCTGTTCTGTACTGTTCTGCTCCGCTCTGTTCTGTTCTGTTCTGTTCTGTTCTGTTCTGTTCTGTTCTGCTCTGTTCTGCTCTGTTCTGCTCTGCTCTGCTCCGCTCTGCTCTGCTCTGCTCTACTCTGCTCTGCTCTGCTCTGCTCTGTTCTGCTCTGCTCAATTCTGTTCTGTTCTGTTCTGCTCTGCTCCGCTCTGTTCTGTTCTGCTCTGCTCCGCTCTGTTCTGTTCTGCTCCTCTCTGTTCTGTTCTGCTCTGCTCTGCTCTGCTCTGTTCTGTTCTGTTCTGCTCCGCTCTGTTCTGTTCTGTTCTTTTCTGTTCTGTTCTGTTCTGTTCTGTTCTGTTCTGTTCTGCTCCGCTCTGTTCTGTTCTGTTCTTTTCTGTTCTGTTCTGTTCTGTTCTGTTCTGTTCTGCTCTG
>JANJGN010000067.1:525000-540000 GCA_026770705.1 Isurus oxyrinchus
TGCTCTGTTCTTTTTTGTTCTGTTCTGCTCTGCTCTGTTCTGTTCTGTTCTGTTCTGCTCTGCTCTGTTCTGTTCTGCTCTGTTCTGCTCTGTTCTGCTCTGTTCTTTTTTGTTCTGTTCTGCTCTGTTCTGTTCTGTTCTGCTCTGTTCTTTTTTGTTCTGTTCTGCTCTGCTCTGCTCTGCTCTGTTCTGCTCTGCTCTGCTCTGTTCTGCTCTGTTCTTTTTTGTTCTGTTCTGCTCTGTTCTGTTCTGTTCTGTTCTGTTCTGTTCTGTTCTGCTCTGTTCTGTTCTGCTCTGCTCTGCTCTGCTCTGCTCTGTTCTGCTCTGCTCTGCTCTGTTCTGCTCTGCTCTGCTCTGTTCTGCTCTGCTCTGTTCTGTTCTGTTCTGCTCTGTTCTTTTTTGTTCTGTTCTGCTCTGTTCTGTTCTGTTCTGTTCTGCTCTGCTCTGCTCTGCTCTGCTCTGCTCTGCTCTGCTCTGTTCTGTTCTGTTCTGCTCTGTTCTTTTTTGTTCTGTTCTGCTCTGCTCTGCTCTGTTCTGCTCTGCTCTGCTCTGTTCTTTTTTGTTCTGTTCTGCTCTGTTCTGTTCTGTTCTGTTCTGCTCTGTTCTGTTCTGTTCTGCTCTGCTCTGCTCTGTTCTGTTCTGCTCTGCTCTGTTCTGCTCTGCTCTGCTCTGTTCTGCTCTGCTCTGCTCTGTTCTGCTCTGCTCTGTTCTGTTCTGTTCTGCTCTGTTCTTTTTTGTTCTGCTCTGCTCTGTTCTGTTCTGCTCTGCTCTGTTCTGTTCTGCTCTGCTCTGCTCTGTTCTGCTCTGCTCTGTTCTGTTCTGTTCTGCTCTGTTCTTTTTTGTTCTGTTCTGCTCTGTTCTGTTCTGTTCTGTTCTGTTCTGCTCTGCTCTGCTCTGCTCTGTTCTGCTCTGCTCTGCTCTGTTCTGTTCTGCTCTGTTCTGTTCTGCTCTGTTCTGCTCTGTTCTTTTTTGTTCTGTTCTGCTCTGTTCTGTTCTGTTCTGTTCTGTTCTGTTCTGCTCTGTTCTGCTCTGCTCTGCTCTGCTCTGCTCTGCTCTGCTCTGCTCTGCTCTGCTCTGCTCTGCTCCGCTCTGTTCTGTTCTGTTCTGCTCTGTTCCGTTCCGTTCTGCTCTGCTCTGCTCTGCTCCGTTTCGCTCCGTTCCGCTCCGCTCTGCTCCGTTCCGTTCCGTTCCTCTCCGCTCCGTTCCGTTCCGTTCCGCTCCGCTCCGCTCCGCTCCGCTCCGCTCTGCTCTGCTCTGTTCTGTTCTGCTCTGTTCTTTTTTGTTCTGTTCTGCTCTGTTCTTTTTTGTTATGTTCTGCTCTGTTCTGTTCTGTTCTGTTCTGCTCTGTTCTGCTCTGTTCTGTTCTGTTCTGCTCTGCTCTGCTCTGCTCTGTTCTGTTCTGTTCTGCTCTGCTCTGTTCTGTTCTGTTCTGTTCTGCTCTGTTCTATTTTGTTCTGTTCTGCTCTGCTCTGCTATGTTCTGCTCTGCTCTGTTCTGTTCTGTTCTGCTCTGTGCTGTTGTGCTCCGCTCTGCTCTGCTCTGTTCTGCTCTGTTCTGTTCTTTTCTGCTCTGTTCTTTTTTGTTCTGTTCTGCTCTGCTCTGCTCTGTTCTGTTCTGTTCTGTTCTGCTCTGTTCTGTTCTGCTCTGCTCCGCTCCGTTCTGCTCTGCTCTGCTCTGCTCTGCTCTGCTCCGCTCCGCTCCGCTCCGCTCCGCTCCGCTCCGTTCTGCTCTACTCTGCTCTGCTCTGCTCTGCTCTGTTCTGTTCTGTTCTGTTCTGCTCTGCTCTGCTCTGCTCCGCTCCGCTCCGTTCTGCTCTGCTCTGCTCTGCTCTGCTCTGCTCTGCTCTGTTCTGTTCTGTTCCGCTCCGTTCTGCTCTGCTCTGTTCTGCTCTGTTCTGCTCTGTTCTGCTCTGCTCTGTTCTGCTCTGCTCTGTTTTGCTCTGCTCTGTTCTGCTCTGCTCTGCTCTGCTCCGCTCCGCTCCGCTCCGCTCCGCTCCGCTCTGCTCCGTTCTGCTCTGCTCTGCTCTGCTCTGTTCTGTTCTGTTCTGCTCTGCTCTGCTCTGTTCTGCTCTGCTCCGCTCCGCTCCGCTCCGCTCCGCTCTGCTCTGCTTTGCTCTGCTCCGCTCTGTTCTGCTCTGTTCTGTTGTGTTCTGCTCCGCTCTGTTCTGTTCTGTTCTGTTCTGTTCTGCTCCGCTCTGTTCTGTTCTGTTCTGTTCTGCTCTGCTCCGCTCTGTTTCTGTTCTGTTCTGTTCTGCTCTGCTCCGCTCCGTTCTGCTCTGCTCTGCTCTGTTCTTTTCTGCTCTGCTCTGCTCCTCTCCTCTCTGTTCTGTTCTGTTCTGTTCTGCTCCGCTCTGTTCTGTTTCTGTTCTGTTCTGTTCTGTTCTGTTCTGTTCTGTTCTGTTCTGTTCTGTTCTGTTCTGTTCTGCTCTGCTCTGTTCTGTTCTGTTCTGCTCCGCTCTGTTCCGTTCTGTTCTGTTCTGTTCTGCTCTGCTCTGTTCTGTTCTGTTCTGCTCTGCTCTGCTCTGCTCTGCTCTGTTCTGTTCTGCTCCGCTCCGCTCTGTTCTGTTCTGCTTTGTTGTGTTCTGTTCTGTTCTGCTCTGCTCTGCTCCGCTCTGTTCTGTTCTGCTCTGTTGTGTTCTGCTCTGTTCTGTTCTGTTTCTGTTCTGTTCTGCTCTGCTCTGTTCTTTTTTGTTCTGTTCTGTTCTGCTCTGTTCCGTTCCTTTCTGCTCTGCTCTGCTCTGCTCCGTTTCGCTCCGTTCCGCTCCGCTCTGCTCCGTTCCGTTCCGTTCCGCTCCGCTCCGTTCCGTTCCGCTCCGCTCCGCTCCGCTCCGCTCCGCTCCGCTCTGCTCTGCTCTGCTCTGTCCTTTTTTGTTCTGTTCTGCTCTGTTCTGTTTTGCTCTGTTCTGCTCCGCTCTGCTCTGCTCTGCTCTGCTCTGCTCTGCTCTGCTCTGCTCTGCTCTGCTCTGCTCTGCTCTGCTCTGCTCTGCTCTGCTCTGCTCTGCTCTGCTCTGCTCTGCTCTGCTCTGCTCCGCTCTGTTCTGTTCTGTTCTGTTCTTTTTTGTTCTGTTCTGCTCTGCTCTGCTCTGCTCTGCTCTGCTCTGCTCTGCTCTGCTCTGCTCTGCTCTGCTCTGCTCTGCTCTGCTCCGCTCCGCTCCGCTCTGTTCTGTTCTGTTCTGCTCTGTTCTTTTTTGTTCTGTTCTGCTCTGTTCTGTTTTGCTCTGTTCTGTTCTGTTCTGCTCTGCTCCGCTCTGTTCTGTTCTGTTCTGCTCCGCTCTGTTCTGTTCTGCTCTGCTCTGTTCTGTTCTGCTCTGTTCTGCTCTGTTCTGCTCTGTTCTGTTCTGTTCTGCTCTGCTCTGTTCTGTTCTGTTCTGTTCTGCTCTGTTCTGTTCTGTTCTGCTCTGTTCTGTTCTGTTCTGCTCTGTTCTGTTCTGCTCTGTTCTGCTCTGTTCTGTTCTGTTCTGTTCTGCTCTGTTCTGTTCTGTTCTGCTCTGTTCTGTTCTGTTCTGCTCTGTTCTGTTCTGTTCTGTTCTGTTCTGTTCTGCTCTTCTTTTTTGTTCTGTTCTGTTCTGCTCTGCTCTGCTCTGTTCTGTTCTGCTCTGTTCTGTTCTGTTCTGTTCTGCTCTGTTCTGTTCTGCTCTGTTCTGCTCTGCTCTGTTCTGTTCTGCTCTGTTCTGTTCTGTTCTGCTCTGTTCTGCTCTGCTCTGCTCTGCTCTGCTCTGCTCTGCTCTGCTCTGCTCTGCTCTGTTCTGTTCTGCTCTGTTCTTTTTTGTTCTGTTCTGTTCTGTTCTGTTCTGTTCTGTTCTGTTCTGCTCTGTTCTTTTTTGTTCTGTTCTGCTCTGCTCTGTTCTGTTCTGTTCTGTTCTGCTCTGCTCTGTTCTGTTCTGCTCTGTTCTGCTCTGTTCTGCTCTGTTCTTTTTTGTTCTGTTCTGCTCTGTTCTGTTCTGTTCTGCTCTGTTCTTTTTTGTTCTGTTCTGCTCTGCTCTGCTCTGTTCTGCTCTGCTCTGCTCTGTTCTGCTCTGTTCTTTTTTGTTCTGTTCTGATCTGTTCTGTTCTGTTCTGTTCTGTTCTGCTCTGCTCTGTTCTGTTCTGTTCTGTTCTGCTCTGCTCTGCTCTGTTCTGTTCTGCTCTGCTCTGTTCTGCTCTGCTCTGCTCTATTCTGCTCTGCTCTGCTCTGTTCTGCTCTGCTCTGTTCTGTTCTGTTCTGCTCTGTTCTTTTTTGTTCTGTTCTGCTCTGTTCTGTTCTGTTCTGTTCTGCTCTGCTCTGCTCTGTTCTGTTCTGCTCTGTTCCGTTCCGTTCTGCTCTGCTCTGCTCTGCTCCGTTTCGCTCCGTTCCGCTCCGCTCTGCTCCGTTCCGTTCCGTTCCTCTCCGCTCCGTTCCGTTCCGTTCCGCTCCGCTCTGCTCCGCTCCGCTCTGTTCTGCTCTGTTCTGTTCTGTTCTGCTCTGCTCTGCTCTGCTCTGCTCTGCTCTGCTCTGCTCTGCTCTGCTCCGCTCTGTTCTGCTTGGCTCTGCTCTGCTCTGCTCTGTTCTGTTCTGTTCTGTTCTGCTCTGCTCTGCTCTGTTCTGCTCCGCTCTGTTCTGTTCTGTTCTGCTCTGTTCTGTTCTGTTCTGTTCTGCTCTGCTCTGTTCTGCTCTGTTCTATTTTGTTCTGTTCTGTTCTGTTCTGTTCTGCTCTGCTCTGCTCTGCTCTGCTCTGTTCTGCTCTGCTCTGCTCTGCTCTGTTCTGTTCTGCTCTGCTCTGCTCTGCTCTGCTCTGTTCTGTTCTGTTCTGCTCTGTTCTTTTTTGTTCTGTTCTGCTCTGCTCTGTTCTGCTCTGCTCCACTCTGTTCTGTTCTGTTCTGCTCTGTTCTTTTTTGTGCTGTTCTGCTCTGCTCTGCTCTGTTCTGTTCTGTTCTGCTCTGTTCTGCTCTGCTCTGTTCTGTTCTGTTCTGCTCTGCTCCGCTCCGTTCCGTTCTGCTCTGCTCTGCTCTGCTCTGCTCTGCTCTGCTCTGCTCTGCTCTGCTCTGCTCTGCTCTGCTCTGCTCTGCTCTGCTCCGCTCCGCTCCGCTCCGCTCCGCTCTGCTCCGCTCCGTTGTGCTCTACTCTGCTCTGCTCCGCTCCGCTCCGTTCTGTTCTGCTCCGCTCTGCTCTGCTCTGTTCTGTTCTGTTGTGCTCTGCTCCGCTCTGTTCTGTTCTGTTCTGCTCTGCTCTGCTCTGCTCTGCTCTGCTCTGCTCTGTTCTGTTCTGCTCTGTTCTTTTTTGTTCTGTTCTGTTCTGTTCTGTTCTGTTCTGTTCTGCTCTGTTCTTTTTTGTTCTGTTCTGCTCTGCTCTGTTCTGTTCTGTTCTGTTCTGCTCTGCTCTGTTCTGTTCTGCTCTGTTCTGCTCTGTTCTGCTCTGTTCTTTTTTGTTCTGTTCTGCTCTGTTCTGTTCTGTTCTGCTCTGTTCTTTTTTGTTCTGTTCTGCTCTGCTCTGCTCTGTTCTGCTCTGCTCTGCTCTGTTCTGCTCTGTTCTTTTTTGTTCTGTTCTGCTCTGTTCTGTTCTGTTCTGTTCTGTTCTGCTCTGCTCTGTTCTGTTCTGTTCTGTTCTGCTCTGCTCTGCTCTGTTCTGTTCTGCTCTGCTCTGTTCTGCTCTGCTCTGCTCTATTCTGCTCTGCTCTGCTCTGTTCTGCTCTGCTCTGTTCTGTTCTGTTCTGCTCTGTTCTTTTTTGTTCTGTTCTGCTCTGTTCTGTTCTGTTCTGTTCTGCTCTGCTCTGCTCTGTTCTGTTCTGCTCTGTTCCGTTCCGTTCTGCTCTGCTCTGCTCTGCTCCGTTTCGCTCCGTTCCGCTCCGCTCTGCTCCGTTCCGTTCCGTTCCTCTCCGCTCCGTTCCGTTCCGTTCCGCTCCGCTCTGCTCCGCTCCGCTCTGTTCTGCTCTGTTCTGTTCTGTTCTGCTCTGCTCTGCTCTGCTCTGCTCTGCTCTGCTCTGCTCTGCTCCGCTCTGTTCTGCTTGGCTCTGCTCTGCTCTGCTCTGTTCTGTTCTGTTCTGTTCTGCTCTGCTCTGCTCTGTTCTGCTCCGCTCTGTTCTGTTCTGTTCTGCTCTGTTCTGTTCTGTTCTGTTCTGCTCTGCTCTGTTCTGCTCTGTTCTATTTTGTTCTGTTCTGTTCTGTTCTGTTCTGTTCTGCTCTGCTCTGCTCTGCTCTGCTCTGTTCTGCTCTGCTCTGCTCTGCTCTGTTCTGTTCTGCTCTGCTCTGCTCTGCTCTGCTCTGTTCTGTTCTGTTCTGCTCTGTTCTTTTTTGTTCTGTTCTGCTCTGCTCTGTTCTGCTCTGCTCCACTCTGTTCTGTTCTGTTCTGCTCTGTTCTTTTTTGTGCTGTTCTGCTCTGCTCTGCTCTGTTCTGTTCTGTTCTGCTCTGTTCTGCTCTGCTCTGTTCTGTTCTGTTCTGCTCTGCTCCGCTCCGTTCCGTTCTGCTCTGCTCTGCTCTGCTCTGCTCTGCTCTGCTCTGCTCTGCTCTGCTCTGCTCTGCTCTGCTCTGCTCTGCTCTGCTCCGCTCCGCTCCGCTCCGCTCCGCTCTGCTCCGCTCCGTTGTGCTCTACTCTGCTCTGCTCCGCTCCGCTCCGTTCTGTTCTGCTCCGCTCTGCTCTGCTCTGTTCTGTTCTGTTGTGCTCTGCTCCGCTCTGTTCTGTTCTGCTCTGCTCTGCTCTGCTCTGCTCTGCTCTGCTCTGCTCTGCTCTGCTCTGCTCTGCTCTGCTCTGCTCTGCTCTGCTCTGCTCTGCTCTGCTCTGCTCTGCTCTGCTCTGCTCTGCTCCGCTCTGCTCCGCTCTGTTCCGTTCTGTTCTGTTGTGCTCTGCTCCCCTCTGTTCTGCTCCGCTATGTTCTGTTCTGTTCTGTTCTGTTCTGTTCTGTTCTGTTCTGTTCTGCTCTGTTCTGCTCTGCTCTGCTCTGTTCTGTTCTGGTCTGCTCCGCTCTGTTCTGCTCTGCTCTGCTCTGCTCTGCTCCTCTCTGTTCTGTTCTGTTCTGTTCTGCTCCGCTCTGTTCTGTTTCTGTTCTGTTCTGCTCTGCTCCGCTCCGTTCTGCTCTGCTCTGCTCTGTTCTGTTCTGCTCTGCTCCGCTCCGTTCTGCTCTGCTCTGCTCTGTTCTGTTCTGCTCTGCTCCGCTCCGTTCTGCTCTGCTCTGCTCTGCTCTGCTCTGCTCTGCTCTGCTCTGCTCTGTTCTGTTCTGCTCTGCTCTGCTCTGCTCTGCTCTGCTCTGCTCTGCTCTGCTCTGCTCTGCTCTGCTCTGCTCCGCTCCGTTCCTCTCTGCTCTGCTCTGCTCTGCTCTGCTCTGCTCTTCTCTGTTCTGTTCTGTTCTGTTGTGTTCTGCTCCGCTCTGTTCTGTTCTGCTCCGCTCTGTTCTGTTCTGTTCTGCTCTGCTCTGCTCTGCTCTGCTCCGCTCTGTTTCTGTTCTGTTCTGTTCTGCTCTGCTCCGCTCCGTTCTGCTCTGCTCTGCTTTGTTCTGTTCTGCTCTGCTCTGCTCTGCTCCTCTCCTCTCTGTTCTGTTCTGTTCTGCTCTGCTCCTCTCTGTTCTGTTCTGTTCTGTTCTGCTCCGCTCTGTTCTGTTTCTGTTCTGTTCTGCTCTGCTCTGCTCCGCTCTGTTCTGTTCTGTTCTGTTGTGCTTTGCTCCGCTCTGTTCTGTTTCTGTTCTGCTCCGCTCTGTTCTCTTCTGTTCTGTTCTGCTCTGCTCTGCTCTGCTCTGCTCTGCTCTGCTCCACTCTGTTCTGTTCTGTTCTGTTCTGCTCCGCTCAATTCTGTTCTGTTCTGTTCTGCTCTGCTCTGCTCTGTTCTGTTCTGTTCTGTTGTGCTCTGCTCCCCTCTTCTGTTCTGTTCTGCTCCGCTCTGTTCTGTTCTGTTCTGTTCTGTTCTGCTCTGTTCTGTTCTGTTCTGTTCTGTTCTGCTCTGCTCTGCTCCTCTCTGTTCTATTCTGTTCTGTTCTGCTCCGCTCTGTTCTGTTTCTGTTCTGTTCTGTTCTGTTCTGCTCTGCTCTGCTCTGCTCTGCTCTGCTCTGCTCTGCTCTGCTCTGTTCTGTTCTGCTCTGCTCCGCTCTGTTCTGCTCTGCTCTGCTCTGCTCTGCTGTGCTCTGCTCTGCTCTGCTCTGCTCTGTTCTGTTCTGCTCTGCTCTGCTCTGCTCTGCTCTGTTCTGCTCTGCTCTGCTCCTCTCTGTTCTGTTCTGTTCTGTTCTGTTCTGCTCCGCTCTGTTCTGTTTCTGTTCTGTTCTGTTCTGTTCTGCTCTGCTCTGCTCTGCTCTGCTCTGCTCTGTTCTGTTCTGCTCTGCTCCGCTCTGTTCTGCTCTGCTCTGCTCTGCTCTGCTCTGTTCTGTTCTGCTCTGCTCTGCTCTGCTCTGCTTTGTTCTGTTCTGTTCTGTTCTTTTGTGCTCTGCTTCGCTCTGTTCTGTTCTGTTCTGTTCTGCTCTGCTCTGCTCTGCTCTGCTCTGCTCTGCTCTGCTCTGCTCTGCTCTGTTCCGTTCTGCCATGCTATGTTCTGTTCTGTTCTGTTCTGTTCTGCTCTGCTCTGCTCTGTTCTGTTCTGCTCTGCTCCGCTCTGTTCTGCTCTGCTCTGCTCTGCTCCTCTCTGTTCTTTTTCTGTTCTGTTCTGCTCTGCTCCGCTCCGTTCTGCTCTGCTCCGCTCTGTTCTGCTCTGCTCTGTTCTGTTCTGTTCTGCTCTGCTCCTCTCTGTACTTTTTCTGTTCTGTTCTGCTCTGCTCCGCTCCGTTCTGCTCTGCTCCGCTCTGTTCTGCTCTGCTCTGTTCTGTTCTGTTCTGCTCTGCTCCACTCCGTTCTGCTCTGCTCTGCTCTGCTCTGCTCTGTTCTGTTCTGCTCTGCTCTGCTCTGCTCTGCTCTGCTCTGCTCCGCTTTGTGCTGTTCTGTTCTGTTCTGTTCTGTTCTGCTCCGCTCTGCTCTGCTCTGCTCTGCTCTGCTCTGCTCCGCTCCGTTCCTTTCTGCTCTGCTCTGCTCTGCTCTGCTCTGCTCTGTTCCGCTCTGTTCTGTTCTGTTGTGTTCTTCTCCGCTCTGTTCTGTTCTGTTCTGTTCTGTTCTGCTCTGCTCTGCTCTGCTCCGCTCTGTTTCTGTTCTGTTCTGCTCTGTTCTGTTCTGCTCTGTTCTGCTCTGCTCTGTTCTGTTCTGCTCTGTTCTGCTCTGTTCTGTTCTGCTCCGCTATGTTCTGTTCTGTTCTGTTCTGCTCTGCTCTGCTCTGCTCTGTTCTGCTCTGCTCTGCTCTGTTCTGCTCTGTTCTTTTTTGTTCTGTTCTGCTCTGTTCTGTTCTGTACTGTTCTGTTCTGCTCTGTTCTGTTCTGTTCTGCTCTGCTCTGCTCTGTTCTGTTCTGCTCTGCTCTGTTCTGCTCTGCTCTGCTCTGTTCTGCTCTGCTCTGCTCTGTTCTGCTCTGCTCTGTTCTGTTCTGTTCTGCTCTGTTCTTTTTTGTTCTGCTCTGCTCTGTTCTGTTCTGCTCTGCTCTGTTCTGTTCTGCTCTGCTCTGCTCTGTTCTGCTCTGCTCTGTTCTGTTCTGTTCTGCTCTGTTCTTTTTTGTTCTGTTCTGCTCTGTTCTGCTCTGCTCTGTTCTGCTCTGCTCTGCTCTGTTCTGTTCTGCTCTGTTCTGTTCTGCTCTGCTCTGCTCTGCTCCGTTTCGCTCCGTTCCGCTCCGCTCTGCTCCGTTCCGTTCCGTTCCTCTCCGCTCCGTTCCGTTCCGTTCCGTTCCGCTCCGCTCCGCTCCGCTCCGCTCTGCTCTGCTCCGCTCCGCTCTGCTCTGCTCTGCTCTGTTCCTTTCTGCTCTGTTCTTTTTTGTTCTGTTCTGCTCTGTTCTTTTTTGTTATGTTCTGCTCTGTTCTGTTCTGTTCTGTTCTGCTCTGTTCTGCTCTGTTCTGTTCTGTTCTGCTCTGCTCTGTTCTGTTCTGTTCTGTTCTGCTCTGTTCTATTTTGTTCTGTTCTGCTCTGCTCTGCTCTGTTCTGCTCTGCTCTGTTCTGTTCTGTTCTGCTCTGTTCTGTTGTGCTCCGCTCTGCTCTGCTCTGTTCTGCTCTGTTCTGTTCTTTTCTGCTCTGTTCTTTTTTGTTCTGTTCTGTTCTGCTCTGCTCTGTTCTGTTCTGTTCTGTTCTGCTCTGTTCTGTTCTGCTCTGCTCTGTTCTGTTCCGTTCCGCTCTGCTCTGCTCTGCTCTGCTCTGCTCTGCTCTGCTCTGCTCTGCTCTGCTCTGCTCTGCTCCGCTCCGCTCCGCTCCGCTCCGTTCTGCTCTGCTCTGCTCTGCTCTGCTCTGTTCTGTTCTGTTCTGTTCTGCTCTGCTCTGCTCTGCTCTGCTCTGCTCTGCTCTGCTCTGCTCTGCTCCGCTCCGCTCCGTTCTGTTCTGCTCTGCTCTGCTCTGCTCTGCTCTGCTCTGTTCTGTTCCGCTCCGTTCTGCTCTGCTCTGTTCTGCTCTGTTCTGCTCTGCTGTGTTCTGCTCTGCTCTGTTCTGCTCTGCTCTGTTCTGCTCTGCTCTGCTCTGCTCCGCTCCGCTCCGCTCCGCTCCGCTCCGCTCTGCTCTGCTCCGTTCTGCTCTGCTCTGCTCTGTTCTGTTCTGCTCTGCTCTGCTCTGTTCTGCTCTGCTCTGCTCTGCTCCGCTCCGCTCCGCTCTGCTCTGCTTTGCTCTGCTCCGCTCTGTTCTGCTCTGTTCTGTTGTGTTCTGCTCCGCTCTGTTCTGTTCTGTTCTGCTCCGCTCTGTTCTGTTCTGTTCTGTTCTGCTCTGCTCTGCTCCGCTCTGTTTCTGTTCTGTTCTGTTCTGCTCTGCTCTGCTCCGCTCCGTTCTGCTCTGCTCTGCTCTGTTCTTTTCTGCTCTGCTCTGCTCCTCTCCTCTCTGTTCTGTTCTGTTCTGTTCTGCTCCGCTCTGTTCTGTTTCTGTTCTGTTCTGTTCTGTTCTGTTCTGTTCTGTACTGCTCCGCTCTGTTCCGTTCTGTTCTGTTCTGTTCTGCTCTGCTCTGTTCTGTTCTGTTCTGTTCTGTTCTGCTCTGCTCTGCTCTGCTCTGCTCTGTTCTGTTCTGCTCTGCTCCGCTCTGTTCTGTTCTGCTCTGTTGTGTTCTGTTCTGTTCTGCTCTGCTCTGCTCCGCTCTGTTCTGTTCTGCTCTGTTGTGTTCTGCTCTGTTCTGTTCTGTTCTGTTTCTGTTCTGTTCTGTTCTGTTCTGCTCTGCTCTGTTCTTTTTGGTTTTGTTCTGTTCTGCTCTGTTCCGTTCCGTTCTGCTCTGCTCTGCTCTGCTCCGTTTCGCTCCGTTCCGCTCCGCTCCGCTCCGCTCCGCTCTGCTCTGCTCTGCTCTGTTCTTTTTTGTTCTGTTCTGCTCTGTTCTGTTTTGCTCTGTTCTGCTCCGCTCTGCTCTGCTCTGCTCTGCTCTGCTCTGCTCTGCTCTGCTCTGCTCTGCTCTGCTCTGCTCCGCTCCGCTCCGCTCCGCTCCGCTCCGCTCCGCTCCGCTCCGCTCTGTTCTGTTCTGTTCTGCTCTGTTCTTTTTTGTTCTGTTCTGCTCTGTTCTGTTTTGCTCTGTTCTGTTCTGTTCTGCTCTGCTCCGCTCTGTTCTGTTCTGTTCTGCTCCGCTCTGTTCTGTTCTGTTCTGCTCTGTTCTGTTCTGCTCTGCTCTGTTCTGTTCTGCTCTGTTCTGCTCTGTTCTGTTCTGTTCTGCTCTGCTCTGTTCTGTTCTGTTCTGTTCTGCTCTGTTCTGTTCTGTTCTGCTCTGTTCTGTTCTGTTCTGCTCTGTTCTGTTCTGCTCTGTTCTGCTCTGTTCTGTTCTGTTCTGTTCTGCTCTGCTCTGTTCTGTTCTGTTCTGCTCTGTTCTGTTCTGCTCTGTTCTGTTCTGTTCTGTTCTGCTCTGCTCTGTTCTGTTCTGTTCTGTTCTGTTCTGCTCCGTTCTGTTTCTGTTCTGTTCTGTTCTGTTCTGTTCTGTTCTGCTCTGCTCTGCTCTGCTCTGCTCTGCTCTGCTCTGCTCTGCTCTGCTCTGCTCCGTTCTGTTTCTGTTCTGTTCTGTTCTGTTCTGTTCTGTTCTGTTCTGTTCTGCTCTGCTCTGCTCTGCTCTGCTCTGCTCTGCTCTGCTCTGCTCTGCTCCGCTCCGCTCCGCTCCGCTCCGCTCCGTTCTGCTCTACTCTGCTCTGCTCCGCTCCGCTCCGTTCTGTTCTGCTCTGCTCTGCTCTGCTCTGCTCTGCTCTGTTCTGTTCTGTTCCGCTCCGTTCTGCTCTGCTCTGCTCTGCTCTGCTCTGCTCTGCTCTGCTCTGCTCTGCTCTGCTCTGCTCCGCTCCGCTCCGCTCCGCTCCGCTCTGCTCCGCTCCGTTCTGCTCTACTCTACTCTACTCTGCTCTGCTCCGCTCCGCTCCGTTCTGTTCTGCTCTGCTCTGCTCTGCTCTGCTCTGCTCTGTTCTGTTCTGTTCCGCTCCGTTCTGCTCTGCTCTGTTCTGCTCTGTTCTGCTCTGCTCTGCTCTGTTCTGCTCTGCTCTGCTCTGCTCTGTTCTGCTCTGCTCTGCTCTGCTCCGCTCCGCTCCGCTCTGCTCTGCTCTGCTCTGCTCCGTTCTGCTCTGCTCTGTTCTGCTCTGCTCTGCTCTGCTCTGTTCTGCTCTGCTCTGCTCTGCTCTGCTCTGTTCTGCTCTGCTCTGCTCTGCTCTGCTCTGCTCTGCTCTACTCCGCTCTGTTCTGTTCTGTTCTGTTGTGTTCAGCTCCGCTCTGTTCTGTTCTGTTCTGCTCCGCTCTGTTTCTGTTCTGTTCTGTTCTGCTCTGCTCTGCTCCGTTCTGCTCTGCTCTGCTCTGTTCTTTTCTGCTCTGCTCTGCTCTGCTCTGCTCCTCTCCTCTCTGTTCTGTTCTGTTCTGTTCTGCTCCGCTCTGTTCTGTTTCTGTTCTGTTCTGTTCTGTTCTGTTCTGCTCTGCTCTGCTCCGCTCTGTTCCGTTCTGTTCTGTTCTGTTCTGTTCTGCTCTGCTCTGTTCTGCTCTGCTCTGTTCTGTTCTGCTCTGTTCTGTTCTGCTCTGCTCTGTTCTGTTCTTCTCTGCTCTGCTCTGTTCTGCTCTGTTCTGTTCTGCTCTGCTCTGTTCTGTTCTGCTCTGCTCTGCTCTGCTCTGCTCTGCTCTGCTCTGCTCTGCTCTGCTCTGCTCTGCTCTGCTCTGCTCTGCTCTGCTCTGCTCTGCTCTGCTCTGCTCTGCTCTGCTCCGCTCTGTTCTGTTCTGCTCCGCTCAATTCTGTTCTGTTCTGTTCTGTTCTGTTCTGTTCTGTTCTGCTCCGTTCTGTTTCTGTTCTGTTCTGTTCTGTTCTGTTCTGTTCTGCTCTGCTCTGCTCTGCTCTGCTCTGCTCTGCTCTGCTCTGCTCCGTTCTGTTTCTGTTCTGTTCTGTTCTGTTCTGTTCTGTTCTGTTCTGCTCCGCTCTGTTCTGTTTCTGTTCTGCTCTGCTCTGCTCCGCTCTGTTCTGTTCTGTTGTGCTCTGCTCCGCTCTGTTCTGTGCTGTTCTGCTCCGCTCTGTTCTGTTCTGTTCTGCTCTGCTCTGCTCCGCTCTGCTCCGTTCTGCTCTGCTCTGCTCTGCTCTGCTCTGCTCTGCTCCACTCTGTTCTGTTCTGTTTTGTTCTGCTCCGCTCAATTCTGTTCTGTTCTGCTCTGCTCTGCTCTGCTCTGCTCTGCTCTGCTCCGCTCCTCTCCTCTCTGTTCTGTTCTGTTCTGCTCCGCTCCGCTCCGTTCTGTTTCTGTTCTGTTCTGTTCTGTTCTGTTCTGTTCTGTTCTGTTCTGTTCTGTTCTGTTCTGTGCTGTTTTGCTCTGCTCTGCTCTGCTCTGCTCTGCTCTGCTCTGCTCTGCTCTGCTCCGCTCCGCTCCGCTCCGCTCCGCTCCGCTCCGCTCCGCTCCGCTCTGCTCTGTTCTGTTCTGCTCTGCTCCTCTCTGTTCTGTTCTGTTCTGTTCTGCTCCGCTCTGTTCTGTTTCTGTTCTGTTCTGTTTTGTTCTGCTCCGCTCTGTTCTGTTCTGTTCTGTTCTGTTCTGCTCTGCTCTGTTCTGTTCTGTTCTGCTCTGCTCTGCTCTGCTCTGTTCTGTTCTGTTGTGCTCTGCTCGGCTCTGCTCTGCTCTGCTCTGCTCTGCTCCGCTCCGTTCTGCTCTGCTCTGCTCTGCTCTGCTCCGCTCTGCTCTGTTCCGTTCTGTTCTGTTGTGCTCTGCTCCCCTCTGTTCTGCTCCGCTATGTTCTGTTCTGTTCTGTTCTGTTCTGCTCTGTTCTGTTCTGTTCTGTTCTGCTCTGTTCTGCTCTGCTCTGCTCTGTTCTGTTCTGGTCTGCTCCGCTCTGTTCTGCTCTGCTCTGCTCTGCTCTGTTCTGTTCTGTTCTGCTCCGCTCTGTTCTGTTTCTGTTCTGTTCTGTTCTGTTCTGTTCTGCTCTGCTCCGCTCTGTTCTGCTCTGCTCTGCTCTGCTCTGCTCTGTTCTGTTCTGTTCTGCTCTGCTCTGCTCTGCTCCGCTCTGTTCTGCTCTGCTCTGCTCTGCTCTGCTCTGCTCTGTTCTGCTCTGCTCCGCTCTGTTCTGCTCTGCTCTGCTCTGCTCTGTTCTGTTCTGCTCTGCTCTGCTCTGCTCTGCTCTGCTCTGCTCTGCTCTGCTCTGCTCTGCTCTGCTCTGCTCTGCTCTGCTCTGCTCTGCTCTGCTCCGCTCCGCTCTGCTCTGCTCTGTTCTGTTCTGTTGTGTTCTGCTCCGCTCTGTTCTGCTCTGCTCTGCTCTGCTCTGCTCTGCTCTGCTCTGCTCTGCTCTGCTCCGCTCTGCTCCGCTCTGTTCCGTTGTGCTCTGCTCCCCTCTGTTCTGCTCCGCTATGTTCTGTTCTGTTCTGTTCTGTTCTGCTCTGTTCTGCTCTGCTCTGCTCTGTTCTGTTCTGGTCTGCTCCGCTCTGTTCTGCTCTGCTCTGCTCTGCTCTGCTCCTCTCTGTTCTGTTCTGTTCTGTTCTGCTCCGCTCTGTTCTGTTTCTGTTCTGTTCTGCTCTGCTCCGCTCCGTTCTGCTCTGCTCTGCTCTGTTCTGTTCTGCTCTGCTCCGCTCCGTTCTGCTCTGCTCTGCTCTGTTCTGTTCTGCTCTGCTCCGCTCCGT
>JANJGN010000067.1:545000-557500 GCA_026770705.1 Isurus oxyrinchus
CTCCTCTCTGTTCTGTTCTGTTCTGTTCTGCTCCGCTCTGTTCTGTTTCTGTTCTGTTCTGCTCTGCTCTGCTCCGCTCTGTTCTTTTCTGTTCTGTTCTGTTGTGCTCTGCTCCGCTCTGTTCTGTTTTGTTCTGTTCTGTTCTGCTCTGCTCTGCTCCGCTCTGCTCTGCTCTGCTCTGCTCTGCTCTGCTCCATTCTGTTCTGTTCTGCTCTGCTCTGCTCTGCTCTGCTCTGCTCCGCTCCGATCCACTCTTTTCTGTTCTGTACTGCTCTGCTCTGCTCCTCTCTGTTCTGTTCTGTTCTGTTCTGCTCCGCTCTGTTCTGTTTCTGTTCTGTTCTGCTCTGCTCTGCTCCGCTCTGTTCTTTTCTGTTCTGTTCTGTTGTGCTCTGCTCCGCTCTGTTCTGTTTTGTTCTGTTCTGTTCTGTTCTGCTCTGCTCTGCTCTGCTCTGCTCTGCTCTGCTCTGCTCTGCTCCATTCTGTTCTGTTCTGTTCTGCTCCGCTCTGTTGTGTTCTGTTCTGTTCTGCTCTGTTCTGTTCTGTTCTGCTCTGCTCTGTTCTGTTGTGCTCTGCTCCCCTCTGTTCTGTTCTGCTCTGCTCTGCTCTGCTCTGCTCTGCTCTGCTCTGCTCTGCTCTGCTCTGCTCTGCTCTGCTCCTCTCTGTTCTATTTCTGTTCTGTTCTGCTCTGCTCCGCTCCGTTCTGCTCTGCTCCGCTCTGTTCTGCTCTGCTCTGTTCTGTTCTGTTCTGCTCTGCTCCGCTCCGTTCTGCTCTGCTCTGCTCCGCTTTGTGCTGTTCTGTTCTGTTCTCTTCTGTTCTGCTCCGCTCTGCTCTGCTCTGCTCTGCTCTGCTCCGCTCCGTTCCTTTCTGCTCTGCTCTGCTCTGCTCTGCTCTGCTCTGCTCTGCTCTGCTCTGCTCTGTTCCGCTCTGTTCTGCTCCGCTCTGTTCTGTTCTGCTCCGCTCTGTTTTGTTCTGTTCTGTTCTGTTCTGCTCTGCTCTGCTCTGCTCTGCTCTGCTCCGCTCTGTTTCTGTTCTGTTCTGTTCTGTTCTGTTCTGTTCTGCTCTGCTCTGCTCTGCTCTGCTCTGCTCTGCTCTGCTCTGCTCTGCTCTGCTCTGCTCTGCTCTGCTCTGCTCTGCTCTGCTCTGCTCTGCTCTGCTCTGCTCCGCTCCGTTCTGCTCTGCTCTGCTCTGCTCCTCTCCTCTCTGTTCTGTTCTGTTCTGCTCTGCTCCTCTCTGTTCTGTTCTGTTCTGTTCTGCTCCGCTCTGTTCTGTTTCTGTTCTGTTCTGCTCTGCTCTGCTCCGCTCTGTTCTGTTCTGTTCTGTTGTGCTTTGCTCCACTCTGTTCTGTTCTGTTCTGTTCTGCTCCGCTCAATTCTGTTCTGTTCTGTTCTGCTCTGCTCCGCTCTGTTCTGTTCTGTTCTGCTCTGCTCTGCTCTGTTCTGTTCTGTTCTGTTGTGCTCTGCTCCCCTCTTCTGTTCTGTTCTGCTCCGCTCTGTTCTGTTCTGTTCTGTTCTGTTCTGCTCTGTTCTGTTCTGTTCTGTTCTGTTCTGCTCTGCTCTGCTCTGCTCTGCTCTGTACTGTTCTGCTCTGCTCTGCTCTGCTCTGCTCCTCTCCTCTCTGTTCTGTTCTGTTCTGCTCCTCTCCTCTCTGTTCTGTTCTGTTCTGCTCCGCTCCGCTCTGTTCTGTTCTGTTCTGTTCTGTTCTGTTCTGTTCTGCTCTGCTCTGCTCTGCTCTGTTCTGTACTGTTCTGCTCCGCTCCGCTCTGTTCTGTTCTGTTCTGTTCTGTTCTGTTCTGTTCTGCTCTACTCTGCTCTGCTCTGCTCTGTACTGTTCTGCTCCGCTCTGTTCTGTTCTGTTCTGCTCTGCTCTGCTCTGCTCTGCTCTGTTCTGTACTGTTCTGCTCCGCTCTGCTCTGCTCCGTTCTGCTCTGCTCTGCTCTGCTCTGCTCTGCTCTGCTCCACTCTGTTCTGTTCTGTTCTGTTCTGCTCCGCTCAATTCTGTTCTGTTCTGCGCCGCTCCGCTCTGTTTTGTTCTGTTCTGTTCTGTTCTGCTCTGCTCTGCTCTGCTCTGCTCTGCTCTGCTCTGCTCTGCTCTGCTCTGCTCTGCTCTGCTCTGCTCTGCTCTGCTCTGCTCTGCTCTGCTCTGCTCCGCTCCGATCCGCTCTGTTCTGTTCTGTACTGCTCTGCTCTGCTCCTCTCTGTTCTGTTCTGTTCTGTTCTGCTCCGCTCTGTTCTGTTTCTGTTCTGTTCTGCTCTGCTCTGCTCCGCTCTGTTCTTTTCTGTTCTGTTCTGTTGTGCTCTGCTCCGCTCTGTTCTGTTTTGTTCTGTTCTGTTCTGCTCTGCTCTGCTCCGCTCTGCTCTGCTCCATTCTGCTCTGCTCTGCTCTGCTCTGCTCTGCTCTGCTCTGTTCTGCTCCGCTCAACTCTGTTCTGTTCTGTTGTGCTCTGCTCCCCTCAGTTCTGTTCTGCTCCGCTCTGTTGTGTTCTGCTCTGCTCTGCTCTGCTCTGCTCTGCTCTGCTCTGCTCTGCTCTGCTCTGCTCTGCTCTGCTCTGCTCTGCTCTGCTCTGCTCTGCTCTGCTCTGCTCTGCTCCGCTCTGCTCTGTTCTGTTGTGCTCTGCTCCCCTCTGTTCTGTTCTGTTCTGTACTGCTCTGCTCTGCTCCTCTCTGTTCTGTTCTGTTCTGTTCTGCTCCGCTCTGTTCTGTTTCTGTTCTGTTCTGCTCTGCTCTGCTCCGCTCTGTTCTTTTCTGTTCTGTTCTGTTGTGCTCTGCTCCGCTCTGTTCTGTTTTGTTCTGTTCTGTTCTGCTCTGCTCTGCTCCGCTCTGCTTTGCTCCATTCTGCTCTGCTCTGCTCTGCTCTGCTCTGCTCTGCTCTGTTCTGCTCCGCTCAACTCTGTTCTGTTCTGTTGTGCTCTGCTCCCCTCAGTTCTGTTCTGCTCCGCTCTGTTGTGTTCTGCTCTGCTCTGCTCTGTTCTGCTCTGCTCTGCTCTGCTCTGCTCTGCTCTGCTCTGCTCTGCTCTGCTCTGCTCTGCTCTGCTCCGCTCTGCTCTGTTCTGTTGTGCTCTGCTCCCCTCTGTTCTGTTCTGTTCTGCTCTGCTCTGTTCTGTTCTGTTCTGTTCTGCTCTGTTCTGTTCTGTTCTGCTCTGCTCTGCTCTGCTCTGCTCTGCTCTGCTCAGCTGTGCTCTGCTCCATTCTGTTCTGTTCTGTTCTGCTCTGCTCTGCTCCGCTCTGTTCTGTTCTGTTCTGTTCTGCTCTGTTCTGTTCTGTTCTGCTCTGCTCTGTTCTGTTGTGCTCTGCTCCCCTCTGTTCTGTTCTGTTCTGTTCTGTTCTGCTCTGCTCTGCTCTGCTCTGCTCTGCTCTGCTCTGCTCTGCTCTGCTCTGCTCTGCTCCGCTCTGCTCTGTTCCATTCTGTTCTGTTGTGCTCTGCTCCCCTCTGTTCTGCTCCGCTATGTTCTGTTCTGTTCTGCTCTGCTCTGCTCTGCTCTGCTCCTCTCCTCTCTGTTCTGTTCTGTTCTGCTCCTCTCCTCTCTGTTCTGTTCTGTTCTGCTCCGCTCCGCTCCGCTCCGTTCTGTTCTGTTCTGTTCTGTTCTGTTCTGTTCTGTTCTGCTCTGCTCTGCTCTGCTCTGCTCTGTTCTGTACTGTTCTGCTCCGCTCCGCTCTGTTCTGTTCTGTTCTGTTCTGTTCTGCTCTGCTCTGCTCTGCTCTGTACTTTTCTGCTCCGCTCTGTTCTGCTCTGCTCTGCTCTGTTCTGTACTGTTCTGCTCCGCTCTGCTCTGCTCCGTTCTGCTCTGCTCTGCTCTGATCTGCTCTGCTCTGCTCTGCTCTGCTCCACTCTGTTCTGTTCTGTTCTGTTCTGCTCCGCTCAATTCTGTTCTGTTCTGCGCCGCTCCGCTCTGTTTTGTTCTGTTCTGTTCTGTTCTGCTCTGCTCTGCTCTGCTCTGCTCTGCTCTGCTCTGCTCTGCTCTGCTCTGCTCTGCTCTGCTCTGCTCTGCTCTGCTCCGCTCCGATCCGCTCTTTTCTGTTCTGTAGTGCTCTGCTCCTCTCTGTTCTGTTCTGTTCTGTTCTGCTCCGCTCTGTTCTGTTTCTGTTCTGTTCTGCTCTGCTCTGCTCCGCTCTGTTCTTTTCTGTTCTGTTCTGTTGTGCTCTGCTCCGCTCTGTTCTGTTTTGTTCTGTTCTGTTCTGCTCTGCTCTGCTCCGCTCTGCTCTGCTCCATTCTGCTCTGCTCTGCTCTGCTCTGCTCTGCTCTGCTCTGTTCTGCTCTGCTCCGCTCAACTCTGTTCTGTTCTGTTGTGCTCTGCTCCCCTCTGTTCTGTTCTGCTCCGCTCTGTTCTGTTCTGCTCTGCTCTGCTCTGCTCTGCTCTGCTCTGCTCTGCTCTGCTCTGCTCTGCTCTGCTCTGCTCTGCTCCGCTCTGTTCTGTTGTGCTCTGCTCCCCTCTGTTCTGTTCTGTTCTGTTCTGCTCTGCTCTGTTCTGTTCTGTTCTGTTCTGCTCCTGTTCTGTTCTGCTCTGCTCTGCTCTGCTCTGCTCTGCTCTGCTCTGCTCCATTCTGTTCTGTTCTGTTCTGCTCCGCTCTGTTCTGTTCTGTTCTGTTCTGCTCTGTTCTGTTCTGTTCTGCTCTGCTCTGTTCTGTTGTGCTCTGCTCCCCTCTGTTCTGTTCTGCTCTGCTCTGCTCTGCTCTGCTCTGCTCTGCTCTGCTCTGCTCTGCTCTGCTCTGCTCTGCTCTGCTCTGCTCTGCTCTGCTCTGCTCTGCTCTGCTCCGCTCTGCTCTGTTCCGTTCTGTTCTGTTGTGCTCTGCTCCCCTCTGTTCTGCTCCGCTATGTTCTGTTCTGTTCTGTTCTGTTCTGCTCTGTTCTGCTCTGCTCCCTTCCTCTCTGTTCTGTTCTGTTCTGTTCTGCTCCGCTCTGTTCTGTTTCTGTTCTGTTGTGCTCTGCTTCGCTCTGTTCTGTTCTGTTCTGTTCTGTTCTGCTCCGCTCTGCTCTGCTCTGCTCTGCTCTGTTCTGTTTTGCTCTGCTCCGCTCCGATCCGCTCTGTTTTGTTCTGTACTGCTCTGCTCTGCTCCTCTCTGTTCTGTTCTGTTCTGTTCTGCTCCGCTCTGTTCTGTTTCTGTTCTTTTCTGCTCTGCTCTGCTCCGCTCTGTTCTTTTCTGGTCTGTTCTGTTGTGCTCTGCTCCGCTCTGTTCTGTTTTGTTCTGTTCTGTTCTGCTCTGCTCTGCTACGCTCTGCTCTGCTCCGTTCTGCTCTGCTCTGCTCTGCTCTGCTCTGCTCTGCTCTGCTCTGTTCTGCTCCGCACAATTCTGTTCTGTTCTGTTGTGCTCTGCTCCCCTCAGTTCTGTTCTGCTCCGCTCTGTTCTGTTCTGCTCTGCTCTGCTCTGTTCTGTTCTGGTCTGCTCCGCTCTGTTCTGCTCTGCTCTGCTCCTCTCTGTTCTGTTCTGTTCTGCTCCGCTCTGTTCTGTTTCTGTTCTGTTCTGTTCTGTTCTGTTCTGTTCTGCTCTGCTCTGCTCTGCTCTGCTCTGCTCTGCTCTGCTCTGCTCTGTTCTGCTCTGCTCTGCTCTGCTCTGTTCTGCTCTGCTCTGCTCTGCTCTGCTCTGTTCTGTTCTGTTCTGCTCCGCTCTGTTCTGTTTCTGTTCTGTTCTGTTCTGTTTTTTTCTGCTCTGCTCTGCTCTGCTCCGCTCCGTTCTGCTCTGCTCTGCTCTGCTCTGCTCTGTTCTGCTCTGCTCTGTTCTGTTCTGTTCTGTTCTGCTCTGCTCTGCTCTGCTCTGCTCTGCTCTGTTCTGTTCTGCTCTGCTCTGCTCTGCTCTGCTCTGCTCTGCTCTGCTCCGCTTTGTTCTGTTCTGTTCTGTTCTTTTGTGCTCTGCTTCGCTCTGTTCTGTTCTGTTCTGTTCTGTTCTGTTCTGCTCTGCTCTGCTCTGCTCTGCTCTGCTCTGCTCTTCTCTGCTCTGCTCCATTCTGTTCTGTTCTGTTCTGCTCTGCTCTGCTCCGCTCTGTTCTGTTCTGTTCTGTTCTGCTCTGTTCTGTTCTGTTCTGCTCTGCTCTGTTCTGTTGTGCTCTGCTCCCCTCTGTTCTGTTCTGCTCTGCTCTGCTCTGCTCTGCTCTGCTCTGCTCTGCTCTGCTCTGCTCTGCTCTGCTCTGCTCTGCTCTGCTCTGCTCTGCTCTGCTCTGCTCCGCTCTGCTCTGTTCCGTTCTGTTCTGTTGTGCTCTGCTCCGATCTGTTCTGTTCTGCTCTGCTCTGCTCTGCTCTGCTCTGCTCCATTCTGTTCTGTTCTGTTCTGCTCTGCTCTGCTCCGCTCTGTTCTGTTCTGTTCTGTTCTGCTCTGTTCTGTTCTGTTCTGCTCTGCTCTGTTCTGTTGTGCTCTGCTCCCCTCTGTTCTGTTCTGTTCTGCTCTGCTCTGCTCTGCTCTGCTCTGCTCTGCTCTGCTCTGCTCTGCTCTGCTCTGCTCTGCTCTGCTCTGCTCTGCTCTGCTCTGCTCTGCTCTGCTCTGCTCTGCTCCGCTCTGCTCTGTTCCGTTCTGTTCTGTTGTGCTCTGCTCCCCTCTGTTCTGCTCCGCTATGTTCTGTTCTGTTCTGCTCTGCTCTGCTCTGCTCTGCTCCTCTCCTCTCTGTTCTGTTCTGTTCTGCTCCTCTCCTCTCTGTTCTGTTCTGTTCTGCTCCGCTCCGCTCCGCTCCGTTCTGTTCTGTTCCGTTCTGTTCTGTTCTGTTCTGTTCTGCTCTGCTCTGCTCTGCTCTGCTCTGCTCTGTTCTGTACTGTTCTGCTCCGCTCCGCTCTGTTCTGTTCTGTTCTGTTCTGTTCTGCTCTGCTCTGCTCTGCTCTGTACTTTTCTGCTCCGCTCTGTTCTGCTCTGCTCTGCTCTGTTCTGTACTGTTCTGCTCCGCTCTGCTCTGCTCCGTTCTGCTCTGCTCTGCTCTGCTCTGCTCTGCTCTGCTCTGCTCTGCTCCACTCTGTTCTGTTCTGTTCTGTTCTGCTCCGCTCAATTCTGTTCTGTTCTGCGCCGCTCCGCTCTGTTTTGTTCTGTTCTGTTCTGTTCTGCTCTGCTCTGCTCTGCTCTGCTCTGCTCTGCTCTGCTCTGCTCTGCTCTGCTCTGCTCTGCTCTGCTCCGCTCCGATCCGCTCTTTTCTGTTCTGTACTGCTCTGCTCTGCTCCTCTCTGTTCTGTTCTGTTCTGTTCTGCTCCGCTCTGTTCTGTTTCTGTTCTGTTCTGCTCTGCTCTGCTCCGCTCTGTTCTTTTCTGTTCTGTTCTGTTGTGCTCTGCTCCGCTCTGTTCTGTTTTGTTCTGTTCTGTTCTGCTCTGCTCTGCTCCGCTCTGCTCTGCTCCATTCTGCTCTGCTCTGCTCTGCTCTGCTCTGCTCTGCTCTGCTCTGTTCTGCTCCGCTCAACTCTGTTCTGTTCTGTTGTGCTCTGCTCCCCTCTGTTCTGTTCTGCTCCGCTCTGTTCTGTTCTGCTCTGCTCTGCTCTGCTCTGCTCTGCTCTGCTCTGCTCTGCTCTGCTCTGCTCTGCTCTGCTCTGCTCTGCTCTGCTCCGCTCTGCTCTGTTCTGTTGTGCTCTGCTCCCCTCTGTTCTGTTCTGTTCTGTTCTGCTCTGCTCTGTTCTGTTCTGTTCTGTTCTGCTCCTGTTCTGTTCTGCTCTGCTCTGCTCTGCTCTGCTCTGCTCTGCTCTGCTCTGCTCCATTCTGTTCTGTTCTGTTCTGCTCCGCTCTGTTCTGTTCTGTTCTGCTCTGTTCTGTTCTGTTCTGCTCTGCTCTGTTCTGTTGTGCTCTGCTCCCCTCTGTTCTGTTCTGCTCTGCTCTGCTCTGCTCTGCTCTGCTCTGCTCTGCTCTGCTCTGCTCTGCTCTGCTCTGCTCTGCTCTGCTCCGCTCTGCTCTGTTCCGTTCTGTTCTGTTGTGCTCTGCTCCCCTCTGTTCTGCTCCGCTATGTTCTGTTCTGTTCTGTTCTGTTCTGCTCTGTTCTGCTCTGCTCCCTTCCTCTCTGTTCTGTTCTGTTCTGTTCTGCTCCGCTCTGTTCTGTTTCTGTTCTGTTGTGCTCTGCTTCGCTCTGTTCTGTTCTGTTCTGTTCTGTTCTGCTCCGCTCTGCTCTGCTCTGCTCTGCTCTGTTCTGTTTTGCTCTGCTCCGCTCCGATCCGCTCTGTTTTGTTCTGTACTGCTCTGCTCTGCTCCTCTCTGTTCTGTTCTGTTCTGTTCTGCTCCGCTCTGTTCTGTTTCTGTTCTGTTCTGCTCTGCTCTGCTCCGCTCTGTTCTTTTCTGGTCTGTTCTGTTGTGCTCTGCTCCGCTCTGTTCTGTTTTGTTCTGTTCTGTTCTGCTCTGCTCTGCTCCGCTCTGCTCTGCTCCGTTCTGCTCTGCTCTGCTCTGCTCTGCTCTGCTCTGCTCTGTTCTGCTCCGCTCAATTCTGTTCTGTTCTGTTGTGCTCTGCTCCCCTCAGTTCTGTTCTGCTCCGCTCTGTTCTGTTCTGCTCTGCTCTGCTCTGTTCTGTTCTGGTCTGCTCCGCTCTGTTCTGCTCTGCTCTGCTCCTCTCTGTTCTGTTCTGTTCTGCTCCGCTCTGTTCTGTTTCTGTTCTGTTCTGTTCTGTTCTGTTCTGTTCTGCTCTGCTCTGCTCTGCTCTGCTCTGCTCTGCTCTGTTCTGCTCTGCTCTGCTCTGCTCTGCTCTGTTCTGCTCTGCTCTGCTCTGCTCTGCTCTGCTCTGCTCTGTTCTGTTCTGTTCTGCTCCGCTCTGTTCTGTTTCTGTTCTGTTCTGTTCTGTTCTGTTTTTTTCTGCTCTGCTCTGCTCTGCTCCGCTCCGTTCTGCTCTGCTCTGCTCTGCTCTGCTCTGCTCTGTTCTGTTCTGCTCTGCTCTGTTCTGTTCTGTTCTGCTCTGCTCTGCTCTGCTCTGCTCTGCTCTGTTCTGTTCTGCTCTGCTCTGCTCTGCTCTGCTCTGCTCTGCTCCGCTTTGTTCTGTTCTGTTCTGTTCTTTTGTGCTCTGCTTCGCTCTGTTCTGTTCTGTTCTGTTCTGTTCTGCTCTGCTCCGATCTGTTCTGTTCTGCTCTGCTCTGCTCTGCTCTGCTCTGCTCTGCTCTGTCCTGCTCTGCTCCGCTCTGCTCCGCTCTGTTCCGTTCTGTTCTGTTCTGCTCCGCTATGTTCTGTTCTGTTCTGTTCTGCTCTGCTCTGTTCTGTTCTGGTCTGCTCCGCTCTGTTCTGCTCTGCTCTGCTCTGCTCTGCTCCTCTCTGTTCTGTTTCTGTTCTGTTCTGCTCTGCTCCGCTCCGTTCTGCTCTGCTCTGCTCTGTTCTGTTCTGTTCTGTTCTGTTCTGCTCTGCTCTGCTCCGCTCCGTTCTGCTCTGCTCTGCTCTGCTCTGCTCTGCTCTGCTCTGCTCTGCTCTGCTCTGTTCCGTTCTGTTCTGTTGTGCTCTGCTCCCCTCTGTTCTGCTCCGCTCTGTTCTGTTTCTGTTCTGTTCTGTTCTGTTCTGTTCTGTTCTGTTCTGCTCTGTTCTGCTCTGCTCCGTTCTGTTCTGCTCTGCTCTGCTCTGCTCTGCTCTGCTCTGCTCTGCTCTGCTCTGCTCTGCTCTGCTCTGCTCTGCTCTGCTCTGCTCTGCTCTGCTCCGCTCCGCTCCGTTCCGCTCCGCTCTGCTCTGCTCTGCTCTGCTCTGCTCTGCTCTGCTCTGCTCTGCTCTGCTCTGCTCTGCTCTGCTCTGCTCTGCTCTGCTCTGCTCTGCTCTGCTCTGCTCTGCTCTGCTCTGCTCTGCTCTGCTCTGCTCCGCTCTGTTCTGTTCTGTTCTGTTGTGCTTTGCTCCACTCTGTTCTGTTCTGTTCTGTTCTGCTCCGCTCAATTCTGTTCTGTTCTGTTCTGCTCTGCTCCGCTCTGTTCTGTTCTGTTCTGCTCTGCTCTGCTCTGTTCTGTTCTGTTCTGTTGTGCTCTGCTCCCCTCTTCTGTTCTGTTCTGCTCCGCTCTGTTCTGTTCTGTTCTGTTCTGTTCTGCTCTGTTCTGTTCTGCTCTGCTCTGCTCTGCTCTGCTCTGCTCTGCTCTGTACTGTTCTGCTCTGCTCTGCTCTGCTCTGCTCCTCTCCTCTCTGTTCTGTTCTGTTCTGCTCCTCTCCTCTCTGTTCTGTTCTGTTCTGTTCTGCTCCGCTCCGCTCTGTTCTGTTCTGTTCTGTTCTGTTCTGCTCTGCTCTGCTCTGCTCTGTTCTGTACTGTTCTGCTCCGCTCCGCTCTGTTCTGTTCTGTTCTGTTCTGTTCTGTTCTGTTCTGCTCTGCTCTGCTCTGCTCTGTTCTGTACTGTTCTGCTCCGCTCCGCTCTGTTCTGTTCTGTTCTGTTCTGTTCTGTTCTGTTCTGTTCTGTTCTGCTCTGCTCTGCTCTGCTCTGCTCTGTACTGTTCTGCTCCGCTCTGTTCTGTTCTGTTCTGCTCTGCTCTGCTCTGCTCTGCTCTGTTCTGTACTGTTCTGCTCCGCTCTGCTCTGCTCCGTTCTGCTCTGCTCTGCTCTGCTCTGCTCTGCTCTGCTCTGCTCTGCTCTGCTCCACTCTGTTCTGTTCTGTTCTGTTCTGCTCCGCTCAATTCTGTTCTGTTCTGCGCCGCTCCGCTCTGTTTTGTTCTGTTCTGCTCTGCTCTGCTCTGCTCTGCTCTGCTCTGCTCTGCTCTGCTCTGCTCTGCTCTGCTCTGCTCTGCTCTGCTCTGCTCTGCTCTGCTCTGCTCTGCTCTGCTCTGCTCTGCTCTGCTCTGCTCTGCTCTGCTCCGCTCCGATCCGCTCTGTTCTGTTCTGTACTGCTCTGCTCTGCTCCTCTCTGTTCTGTTCTGTTCTGTTCTGCTCCGCTCTGTTCTGTTTCTGTTCTGTTCTGCTCTGCTCTGCTCCGCTCTGTTCTTTTCTGTTCTGTTCTGTTGTGCTCTGCTCCGCTCTGTTCTGTTTTGTTCTGTTCTGTTCTGCTCTGCTCTGCTCCGCTCTGCTCTGCTCCATTCTGCTCTGCTCTGCTCTGCTCTGCTCTGCTCTGTTCTGCTCCGCTCAACTCTGTTCTGTTCTGTTGTGCTCTGCTCCCCTCAGTTCTGTTCTGCTCCGCTCTGTTGTGTTCTGCTCTGCTCTGCTCTGCTCCGCTCTGCTCTGTTCTGTTGTGCTCTGCTCCCCTCTGTTCTGTTCTGCTCTGCTCTGCTCTGCTCTGCTCTGCTCTGCTCCGCTCCGCTCTGTTCCGTTCTGTTCTGTTGTGCTCTGCTCCCCTCTGTTCTGCTCCGCTATGTTCTGTTCTGTTCTGCTCTGCTCTGCTCTGCTCTGCTCTGCTCTGCTCTGCTCTGTTCTGTACTGTTCTGCTCCGCTCCGCTCTGTTCTGTTCTGTTCTGTTCTGTTCTGTTCTGCTCTGCTCTGCTCTGCTCTGTACTTTTCTGCTCCGCTCTGTTCTGCTCTGCTCTGCTCTGTTCTGTACTGTTCTGCTCCGCTCTGCTCTGCTCCGTTCTGCTCTGCTCTGCTCTGCTCTGCTCCACTCTGTTCTGTTCTGTTCTGTTCTGCTCCGCTCAATTCTGTTCTGTTCTGCGCCGCTCCGCTCTGTTTTGTTCTGTTCTGTTCTGTTCTGTTCTGCTCTGCTCTGCTCTGCTCTGCTCTGCTCTGCTCTGCTCTGCTCTGCTCTGCTCTGCTCTGCTCTGCTCTGCTCTGCTCTGCTCTGCTCTGCTCTGCTCTGCTCTGCTCTGCTCCGCTCCGATCCGCTCTGTTCTGTTCTGTACTGCTCTGCTCTGCTCTGCTCCTCTCTGTTCTGTTCTGTTCTGTTCTGCTCCGCTCTGTTCTGTTTCTGTTCTGTTCTGCTCTGCTCTGCTCCGCTCTGTTCTTTTCTGTTCTGTTCTGTTGTGCTCTGCTCCGCTCTGTTCTGTTTTGTTCTGTTCTGTTCTGCTCTGCTCTGCTCCGCTCTGCTCTGCTCCATTCTGCTCTGCTCTGCTCTGCTCTGCTCTGCTCTGCTCTGTTCTGCTCCGCTCAACTCTGTTCTGTTCTGTTGTGCTCTGCTCCCCTCTGTTCTGTTCTGCTCCGCTCTGTTCTGCTCTGCTCTGCTCTGCTCTGCTCTGCTCTGCTCTGCTCTGCTCTGCTCTGCTCTGCTCTGCTCTGCTCTGCTCTGCTCTGCTCTGCTCTGCTCCGCTCTGCTCTGTTCTGTTGTGCTCTGCTCCCCTCTGTTCTGTTCTGTTCTGCTCTGCTCTGTTCTGTTCTGTTCTGTTCTGCTCTGTTCTGTTCTGTTCTGCTCTGCTCTGCTCTGCTCTGCTCTGCTCTGCTCTGCTCTGCTCCATTCTGTTCTGTTCTGTTCTGCTCTGCTCCGCTCTGTTCTGTTCTGTTCTGTTCTGCTCTGTTCTGTTCTGTTCTGCTCTGCTCTGTTCTGTTGTGCTCTGCTCCCCTCTGTTCTGTTCTGCTCTGCTCTGCTCTGCTCTGCTCTGCTCTGCTCTGCTCTGCTCTGCTCTGCTCTGCTCTGCTCTGCTCTGCTCTGCTCCGCTCTGCTCTGTTCCGTTCTGTTCTGTTGTGCTCTGCTCCCCTCTGTTCTGCTCCGCTATGTTCTGTTCTGTTCTGTTCTGTTCTGCTCTGTTCTGCTCTGC
>JANJGN010000067.1:562500-567500 GCA_026770705.1 Isurus oxyrinchus
CTGCTCTGCTCTGCTCTGCTCCACTCTGTTCTGTTCTGTTCTGTTCTGCTCCGCTCAATTCTGTTCTGTTCTGCGCCGCTCCGCTCCGCTCTGTTTTGTTCTGCTCTGCTCTGCTCTGCTCTGCTCTGCTCTGCTCTACTCTGCTCTGCTCTGCTCTGCTCTGCTCTGCTCCGCTCCGCTCCGCTCCGCTCCGCTCTGTTCTGTTCTGTACTGCTCTGCTCTGCTCCTCTCTGTTCTGTTCTGTTCTGTTGTGCTCCGCTCTGTTCTGTTTCTGTTCTGTTCTACTCTGCTCTGCTCCGCTCTGTTCTTTTCTGTTCTGTTCTGTTGTGCTCTGCTCCGCTCTGTTCTGTTTTGTTCTGTTCTGTTCTGCTCTGCTCTGCTCCGCTCTGCTCTGCTCCATTCTGCTCTGCTCTGCTCTGCTCTGCTCTGCTCTGCTCTGCTCTGCTCTGTTCTGCTCCGCTCAACTCTGTTCTGTTCTGTTGTGCTCTGCTCCCCTCTGTTCTGTTCTGCTCCGCTCTGTTCTGCTCTGCTCTGCTCTGCTCTGCTCTGCTCTGCTCTGCTCCGCTCTGCTCTGTTCTGTTGTGCTCTGCTCCCCTCTGTTCTGTTCTGTTCTGCTCTGCTCTGTTCTGTTCTGTTCTGCTCTGTTCTGTTCTGTTCTGTTCTGTTCTGCTCTGCTCTGCTCTGCTCTGCTCTGCTCTGCTCTGCTCTGCTCTGCTCTGCTCCGCTCTGTTGTGTTCTGCTCTGTTCTGCTCTGTTCTGTTCTGTTCTGCTCTGCTCTGTTCTGTTGTGCTCTGCTCCCCTCTGCTCTGCTCTGCTCTGCTCTGCTCTGCTCTGCTCTGCTCTGCTCTGCTCTGCTCTGCTCTGCTCTGCTCTGCTCTGCTCTGCTCTGCTCTGCTCTGCTCTGCTCTGCTCTGCTCTGCTCTGCTCCGCTCTGCTCTGTTCCGTTCTGTTCTGTTGTGCTCTGCTCCCCTCTGTTCTGCTCCGTTCTGTTCTGTTCTGTTCTGTTCTGCTCTGTTCTGCTCTGCTCCCTTCCTCTCTGTTCTGTTCTGTTCTGTTCTGCTCCGCTCTGTTCTGTTTCTGTTCTGTTGTGCTCTGCTTCGCTCTGTTCTGTTCTGTTCTGTTCTGTTCTGCTCCGCTCTGCTCTGCTCTGCTCTGCTCTGCTCTGCTCTGCTCTGCTCTGCTCCGCTCCGCTCCGCTCCGCTCCGCTCCGCTCCGCTCTGCTCTGCTCTGCTCTGCTCTGCTCTGCTCCGCTCTGTTCTGCTCTGTTCTGTTGTGTTCTGCTCCGCTCTGTTCTGTTCTGTTCTGTTCTGCTCTGCTCTGCTCTGCTCTGCTCTGTTCTGTTCTGCTCTGCTCTGCTCTGCTCCTCTCCTCTCTGTTCTGTTCTGTTCTGCTCTGCTCCTCTCTGTTCTGTTTTGTTCTGTTCTGCTCCGCTCTGTTCTGTTCTGCTCCGCTCTGCTTCGTTCTGCTCTGCTCTGCTCTGCTCTGCTCTGCTCTGCTCTGCTCCACTCTGTTCTGTTCTGTTCTGTTCTGCTCCGCTCAATTCTGTTCTTTTCTGTTCTGCTCTGCTCCGCTTTGTTCTGTTCTGTTCTGTTCTGTTGTGCTCTGGTTCGCTCTGTTCTGTTCTGCTCCGCTCCGCTCCGCTCCACTCCGCTACGCTCCGCTCCGCTCCGCTCTGCTCTGCTCTGCTCTGCTCCGCTCCGCTCCGTTCTGTTCTGTTCTGCTCTGCTCCGTTCTGTTTCTGTTCTGTTCTGCTCTGCTCTGCTCTGCTCCGCTCCGCTCTGCTCTGTTCTGTTCTGTTCTGTTCTGTTCTGCTCTGCTCTGCTCTGCTCCGCTCTGTTTCTGTTCTGTTCTGTTCTGCTCCGCTCTGTTCTGTTTCTGTTCTGTTCTGCTCTGCTCTGCTGCGCTCTGTTCTGTTCTGTTCTGTTGTGCTTTGCTCCGCTCTGTTCTGTTCTGTTCTGCTCTGCTCTGCTCTGCTCTGCTCCGCTCTGCTCCGTTCTGCTCCGCTCTGTTCTGTTCTGTTCTGTTCTGCTCTGCTCTGCTCTGTTCTGTTCTGTTCTGTTGTGCTCTGCTCTGCTCTGTTCTGTTCTGTTCTGTTCTGCTCTGTTCTGTTCTGCTCTGTTCTGTTCTGTTCTGTTCCGTTCTGCTCTGTTCTGTTCTGTTCTGTTCTGTTCTGTTCTGTTCTGCTCTGCTCTGCTCTGCTCTGCTCTGGTCTGCTCTGCTCCGTTCTGTTCTGCTCTGCTCTGCTCTGCTCTGCTCTGCTCTGCTCCTCTCCTCTCTGTTCTGTTCTGTTCTGCTCTGCTCTGCTCCTCTCTGTTCTGTTCTGTTTCTGTTCTGTTCTGCTCTGCTCTGCTCCGCTCTGTTCTGTTCTGTTGTGCTCTGCTCCGCTCTGTTCTGTACTGTTCTGCTCCGCTCTGTTCTGTTCTGTTCTGTTCTGTTCTGCTCTGTTCTGTTCTGTTCTGTTCTGTTCTGTTCTGTTCTGTTCTGCTCTGCTCTGCTCTGCTCTGCTCTGCTCTGCTCCGTTCTGCTCTGCTCTGCTCTGCTCTACTCTGCTCTGCTCTGCTCTGCTCTCTTCTGCTCCGCTCAATTCTGTTCTGTTCTGTTCTGCTCCGCTTTGTTCTGTTCTGTTCTTCTCTGAACCGCTCTGTTCTGTTCTGTTCTGTTGTGCTCTGCTCCGCTCTGTTCTGTTCTGTTCTGCTCCGCTCTGTTGTGTTCTGTTCTTTTCTGTTCTGTTCTGTTCTGTTCTGCTCTGCTCTGCTCCGCTCCGTTCTGCTCTGCTCTGCTCTGCTCTGCTCTGCTCTGCTCTGTTCTGCTCCGCTCAATTCTGTTCTGCTCTGCTCCGCTCTGTTCTGTTCTTTTCTGTTCTCCTCCGATCTGTTCTGTTCTGCTCTGCTCTGCTCTGCTCTGCTCTGCTCTGCTCTGCTCTGCTCTGCTCCGCTTTGTTCTGTTCTGTTCTGTTCTGTTGTGCTCTGCTTCGCTCTGTTCTGTTCTGCTCCGCTCCGCTCCACTCCGCTACGCTCCGCTCCGCTCCGCTCTGCTCTGCTCTGCTCTGCTCCGCTCCGCTCCGTTCTGTTCTGTTCTGCTCTGCTCCGTTCTGTTTCTGTTCTGTTCTGCTCTGCTCTGCTCTGCTCCGCTCCGCTCTGCTCTGTTCTGTTCTGTTCTGTTCTGTTCTGTTCTGCTCTGCTCTGCTCTGCTCCGCTCTGTTTCTGTTCTGTTCTGTTCTGCTCCGTTCTGTTCTGTTTCTGTTCTGTTCTGCTCTGCTCTGCTGCGCTCTGTTCTGTTCTGTTCTGTTGTGCTTTGCTCCGCTCTGTTCTGTTTCTGTTCTGCTCTGCTCTGCTCTGCTCCGCTCTGTTTCTGTTCTGTTCTGTTCTGCTCCGTTCTGTTCTGTTCTGTTCTGCTCTGCTCTGCTCTGCTCCGCTCTGCTCCGTTCTGCTCTGCTCTGTTCTGTTCTGTTCTGTTCTGCTCTGTTCTGTTCTGCTCTGTTCTGTTCTGTTCTGTTCTGTTCTGCTCTGTTCTGTTCTGTTCTGTTCTGTTCTGTTCTGTTCTGCTCTGCTCTGCTCTGCTCTGCTCTGGTCTGCTCTGCTCTGCTCCGTTCTGTTCTGCTCTGCTCTGCTCTGCTCCTCTCCTCTCTCTTCTGTTCTGTTCTGCTCCGCTCCGTTCTGTTTCTGTTCTGTTCTGTTCTGTTCTGTTCTGTTCTGTTCTGTTCTGTTCTGTTCTGTTCTGTTCTGTTCTGTTCTGTTCTGCTCTGCTCTGCTCTGCTCTGCTCTGCTCTGCTCTGCTCTGCTCTGCTCCGCTCCGCTCCGTTCTGCTCTGCTCTGCTCTGCTCTGCTCCGCTCCGCTCCGCTCCGCTCCGTTCCGTTCCGCTCCGCTCCGCTCCGCTCCGCTCCGCTCCGTTCCGCTCCGCTCTGCTCCGCTCCGCTCCGTTCTGCTCCGCTCCGCTCTGCTCTGCTCTGCTCCGCTCCGTTCTGTTCTGCTCTGCTCTGCTCTGCTCTGCTCTGCTCCACTCTGTTCTGTTCTGTTTTGTTCTGCTCCGCTCAATTCTTTTCTGTTCTGTTCTGCTCTGCTCTGCTCTGTTCTGTTTCTGTTCTGTTCTGTTCTGCTCCGCTCTGTTTCTGTTCTGTTCTGTTCTGCTCTGCTCTGCTCCGCTCTGTTCTGTTCTGTTGTGCTCTGCTCCGCTCTGCTCTGCTCCGTTCTGCTCTGCTCTGCTCTGCTCTGCTCTGCTCTGCTCTGTTCTGCTCTGCTCCCCTCTGTTCTGTTCTGTTCTGCTCCGCTCTGTTCTGTTCTGTTCTGTTGTGCTCTGCTCCCCTCTGTTCTGTTCTGTTCTGCTCCGCTCTGTTCTGTTCTGTTCTGTTGTGCTCTGCTCCCCTCTGTTCTGTTCTGTTCTGCTCCGCTCTGTTCTGTTCTGTTCTGTTCTGTTCTGTTCTGTTCTGCTCCGCTCTGCTCCGTTCTGCTCTGTTCTGTTCTGTTCTGCTCCGCTCTGTTCTGTTCTGTTCTGCTCCGCTCTGTTCTGTTCTGTTCTGCTCTGCTCTGCTCTGCTCTGCTCTGCTCTGCTCTGCTCTGCTCTGCTCTGCTCTGCTCTGTTCTGTTGTGCTCTGCTCCCCTCTGTTCTGCTCTGCTCTGCTCTGCTCTGCTCTGCTCTGCTCTACTCTGCTCTGCTCTGCTCTGCTCCGCTCCGCTCCGCTCCGCTCCGCTCCGCTCTGCTCCGCTCTGTTCCGTTCTGTTCTGTTGTGCTCTGCTCCCCTCTGTTCTGCTCTGCTATGTTCTGTTCTGTTCTGTTCTGTTCTGCTCTGCTCTGCTCTGCTCTGTTCTGTTCTGTTCTGCTCTGCTCCGCTCTGTTCTGCTCTGCTCTGCTCTGCTCTGCTCCTCTCTGTTCTGTTCTGTTCTGTTCTGCTCCGCTCTGTTCTGTTTCTGTTCTGTTCTGCTCTGCTCCGCTCTGTTCTGCTCTGCTCTGCTCTGTTCTGTTCTGCTCTGCTCTGCTCTGCTCTGCTCCCTTCCGCTCCGTT
>JANJGN010000067.1:575000-585000 GCA_026770705.1 Isurus oxyrinchus
CTCTGCTCTGCTCTGCTCTGCTCTGCTCTGCTCCGCTCTGTTCTGCTCTGTTCTGTTGTGTTCTGCTCCGCTCTGTTCTGTTCTGTTCTGTTCTGCTCTGCTCTGCTCTGTTCTGTTCTGCTCTGCTCTGCTCTGCTCCTCTCCTCTCTGTTCTGTTCTGTTCTGCTCTGCTCCTCTCTGTTCTGTTTTGTTCTGTTCTGCTCCGCTCTGTTCTGTTCTGCTCCGCTCTGCTTCGTTCTGCTCTGCTCTGCTCTGCTCTGCTCTGCTCCACTCTGTTCTGTTCTGTTCTGTTCTGCTCCGCTCAATTCTGTTCTTTTCTGTTCTGCTCTGCTCCGCTCTGTTCTGTTCTGTTCTGTTCTGCTCCGCTCTGTTCTGTTCTGTTCTGTTGTGCTCTGCTCCCCTCTTCTGTTCTGTTCTGCTCCGCTCTGTTCTGTTCTGTTCTGTTCTGTTCTGCTCTGCTCTGTTCTGTTCTGTTCTGTTCTGTTCTGCTCTGCTCTGCTCTGCTCTGCTCTGCTCTGCTCTGCTCTGCTCTGCTCTGCTCTGCTCTGCTCTGCTCTGCTCTGCTCTGCTCCGCTCCGTTCTGCTCTGCTCTGCTCTGCTCTGCTCCTCTCCTCTCTGTTCTGTTCTGTTCTGCTCCTCTCCTCTCTGTTCTGTTCTGTTCTGCTCCGCTCCGCTCTGTTCTGTTCTGTTCTGTTCTGTTCTGTTCTGCTCTGCTCTGCTCTGCTCTGTTCTGTACTGTTCTGCTCCGCTCCACTCTGTTCTGTTCTGTTCTGTTCTGTTCTGTTCTGTTCTGCTCTGCTCTGCTCTGTACTGTTCTGCTCCGCTCTGTTCTGTTCTGTTCTGTTCTGTTCTGCTCTGCTCTGCTCTGCTCTGCTCTGTTCTGTACTGTTCTGCTCCGCTCTGCTCTGCTCCGTTCTGCTCTGCTCTGCTCTGCTCTGCTCCACTCTGTTCTGTTCTGTTCTGTTCTGCTCCGCTCAATTCTGTTCTGTTCTGCGCCGCTCCGCTCCGCTCTGTTTTGTTCTGCTCTGCTCTGCTCCGCTCTGCTCTGCTCTGCTCTACTCTGCTCTGCTCTGCTCTGCTCTGCTCTGCTCCGCTCCGCTCCGCTCCGCTCTGTTCTGTTCTGTACTGCTCTGCTCTGCTCCTCTCTGTTCTGTTCTGTTCTGTTGTGCTCCGCTCTGTTCTGTTTCTGTTCTGTTCTACTCTGCTCTGCTCCGCTCTGTTCTTTTCTGTTCTGTTCTGTTGTGCTCTGCTCCGCTCTGTTCTGTTTTGTTCTGTTCTGTTCTGCTCTGCTCTGCTCCGCTCTGCTCTGCTCCATTCTGCTCTGCTCTGCTCTGCTCTGCTCTGCTCTGCTCTGTTCTGCTCCGCTCAACTCTGTTCTGTTCTGTTGTGCTCTGCTCCCCTCTGTTCTGTTCTGCTCCGCTCTGTTCTGCTCTGCTCTGCTCTGCTCTGCTCTGCTCTGCTCCGCTCTGCTCTGTTCTGTTGTGCTCTGCTCCCCTCTGTTCTGTTCTGTTCTGCTCTGCTCTGTTCTGTTCTGTTCTGCTCTGTTCTGTTCTGTTCTGTTCTGTTCTGCTCTGCTCTGCTCTGCTCTGCTCTGCTCTGCTCTGCTCTGCTCTGCTCCGCTCTGTTGTGTTCTGCTCTGTTCTGCTCTGTTCTGTTCTGTTCTGCTCTGCTCTGTTCTGTTGTGCTCTGCTCCCCTCTGCTCTGCTCTGCTCTGCTCTGCTCTGCTCTGCTCTGCTCTGCTCTGCTCTGCTCTGCTCTGCTCTGCTCTGCTCTGCTCTGCTCTGCTCCGCTCTGCTCTGTTCCGTTCTGTTCTGTTGTGCTCTGCTCCCCTCTGTTCTGCTCCGTTCTGTTCTGTTCTGTTCTGTTCTGCTCTGTTCTGCTCTGCTCCCTTCCTCTCTGTTCTGTTCTGTTCTGTTCTGCTCCGCTCTGTTCTGTTTCTGTTCTGTTGTGCTCTGCTTCGCTCTGTTCTGTTCTGTTCTGTTCTGTTCTGCTCCGCTCTGCTCTGCTCTGCTCTGCTCTGCTCTGCTCTGCTCTGCTCTGCTCCGCTCCGCTCCGCTCCGCTCCGCTCCGCTCTGCTCTGCTCTGCTCTGCTCTGCTCCGCTCTGTTCTGCTCTGTTCTGTTGTGTTCTGCTCCGCTCTGTTCTGTTCTGTTCTGTTCTGCTCTGCTCTGCTCTGCTCTGCTCTGTTCTGTTCTGCTCTGCTCTGCTCTGCTCCTCTCCTCTCTGTTCTGTTCTGTTCTGCTCTGCTCCTCTCTGTTCTGTTTTGTTCTGTTCTGCTCCGCTCTGTTCTGTTCTGCTCCGCTCTGCTTCGTTCTGCTCTGCTCTGCTCTGCTCTGCTCTGCTCTGCTCTGCTCCACTCTGTTCTGTTCTGTTCTGTTCTGCTCCGCTCAATTCTGTTCTTTTCTGTTCTGCTCTGCTCCGCTTTGTTCTGTTCTGTTCTGTTCTGTTGTGCTCTGGTTCGCTCTGTTCTGTTCTGCTCCGCTCCGCTCCACTCCGCTACGCTCCGCTCCGCTCCGCTCTGCTCTGCTCTGCTCTGCTCTGCTCCGCTCCGCTCCGTTCTGTTCTGTTCTGCTCTGCTCCGTTCTGTTTCTGTTCTGTTCTGCTCTGCTCTGCTCTGCTCCGCTCCGCTCTGCTCTGTTCTGTTCTGTTCTGTTCTGTTCTGCTCTGCTCTGCTCTGCTCCGCTCTGTTTCTGTTCTGTTCTGTTCTGCTCCGCTCTGTTCTGTTTCTGTTCTGTTCTGCTCTGCTCTGCTGCGCTCTGTTCTGTTCCGTTCTGTTGTGCTTTGCTCCGCTCTGTTCTGTTCTGTTCTGCTCTGCTCTGCTCTGCTCTGCTCCGCTCTGCTCCGTTCTGCTCCGCTCTGTTCTGTTCTGTTCTGTTCTGCTCTGCTCTGCTCTGTTCTGTTCTGTTCTGTTGTGCTCTGCTCTGCTCTGTTCTGTTCTGTTCTGTTCTGCTCTGTTCTGTTCTGCTCTGTTCTGTTCTGTTCTGTTCTGTTCCGTTCTGCTCTGTTCTGTTCTGTTCTGTTCTGTTCTGTTCTGTTCTGCTCTGCTCTGCTCTGCTCTGCTCTGGTCTGCTCTGCTCCGTTCTGTTCTGCTCTGCTCTGCTCTGCTCTGCTCTGCTCTGCTCCTCTCCTCTCTGTTCTGTTCTGTTCTGCTCTGCTCTGCTCCTCTCTGTTCTGTTCTGTTTCTGTTCTGTTCTGCTCTGCTCTGCTCCGCTCTGTTCTGTTCTGTTGTGCTCTGCTCCGCTCTGTTCTGTACTGTTCTGCTCCGCTCTGTTCTGTTCTGTTCTGTTCTGTTCTGTTCTGTTCTGTTCTGTTCTGTTCTGCTCTGCTCTGCTCTGCTCTGCTCTGCTCTGCTCCGTTCTGCTCTGCTCTGCTCTGCTCTACTCTGCTCTGCTCTGCTCTGCTCTCTTCTGCTCCGCTCAATTCTGTTCTGTTCTGTTCTGCTCTGCTCCGCTTTGTTCTGTTCTGTTCTTCTCTGAACCGCTCTGTTCTGTTCTGTTGTGCTCTGCTCCGCTCTGTTCTGTTCTGTTCTGCTCCGCTCTGTTGTGTTCTGTTCTTTTCTGTTCTGTTCTGTTCTGTTCTGCTCTGCTCTGCTCCGCTCCGTTCTGCTCTGCTCTGCTCTGCTCTGCTCTGCTCTGCTCTGTTCTGCTCCGCTCAATTCTGTTCTGCTCTGCTCCGCTCTGTTCTGTTCTTTTCTGTTCTCCTCCGATCTGTTCTGTTCTGCTCTGCTCTGCTCTGCTCTGCTCTGCTCTGCTCTGCTCTGCTCTGCTCCGCTTTGTTCTGTTCTGTTCTGTTCTGTTGTGCTCTGCTTCGCTCTGTTCTGTTCTGCTCCGCTCCGCTCCACTCCGCTACGCTCCGCTCCGCTCTGCTCTGCTCTGCTCTGCTCTGCTCCGCTCCGCTCCGTTCTGTTCTGTTCTGCTCTGCTCCGTTCTGTTTCTGTTCTGTTCTGCTCTGCTCTGCTCTGCTCCGCTCCGCTCTGCTCTGTTCTGTTCTGTTCTGTTCTGTTCTGCTCTGCTCTGCTCTGCTCCGCTCTGTTTCTGTTCTGTTCTGTTCTGCTCCGTTCTGTTCTGTTTCTGTTCTGTTCTGCTCTGCTGCGCTCTGTTCTGTTCTGTTCTGTTGTGCTTTGCTCCGCTCTGTTCTGTTTCTGTTCTGCTCTGCTCTGCTCTGCTCCGCTCTGTTTCTGTTCTGTTCTGTTCTGCTCCGTTCTGTTCTGTTCTGTTCTGCTCTGCTCTGCTCTGCTCCGCTCTGCTCCGTTCTGCTCTGCTCTGTTCTGTTCTGTTCTGTTCTGCTCTGTTCTGTTCTGCTCTGTTCTGTTCTGTTCTGTTCTGTTCTGCTCTGTTCTGTTCTGTTCTGTTCTGTTCTGTTCTGTTCTGTTCTGTTCTGCTCTGCTCTGCTCTGCTCTGCTCTGGTCTGCTCTGCTCCGTTCTGTTCTGCTCTGCTCTGCTCTGCTCCTCTCCTCTCTCTTCTGTTCTGTTCTGCTCCGCTCCGTTCTGTTTCTGTTCTGTTCTGTTCTGTTCTGTTCTGTTCTGTTCTGTTCTGTTCTGTTCTGCTCTGCTCTGCTCTGCTCTGCTCTGCTCTGCTCTGCTCTGCTCTGCTCTGCTCTGCTCTGCTCCGCTCCGCTCCGCTCCGTTCCGCTCCGTTCCGCTCCGCTCCGCTCCGCTCCGCTCCGCTCCGTTCCGCTCCGCTCCGCTCCGCTCCGCTCCGCTCCGCTCCGCTCCGCTCCGCTCCGCTCCGCTCCGCTCCGTTCCGTTCCGCTCCGCTCCGCTCCGCTCCGCTCCGCTCCGCTCCGTTCCGCTCCGCTCCGCTCCGTTCTGCTCCGCTCCGCTCTGCTCTGCTCTGCTCCGCTCCGTTCTGTTCTGCTCTGCTCTGCTCTGCTCTGCTCTGCTCCACTCTGTTCTGTTCTGTTTTGTTCTGCTCCGCTCAATTCTTTTCTGTTCTGTTCTGCTCTGCTCTGCTCTGTTCTGTTTCTGTTCTGTTCTGTTCTGTTCTGTTCTGCTCCGCTCTGTTTCTGTTCTGTTCTGTTCTGCTCTGCTCTGCTCCGCTCTGTTCTGTTCTGTTGTGCTCTGCTCCGCTCTGCTCTGCTCCGTTCTGCTCTGCTCTGCTCTGCTCTGCTCTGCTCTGCTCTGTTCTGCTCTGCTCCCCTCTGTTCTGTTCTGTTCTGCTCCGCTCTGTTCTGTTCTGTTCTGTTGTGCTCTGCTCCCCTCTGTTCTGTTCTGTTCTGCTCCGCTCTGTTCTGTTCTGTTCTGTTGTGCTCTGCTCCCCTCTGTTCTGTTCTGTTCTGCTCCGCTCTGTTCTGTTCTGTTCTGTTCTGTTCTGTTCTGTTCTGTTCTGTTCTGCTCCGCTCTGCTCCGTTCTGCTCTGTTCTGTTCTGTTCTGCTCCGCTCTGTTCTGTTCTGTTCTGCTCCGCTCTGTTCTGTTCTGTTCTGCTCTGCTCTGCTCTGCTCTGCTCTGCTCTGCTCTGCTCTGCTCTGCTCTGCTCTGCTCTGCTCTGTTCTGTTGTGCTCTGCTCCCCTCTGTTCTGCTCTGCTCTGCTCTGCTCTGCTCTGCTCTGCTCTACTCTGCTCTGCTCTGCTCTGCTCCGCTCCGCTCCGCTCCGCTCCGCTCCGCTCTGCTCCGCTCTGTTCCGTTCTGTTCTGTTGTGCTCTGCTCCCCTCTGTTCTGCTCTGCTATGTTCTGTTCTGTTCTGTTCTGTTCTGCTCTGCTCTGCTCTGCTCTGTTCTGTTCTGTTCTGCTCTGCTCCGCTCTGTTCTGCTCTGCTCTGCTCTGCTCTGCTCCTCTCTGTTCTGTTCTGTTCTGTTCTGCTCCGCTCTGTTCTGTTTCTGTTCTGTTCTGCTCTGCTCCGCTCTGTTCTGCTCTGCTCTGCTCTGTTCTGTTCTGCTCTGCTCTGCTCTGCTCTGCTCCCTTCCGCTCCGTTCTGTTCTGTTCTGTTCTGTTCTGTTCTGTTCTGTTCTGCTCTGCTCAGCTCTGTTCTGCTCTGCTCTGCTCTGCTCTGCTCTGCTCCGCTCCGTTCTGTTCTGTTGTGTTCTGCTCTGCTCTGCTCTGTTCTGCTCTGCTCTGCTCTGCTCTGCTCTGCTCTGCTCTGTTCTGCTCTGCTCTGCTCTGCTCTGCTCTGCTCTGCTCTGCTCTGCTCTGCTCTGCTCTGCTCTGCTCTGCTCTGCTCTGCTCTGCTCTGCTCTGCTCTGCTCTGCTCTGCTCCGCTCCGTTCTGTTCTGTTCTGTTCTGCTCCGCTCCGTTCTGTTTCTGTTCTGTTCTGTTCAGCTCCGCTCCGCTCTCCTCCGCTCTGCTCTGCTCTGCTCTGCTCTGCTCCTCTCCTCTCTGTTCTGTTCTGTTCTGTTCTGCTCCGCTCCGTTCTGTTTCTGTTCTGTTCTGTTCTGTTCTGTTCTGCTCCGGTCCGCTCCGCTCCGCTCCGCTCCGCTCTGCTCTGCTCTGCTCCGCTTTGTTCTGTTCTGTTCTGTTGTGTTCTGCTCCGCTCTGTTCTGTTCTGTTCTGCTCCGCTCTGTTCTGTTCTGTTCTGCTCCGCTCTGTTCTGTTCTGCTCTGCTCCGCTCTGTTTCTGTTCTGTTCTGCTCTGCTCCGCTCCGTTCTGCTCTGCTCTGCTCTGTTCTGTTTCTGTTCTGTTCTGCTCTGTTCTGCTCTGCTCCGCTCTGTTTCTGTTCTGTTCTGCTCTGCTCCGCTCCGTTCTGCTCTGCTCTGCTCTGTTCTGTTTCTGTTCTGTTCTGCTCTGCTCCGCTCCGTTCTGCTCTGCTCTGCTCTGTTCTGTTTCTGTTCTGTTCTGCTCTGCTCTGCTCTGCTCTGCTCTGCTCTGCTCCGCTCCGCTCCGCTCCGCTCCGCTCCGCTCCGCTCTGCTCTGCTCTGCTCTGCTCCGTTCTGTTCTGTTCTGTTGTGTTCTGCTCCGCTCTGTTCTGTTCTGCTCCGCTCTGTTCTGTTCTGTTCTGTTCTGTTCTGCTCTGCTCTGCTCTGCTCCGCTCTGTTTCTGTTCTGTTCTGTTCTGCTCCGCTCTGTTCTGTTTCTGTTCTGTTCTGCTCTGCTCTGCTGCGCTCTGTTCTGTTCTGTTCTGTTGTGCTTTGCTCCGCTCTGTTCTGTTCTGTTCTGCTCTGCTCTGCTCTGCTCCGCTCTGCTCCGTTCTGCTCTGCTCTGCTCTGCTCCACTCTGTTCTGTTCTGTTCTGTTCTGCTCCGCTCTGTTCTGTTCTGTTCTGTTCTGCTCTGCTCTGCTCTGTTCTGTTCTGTTCTGTTGTGCTCTGCTCTGCTCTGTTCTGTTCTGTTCTGTTCTGTTCTGCTCTGTTCTGTTCTGCTCTGTTCTGTTCTGCTCTGTTCTGTTCTGTTCTGTTCTGTTCTGCTCTGTTCTGTTCTGCTCTGCTCTGCTCTGCTCTGCTCTGCTCTGCTCTGCTCTGCTCTGCTCTGCTCTGCTCTGCTCTGCTCTGCTCTGCTCCGTTCCGCTCTGCTCTGTTCTGTTCTGCTCTGCTCTGCTCTGCTCCTCTCCTCTCTCTTCTGTTCTGTTCTGCTCCGCTCCGTTCTGTTTTTCTGTTCTGCTCTGCTCTGCTCTGCTCAGCTCTGCTCTGCTCTTCTCTGCTCCTCTCTGTTCTGTTCTGTTCTGTTCTGTTCTGCTCCGCTCTGTTCTGTTTCTGTTCTGTTCTGCTCTGCTCTGCTCTGTTCTGTTCTGTTGTGCTCTGCTCCGCTCTGTTCTGTTCTGTTTTGCTCCGCTCTGTTCTGTTCTGTTCTGTTCTGTTCTGCTCTGCTCTGCTCTGCTCTGCTCTGCTCTGCTCTGCTCTGCTCTGCTCTGCTCCGCTCCGCTCCGCTCCGCTCCGCTCCGCTCCGCTCCGCTCTGCTCCGTTCTGCTCTGCTCTGCTCTGCTCTGCTCTGCTCTGTTCTGCTCCGCTCAATTCTGTTCTGTTCTGTTCTGCTCTGCTCCGTTCTGTTCTGTTCTGTTCTGCTCTGCTCCGCTCTGTTCTGTTCTGTTCTGTTCAGCTCTGCTCTGCTCTGCTCCGCTCTGTTCTGTTCTGTTCTGTTCTGCTCCGCTCTGTTCTGTTCTGCTCTGTTGTGCTCTGCTTCGCTCTGTTCTGTTCTGTTCTGCTCCGCTCTGTTCTGTTCTGTTCTGCTCTGCTCTGCTCTGCTCTGCTCTGCTCCGCTCTGCTCTGCTCCGTTCTGCTCTGCTCTGCTCTGCTCTGCTCTGCTCTGTTCTGCTCCGCTCAATTCTGTTCTGTTCTGTTCTGCTCTGCTCCGCTCTGTTCTGTTCTGTTCTGTTCTGCTCCGCTCTGTTCTGTTCTGTTCTGTTCTGCTCTGCTCTGTTCTGTTCTGTTCTGCTCTGCTCTGCTCTGCTCTGCTCTGCTCTGCTCTGCTCTGCTCTGCTCTGCTCCGCTCCGCTCCGCTCCGCTCCGCTCCGCTCCGCTCCGCTCCGCTCCGCTCCGCTCCGCTCCGCTCTGCTCTGCTCTGCTCTGCTCTGCTCCGCTCTGTTCTGTTCTGCTCCGCTATGTTCTGTTCTGTTCTGTTCTGTTCTGTTCTGCTCCGCTATGTTCTGTTCTGTTCTGTTCTTTTCTGCTCTGTTCTGCTCTGCTCTGCTCTGTTCTGTTCTGGTCTGCTCCGCTCTGTTCTGCTCTGCTCTGCTCTGCTCTGCTCCTCTCTGTTCTGTTCTGTTCTGTTCCGCTCCGCTCTGTTTCTGTTCTGTTCTGTTCTGTTCTGTTCTGTTCTGCTCTGCTCTGCTCTGCTCTGCTCTGTTCTGTTCTGCTCTGTTCTGCTCTGCTCTGCTCTGCTCTGTTCTGCTCTGCTCTGCTCTGCTCTGCTCTGCTCTGCTCTGCTCTGCTCTGCTCTGCTCTGTTCTGCTCTGCTCTGCTCTGTTCTGTTCTGCTCTGCTCTGCTCTGCTCTGCTCTGCTCTGCTCTGCTCCGCTCCGCTCCGTTCCGTTCCGCTCCGCTCCGCTCCGCTCCGCTCCGCTCTGCTCTGCTCTGCTCCGCTCTGCTCCGTTCTGCTCTGCTCTGCTCTGCTCTGCTCCACTCTGTTCTGTTCTGTTTTGTTCTGCTCCGCTCAATTCTTTTCTGTTCTGTTCTGCTCTGTTCTGTTTCTGTTCTGTTCTGTTCTGCTCTGCTCTGCTCTGCTCTGCTCCTCTCCTCTCCGTTCTGTTTCTGTTCTGTTCTGTTCTGTTCTGTTCTGCTCCGCTCTGTTTCTGTTCTGTTCTGTTCTGCTCTGCTCTGCTCTGCTCCGCTCTGTTCTTTTCTGTTCCGCTCTGCTCTGCTCCGTTCTGCTCTGCTCTGCTCTGCTCTGCTCTGTTCTGCTCCGCTCAATTCTGTTCTGTTTTGTTCTGCTCCGCTCTGTTCTGTTCTGCTCTGCTCTGCTCTGCTCTGCTCTGCTCTGCACTGCTCTGCTCTGCTCTGCTCTGCTCTGCTCTGCTCTGCTCTGCTCTGCTCTGCTCTGCTCTGCTCTGCTCTGCTCTGCTCTGTTCTGCTCCGCTCTGTTCTGTTCTGCTCCGCTCAATTCTGTTCTGTTCTGCTCTGCTCTGCTCCGCTCTGTTCTGTTCTGTTCTGCTCTGCTCTGTTCTGTTCTGTTCTGCTCTGCTCTGTCTGCTCTGCTCTGTTCTGTTCTGTTCTGTTCTGTTGTGCTCTGCTCCGCTCTGTTCTGTTCTGTTCTGTTCTGCTCCGCTCTGTTCTGTTCTGTTCTTTTCTGTTCTGTTCTGTTCTGTTCTGCTCTGCTCTGCTCTGCTCTGCTCTGCTCTGTTCTGCTCCGCTCAATTCTGTTCTGTTCTGTTGTGCTCTGCTCCCCTCTGTTCTGTTCTGTTCTGCTCCGCTCTGTTCTGTTCTGTTCTTTTCTGTTCTGTTCTGTTCTGTTCTGCTCCGCTCTGCTCCGTTCTGCTCTGTTCTGTTCTGTTCTGCTCCGCTCTGTTCTGTTCTGTTCTGCTCCGCTCTGTTCTGTTCTGCTCTGCTCTGCTCTGCTCTGCTCTGCTCTGCTCTGCTCTGCTCTGCTCTGCTCTGCTCTGCTCTGCTCTGCTCTGCTCTGCTCTGCTCCGCTCTGCTCTGT